>CM051455.1:107883297-107925744 GCA_028274465.1 Plantago ovata | reverse complement strand
TTTATATAGAGCAAGAAATTGTACGAAAAAGATAGTTTGCTTTTTGACCGAGAGTCAGTAGTTTCAGGCTAGAAATTGCAGAGAAAGGAAATGTGAGTTAAAGAATTTTGTCATTTCTCTAACTCCTTCTTTATATAGTGTCTTGTGGTGAGAAACTCAATCGATTTGAGTTCTCAGCAAGGGTAAAACAGAGAAACACTGGAGATAGTGGAGCCTTTGCATTGAATGCGTAGTGGCCCACTAACTAAAACCGTCAGAGCACTCTCTCTCTTTGTTTTGTTAGCCGTTAGATTAATAACTCTTTTAATCAATGCCACGATTGAATTTCATGTCATGATTATTGCGAGTTTATCTGTGCCAGCTTAACGTCACAAATTGATTTTACCGAGTAATAAGGGATAGATTGCTTGCTGAAATAGACAAGAATCTTTTCAGCGAGTTTTGAATTAACAATCTAGCTACTTGCTGAAAGTTCCCCCTTACTTAGATATCTCATAATTTCTAAGTTTAAAAGATATTCTGATTTCCCGTATCAGTAAATTCTTTTTGCAATTTGAGACATCCTTTGGTAAAATCTGAGAGATGAGATTTTGCTCTTTTTCTGAATTCCTGTTCAGAAAATTCCTTTGATACTTGAATACCTGTTTCAGTATCTTTTGATTGTCTAAGTACCCGTCTCAGCAATCCTTAAGTTCTTTCACTTACTGAGTTCCTGTCTCAGCAAGTGATCAAGTTTCCTAACAATACCTGTTTTGAAGGAATTACTTGTTGAATGCCTGTTTCAGCAATCATGTTGTGACTTATCATTTCTTAGAAGAAATCAGTGACTTGGTCTTTTGGACAGGAATACTTGGCTTGCTGAATACCTGTTTCAGCATTCTGCCAAGTGTATTTTATTGAGGTAGTTCAATCAATCCAAGGTTATACCTTAGCATTGCGAACCTATTATCCGGTAGGGGCTTGGTAAAGATGTCAGCAAGCTGATCTTCAGTACCTACTTTCACAACCTCAATATCACCTTTTTCCACATGATCTCTAATGAAATGATGTCTAATATCAATGTGCTTGGTCCTAGAGTGAAACTTAGGATTTTGCGTAATTGCAATAGCACTTGTATTATCACAAAAGATTGGTGTTTTCTTTGCAGAAAAACCATAATCTCTTAATTGTTGCTGAATCCATAGGATTTGAGCTGTGCAACAACCAGCTGCAATGTAGATTCTGTAGATGAATTGGCGACACACGTTTGCTCTTGCTGAACCATGATATTAATCTAGTACCCAAAAACTGACAAGTTCCAGAGGTACTTTTTCTATCAAGAGTTGATCCACCATGATCAGCATCAGAATAGCCAACCAATTCAAGTCCAGAATCTTTGGATACCATAATCCAACATTGACTGTACCTTTAATATTTCAGTATTTTAATTGCCTTTTTGTAGTGTGATTCTTTTGGATCCGATTGGAATCTTGCACACACACAAACAGCATACTGAATGTCAGGTCTACTTGCTGTTAAATACAACAAGGAACCAATGAGCTTCCTATACTTGTGTTCTTCAACACTTTTGTCCTCTTAGTATAGCCCAATTTGGTACCAACACTCATAGGGATCTTTTCAGGTTTTTCATCCTCTTTGATCCTAAACTTTATGAGCATTTCTTTCGCATACTTTGCTTGATTTATGAATATTCCATCTTTGAGTTGCTTGACTTGCAACCCTAGGAAATAATTCAATTTTCCCATCATACTCATTTCAAACTTATTTGTCATGAGTTTGGCAAAATCATCACAAAGTTGCTTGTCCTTAGATCCAAAAATTATGTCATCCACATAAATTTGAACTAAGATTAATTTACCATCATGGTTCATGGTAAAAAGAGTTTTGTCAACTTCACCTTTCTTGAAACCATTTTCCAGCAAGAACTTAGCTAAGGTATCATACCATGCTCTTGGTGCTTGCTTGCTTTAGACCATATACAGCTTTCTGAAGCTTATATACCATCTTGGTTTCTGAGGGAAGTTCAAAGCCGGGGGGTTGTTCTAGGTAGACTTCTTCAGCAAGTTCACCATTTAAGAATGCACTCTTAACATCCATTTGGTAAACAATGAAGTCATTGTGAGCAGCAAAGGCCAAGAAAAGCCTAATTGCATCCAATCTTGCAACTGGAGCGTAAAGACTCATCATAGTCCAATCCTTCAGTCTGACAGTAACCTTGAGCAACTAAGCGTGCTTTGTTTCTTGTTACTTCACCAGACTCGCTCAGCTTGTTTCTGAACACCCACTTTGTACCAATAGCTTTCTTATTTTCAGCAAGTGGCACAAGTTTCCAGACTTTGTTTCTTTCAAATTGATCCAATCTTCTTGCATTGCCTTTATCCATTCAGAATGCTTCAAAGCTTCTTCTATGGTTTTAGGTTCAATTTCTGAAACAAAGCAAGAGAATAAAGATTCTACTTCTACGACAGTTGCTTCTTCAGCAAGTCCTTGAGTAGCTTTGGATCTAGTCACTTGGCGTTTATTAATATCGCCAATCATATCCGTAGAGGGATGATCTCTAATCCATTTATTAACAGGTTTCCTGTTTGTTGGATCAGGATATGTTTGCATCAGCATGTGACTCTTCAGTATGTACTTGTTCAGTACTACTGGGAATTGTGTCTCTGCTGAGATTGTTGATCGTCAGCAACTGCTTGTTCAGCATTGCTGGGTTGAGATATTTCATCAGCAGGCACTGGAGATTGCGTAATTTCAGCAACTTCCGGAGCAACCGCATCTTTTGCTGGAAATTCCTTGTCGTGAACTATATTTATCTTGTCATGACTCGGGGGAGGAGAATCATTGTCAGAATCATCATTTAGTTCAATTGACTTGATTTGCCTAGCATCAGATTCAGTTCTTTGCTCATGTATGATTAGCTTTTTCATACATTCTGATATTTCTTCTTCAGCAGCAGGCACACCTGCGTCTTTTTTCGTAGAATACAACATGCACAGATTCTTCAATCTTTTGTGCCTTTTTGTTGTAAACTCTGTAAGCTTTACTATGCAAGGAGTAGCCAAGAAATATCGCTTCGTCTGCCTTTGGTTGAAATGTTCTTAGGTATTCTCTACCATTGTTAAGAACGAAACACTTGCAACCAAATACTCTTAGATGAGTGATGTTAGGAGGTCTTCCAACAAACAATTCATAAGGAGTTTTGTTGTATTCCTTAGTAATCAAACATCTATTCTGAGTATAGCAGGCGGTATTAATCGCTTCAACCCAGTAAGCCTCACTTATCTCAGTGTCAGCAAGCATTGTTCTTGCGGCTTCTTCAGGGTACGATTCTTCCGTTCAGCAACACCATTTTGCTGTGGTGTCCTTACTGAGGATAACTGATGTTGAATACCTTTGGAGGTACAATATTCAGTTATGTACTGGTTTACAAACTCAGTACCATGGTCTGTCCTTATGACTCTTACCTTGTCATTTTTCATGACTTCAAGCTTATTCAGCAAGTTAGGTATTTCAGTCTTGGTTCAGATTTGTGCTTGATGAATACTACCCAAGTGAATCTTGAATAGTCATCTACCACGACTAGACCATACTTCTTACCAGCATAGCTTGTTGAAGAAGATTCAAACAAGTCCATGTGCAAGAGTTGTAAAGGTTTTGTAGTTGACGGTACTGCCTTGTTCTTGAAAGAAGATTTGGTTTGCTTTCCTTGCTGACATGCATTGCAAACACCATCCTTCTTAAAGTAACCCTAGGTAATCCAACTACAAGTGCCTTTTTAGACAGCTTATTCAGCATCTTGAAGTTTAGATGACTTGTTCGTTTATGCCATAACCATGCTTTTTCAGCAAGGCAATCATGATCTGAGACAAGGCATTTTTCAACGTTTGCTGAAGACCAATCAACGGTGTACAATCCTCCTGATCTTCTTGCAATCATTATAACCTTTTTAGTCTCAAAATCTACAAGTTTACATTCATCACTTTTAATTTCGATGAAGTATCCTTTGTCAGCAAATTGACTCATGCTGAAAAGGTTAAACTTAAGATTTTTACATAAAGAACTCCAGGAATGGTTATACATCCCAACTTCACATCACCATAGCCTTTTGTAGATCCGGAGCCTCCACCAGCAAACCTTATTGTTGGACCTTTAGACCACCGTCTATAGTTTATAAGGTTATTCTTGTTGCCCGTCATGTGCTTTCCACAACCACTATCAAAGTGCCAGATTGCATCGTTTGTCTCCGTGGCTGCAGTCTGCACAATCAAGAGCAAACAAGTTAATTATCCATTGATGGATGTCCATTAACATGTTCAAGAATGCGTCCAGTGGAAACCCAAGTCTGAAGTTTTTCAACTTTGACTTGTTTTCTACTTGCTGAGGAACTAGGAGGTTTTGAGCTAAAAGACTTTTGACTCGTGCTGGTTAAATCCACTTTCTGATGTGGTGTCTTGCTCTGTTGACCTTTTTGCTGAACATACTTTTCAGTAAGTTCTTTTCTAGCAAGGTTCCTTCTAGTCCTAGCATTGGGAGTCTTTTCAGAACTCTTAGGCTTGGTTTTCTTCATCTCTTTGAAGTATCTTTGCTGACTTTGCTTATACTCATGAAAGAGTTGACTTTGTTTGGTTTTGAAACCGAGTCCACTCTTTGGAGAATGCTGAGCTTTAGCATCAGCAACCTTACTTGATTCAGGTTTGTCAGCAAAGGACTTCTGATTACTTTTGGTAATCTTGCCTTTAGACTTAACAACTTGCTTTTCAGCAACTTGTTTGGCGGAATGCTTCACGACATTCTTTTTCTTTCCAGTTTGCTTCACAGCAACCTGTTTTCCTTTTAAAGTCTTGTTACTTTGAGCAGCAACAGTGGGCTTTATGGTCATGGGTACTTGATTGCATGTTCCAGCAACCTTAGTTTGACCAAACTGATAGATCACTGGTGAACTACTATCAGTAGCACGTACAAAGGAGATAGGTGATTTATCTTTTCTCAAGATTTCTACGTTATCACCTTCACACGTTGCTCCTAAACCTTCTTTCTGAGATGGATCTCTCAAATAAGAGTTTAGTTCAGTCAGCGTATTACTCGCTTCCACATAAGATTTGAAATTGATTTTCATCTTTTTCATTTCTTGGATTTCAGCAAGTAACTTTAGAATTGAGGACTGATACTCTTCTAATTCTAACGCCATTTGAGAATTTTTCTCTACAGCCTCAGCAATCAACTTCTTAAGACGCCTTATTTCAGCATCCTTTTCTTCTGTCTCTTCCTTCAGCAAAACGTACTTTTCAGTAGTTTGCTTGGTCAGAGTTTCAGCAAGTTGAAGTTTTTCTTGCTGTTTGCTGAGAGTTTTCTCAAATCTTTCGATTTCTCCTTGAATCTTGTCAAGGTCAATCTCGTCTTCACTTTCTGAATCAGAGTCAGAGGTAGAATCATTTACCTGACCGGCCATGAGGCAGAATTCGTAGTTCGACACATCTGGATAAGCTTCCATAGCTATTCCACACACTTCTTTGCCAATCTCCACGTCTAGAGTGGCTTCCTCATCGTCAGTGTCTGAACTTTCATCCTCACTGTCCTTGGAGCTTGTCTCAATGCATAATGCATCGATTTTTGCTTGAAGCTTCTTCTTTTCTTCAGCAATGAAAGCTCTTTTGAACTTCTTCTTCTTTTCAGCAGATTTGCCTTTCAGCAAGGGGCAATTTGCTTTGAAGTGTCCAGGATTTTTGCAGTAAAAACATAGATCATTTCCAACTGCTGGTTCTTCTGATGATGTAGCTTGCTGAGCTTGCTTGTTCAGCGAGCTAGTATCATTCTCGTACTTATGGTAGTTGTTACCAAGATGCTTTTTCAGCTTCTCTTTTGCTTTTCGCCTTTCAAGTTCCTTACTGATGAATTTCTTCATGTTTTTAACAACTAAAGCATTTTCATCATCAGGCTCTTTATCATTCTTCTTTTCAGAAGATGACGGCTTTGCAGCAAGAGCAATGTTTTGCGATTTTTCAGAAAACACATTTTCTCTTTGCTTTGTCTCATAATTGACGGTAGCAAGATGAGAGAACAACTCAGTTGGTGTAATGTCAGGCATTCCTTGATTATAATAGAAATTTTGAGTATGGATCCATTCTTGATTCAAACTCCTGATGATAGTTTTCACTTTCTCAGAATCTGAATAAAGATTTCCAACACCCAGCGCTGCCATTTCACTAACAAGAGTTGTGAATCTGAAGTCCAAGTCTTCCAGTGACTCGTTAGCACCTTGCTTAAAGTTTTGAAACTTCAGCTTAAGTACTTCAAGTTTGTTTTCCTTGGTCTTGTCAGATCCAGCACAAAGATCTTGAACCATTTTCCAAGCCTCCTTAGCAGTCTTGGCACCCCACAGTTTGCACTGTATGGTATCCGGAGTTGATCTGATGATGATATTTCTTGCTTGGCCATCAAGACGGAATCTCTTAGCTTCGTCAGAAGTCCATTCCTCTCTTGGTTTAGGCACAACCGTATCTGATGGTTCGCCTTGGATGGTTTCCTTTCCAGCTTCAGTGGTTTTATGAGGGAAACTCCTTTCAATCTTGGTGATCTTGATAGGTCCATCATTAATGACGGTGACCATCTCATCACTAATGGCCTCAAGATGTAACATCATGTTGTTTCGCCATTTCTCGTAATTTTCCAGCTTCAGCAAGGGAGCATCTCCTAAAGACATCCTGTCAGCAATGCACTACCAAACTTGATCAAGTGAAAGTGATTTAAGGAAAGCACTTAAGGGGATCTAGGTTCAGTGCAGAAGGCTAAAGAACCTCCTGCTCTGATACCACTTGTTGGTCCCTTTAAACAACAAGAAAAGACTAGAGGGGGGGGTGAATAGTCTTTTCAAACTTTTGTCGTTTAAAACATTCTCAGCAAGTACTTATTACTTTTCAGTAATGAGATTGCTGATACTTAACTTTCTCAGCAGGCGTAAGTTACTTTACAGTAGCTTGGTTTGCTGATACTTAAAATCAGAGAGCGGAAGTCTTTGCAACAATAAGTGCTTTTTCAGCAAGTAAAGTGTTTCAACAAGTGATGTGAGCGACTGTGTACAAACAGATAAAATTTGCTGAAAGCTAAATGCAGTAAGTAAATCACACAAACGCTTTTTAGAGTGGTATCTGAGAGTGGCGTAATCTCCCAACTAATCCACTTTGTCCTTTCTAGGACTGAATCCACTAAGATATGATTGAGGTTCCTTACAATCTCCTATCTAAAGCGATTCAACAGAAACCAAAGCACACTTGCTTTGTCTCCAACCTAAACTAGAGAACTCAACCTTGTTCTCCACCAAACTTGGTACTTTTAATCAGCAAAACTATGCTTGATTAAGTTCCCCCTGAATATCACGCCTGAAAGGGTGTATTTTCAGTTAGAGAGTTTTGGGGTGAGATAACTTAATTATAACTTCTTCAGTTACAACAAGTAATCTAAGAAACACAACTTGGAATACTTTGCAGTAAACAAGTTTGATTGTTTCTGGTGTCAAGACTTGTTCTTGTTCGAAAGAAAGAACACTTAACTAATTTCTTAGCCGAGTTTGTTCTACTTCTTCACAAGTAGCTTTTTCAAGCTTTAAGTCTTGGAACGGATCAATGGCAGTAAGAGTGTTTGAAGGTTTGTGAATTTTAAGCACAAGTGAGAGTTTGATCACGTTGTTGACACACTTCAACTCTTTGTCGGATGACCTCTATTTATAGTGCAAGTAAGGAGCCGTTTGAATTTCACATCCTAAGGCTTTTGTTCCTTAACATGTCACTATCTTGCTTTTGTACTTTCAGCAGCAACCTTTGTTTGTCTTCTAGTCTTTATGTCCTTCGCGTGTAAGCTTTGCATTAAATGCACCTTTGAATAGAATTCAAACAGTAACAATGGAGCGCAAAATCACGTACATTCAGCAAGAGGTCACATATGTTCATCAGCAAGTGTTTATTCTCAGTTTCAGCAAGCACAACCTACTCTGTCTTTCAGATTTTCACTTATGCAATGCTGTTGCTGAAAATTTCACTTTCTGAGCAACACGTGCCTTACCAGTCTTCAGCAATCTTCAAGTCTTCAAGTCTTCAGATCTTCAAAAGTCTTCAAGATTCTGACCGGTTTCTTATTTGCTTCAATAATTTGTTTATAATAAACAAAATACATCTTCAGCAAATGCTTCAATAGGTCATTTTCTTTTCAGAAAATAAGTTACATCAAAGCTAAGCATCAATAAGATATTTTCTTTTCAGAAAATAAAATACATCATACGCTAAAGTGTCAATAAATTAATTTCTTCACAGAAATTAAAGTACGTCATCCACAAGGATAAAAACTTATCTAACACCTATCTAAGTCATCAGCAAACGTTCCTCTTTTACAATGTCCTTTAAAAATTCTAAAATCCTATGGACCTCAAGAGTACTAGTTACTGGACTGTTCTTAATTTAGCATGGTTAATTGCTCATCAAAATTACAAGTTTCCTAACATACTGCTACACTACGGTTTTCGTTGTAGTTGTGAATTGCCTTTGGCTAAAAAATAAATTTATTTGATTCATTGAATCTGACAAATTCCAATTCATCAAATTGGCGCCGTTGACGGGGACTATACTCCTTTTTTCTGTTTAGCTTATTTATATTTTCAGCATTCAGTTCCCTACAAAAGAACAGGCTCTAGGGGTTTGCTCTCAGAAAATTTCACTTTCTTACCCTATTTCTTTCCCCCTATCTTTTTCAGTAAATTCATCTAATCTGATCTTGGTTACCTTGCGTGCTTGTGCTCTCGACGTTCTCGGTTACATTGTGTTTGTTTGCACTCTTTGTGTTTTTCTTTGCAAGTTTTTGTTTTTCTTTTGTGGATTTTCTGCTCCTTGGTTTCTTGTTTCCTCATGTGCAGAAACTAGTCATATGAAAGGATGAGTCAACTTCCGTTGCCCCGGTATGTGATGCCTCGAGGGCCTTGCATAACATTGGATGACGATTGCAGAAATTATGACTTTGATCCTTCATACTAATCCATTCTCTCCACGTTTTCAATGGGTGATGATCCAAGAGGGTTCTTAGACACGTACGAGGAAGGTGTGTTGAGGATACCTCATGAGAATGAGGACGGGGTTAGTTTATCACATGAGCAACTTTGTATGAGAGAATTTATGGGAGCCTTGAAAGGGTACGCTCGAGGATGGCTCAGAATTCCACCGGAAAAATCGTTGCGCACTTGGGGTGAAGTAACAAGCAAGTTTCTGGAACATTGGGATAGGGACTCACCTCCCGGGTCAAGGGCATTGACGTCTTGCTTCAGTAGTCAGCCACCAGAAATCGACATTGCCGATGAAGAGGAATGTGGAGAAGAATCCATTGATGAAGTCTCCTCAGTGCTTAGCTTGGATTCCACGTCCTTACTTGTGGATGTCGAGGTTGTTGGTCAAGAGGAAGTCGTGGAGGAGGTGATAACTGAATCCGTTGCTTCACTTGAGTCAGAAGGTGATGGCGTGAGTTGTGTTGAGGTCGAGGAGCCAATCTCTGAAGATTTTGGTGTCTCTAAATCAATTACGGCAGATACTCTTGATCTTGACTCCTACGTTCTGGTCCATGCACCCACCTATGAGTTCCAAAGGAGTTTTGATCCTCTTTTCTCTTTTTATTTTACATCTGATTCCCTTGGTTATTTTTTAGATTTAGATTTTTTTGATTTTGTTAATTTTAGTTTTCAGGGAATCATGGACTTGCTTGAGCAGATACGGAGAGGAGCCAAGGATGGTTCCCAAGATGCGAGGAGTAATGGAACGGATGCACAAGATTCGTTTCCATTTGATAATGGATAACATTAGTGGTAATGGTTGCATGTAGTTTAGTTTTATCGCTTTCTTGCATTGCATGCATATTTATTTTTCGTGTGTTTTTGGTGATAAAATAGGTTTTAAGATGATAATTTTGCGTTATGGGAGGAAAAAGGCGTCTCCAGGAGTCTGGAGATGCCAGGCGAACCGCCCCCCATGTGGGGCGATTCGCCTGGCAAGACCAGGCCGCCTGGGACGTTCTAGACGCTCCAGGCGAATCGCCCCCCACCTGGGGCGGTTCGCCCCGGGTGTCCAGAAACCCGGAGGTCCGGATTTTCGTTCGGAAATCTCATTTTCCTCCTATTATGCTAAATTATTGATCTTTTTACTTCTTTTATCGCCTGTTTTGGTTTCTCACGAGTTTTCTTGAGTCATATAGGTTACAGATACAAGTTAGCTCTCACCTTAAATCCACTTTCAACGTTCGGGACGAGCGACGACGTTCAGGTTTGGAGGGTGGGGGTTATCGCTGGCTATCTCTATACTTGTTTTGCTTATGATAGACTCGTGAAACCGTTTGTTTGCATTTGCATTTGCACGTTTACCGCTTTTTTAGTATTTAGTTGCATACACTACATTCATCCTAGTATAGTTTTGCATGTTTTTGTGAGGAGTATATTGCCAAATTCTTTGAACTTTTTAATTGGGTAGATTAACTAGTTATGACCTTTGACCATATGCTTCATCTCTATGAATTTGTTTGAGGTTTTTCTCGCTTGGCTTGTCACATCATTTATGTTTGCACTTAGTTAAGCTTGGAAGTCTCGACATCACTTAGTGGTGTTTTCTCTACTGCGGTTCACGAAGGCCTTTATAATAGGATGATGCATGTTAGAGTCTTGTGGTTGTTTTTCCGAGTAATTATGTACCTAAGAGACAACAAGTCTTCACCTTGCTTTAAGATTGCTAAATGCCTAGGAAGGAGGTAGTGTGAGATTGTGTGATCCTTTGTTTGCAACCTATTCTTTCGAATAGGTTTGGGGAGGGGGTTACGCTATCATTAGACTTGTTTTTCGATTTTTGAGTGTTGTGAGTTGTTTTCCTTTTCGTAAAGTTTGTACTCCAACCTATTCTTTCGAATAGGTTTGGGGAGGTCATTTGTGTGTCATTGTAATTTCTTTTCGTTGTGCTACTGCTGGCTATAAAAAAATCGAAAAAAAAAAAGAAGAAAAAATTCCAGGAAAAAAGAAAAAAATCTGGAAAAGAAAAAAAAGAAAAAACAGAAAAGACCCCAAAAAAGCAAAGAATGGTCCAAAAAAAAGGAAAAAAGCCAAAAAGCAGTTTAGCAAAGTGTTTGTCTCGTCTTTCAATTCTTGTAATGTTCGTAATCGAGTTGTAATTTTTTGCCTTTTATTTGTTTGAGTGTCATCTGTTCTAGACCACCCTCGTCCTGCCATTCAGGAAGTGGTGAATAGTTTAAGGCTTTCCTTGAGAGATGGGTAGAATAGGGGAGTGTTATCTTTTTAGGGAACCCTCCTTCGTTTGATGAGAGCCAGTATTGGTTCGACCTCTATGAGGAAAAGTCTTAACTTGGTGAACAGCAGTAAGTCCTCAGTTTCATAGGCACGGGACAACCATTCGTATTTTAACATGTTTCATTACGTTGTCACTAACTAGGTCCAGGTAGAGAATGTTACGAGAGACTGTCTTGTTTGACATAAGTGCATATGTGAATGTGTATGAGTCAATCGATGCATTCTTCAACCAATATCCATGTTATGATTTGTATGGTTTTTGTTCATAAGTTTTTTGATAGATTCAATAGATTAGTTCATTTCATTTGGCATGAGAATCCGTTTTTTGTGTTGCATTGTTTTTGCATTAGAGTCTAGCTTAGTTGCTTGAGGACAAGCAAAGGTTCGGTTTGGGGAGTTTGATGAACGTGTATTTTACACCTTCATTCGAGTCTTTTTTCACCTATTTTAGCTATCATCTATGTTAATTTAGCTATATTATAATGCATTTTATTAGAATAGTACGTTTCCCTTTAGTTTGCATTTTACAGGTTTTGGGTGAAAAACTTGTTTTCCGGGCAATTATATTGAAGAGAACGAAGAATCGGTGTCCCGAGGACATTTTTGGAGTATCTAGAAGGTTCCGGATGGGATTTGAAGTCTAGGGGTCGAGTTTCAAGGCTTAAAGGTCACTAGAAGGCAAAATCCGAGTCCGAAAAGGAGAAGAAATCCAAAAACGCGTCAAAAATGCGTTCCTCGCCGACTGGAGCTCCCGGGCGATTCGCCTGGGATGTGGGGCGGTTCGCCCCACACCAGGCGGTTCGCCCGGTGTGTGGGGCGACTCGCCCCACACGTTCCGAACTCCTATATATAGTTGCAGTTTCTCTACGTTTTTTCATACTTTCTCAGACCTTTTTTCATATCTTTCTCATTGGTTTTAGGTAGGAATTCTCCAGAGCCTGTTCTGGGAATTCTAAGCATATGAGACTATTTTTCTTATCAATTTTGAGCTTGTGAGATCACGATTCTTCGGAGATTGACAACCTTCGACGGTAACATTGTATCTCACGATTTTTCTATTTATATTTATATCTTTCAACATGTTTTCATTCAATCGTGCTTTGATTTCTATTGATTGCATGACATCTATGAGTAGCTAAATCTATCGTTGGTGATAGTATGTGATTTCTTAGCGAGGGTTCTTAATTATGCATGATGGCGGTAATGCGAATCAGACTTTGAGATATTGCTTTATTTCTTTGATCTATCTAAGCCCTCTATCTTCGTAGTGTTGAACTGAACGGAACACATTGGACAATTCATGATCTTAGATCTCTATGCAAAACGATCGGGTACTTCATGCATGATTATTAACCTACTATGCTTTGAATGATCATACTATCACTAACTTCCATTATCTTGATAAGAAAAATCTGTGCTAAGTCGTCTGTTGATTTTATAGTTTAAGTTAAATTAGATAAAGCTAGTTATAGTCCTTAGAGATCGACACTCGAGGTTATTTTACTGCTACATTACGGTTTTCGTTGTAGTTGTGAATTGCCTTTGGCTAAAAAATAAATTTATTTGATTAATTGAATTTGACAAATTCCAGTTCATCAGCATCTCGTGATGCTGAGAATACTGGACCCAGTTCACCGAAAACATCCATTGACAAAGTTCAGCTGGTGCTGAAAGAACTAAGTCATCAAATGGAGTTGGATATTGAAGACACTTCCAACAAATCAATCGATGTTTTCATGAGAAGCAGTGAACTCAAGGGTCAAGATGCCTCTGCTCAACTTGTCATTTCAGAGACAAGGGAGATTGCTGAACCCGCACAGCTTTCTCAAACAGAGCAAGAAAAGAAGTCTGCTGAAGAAACAGTCCTAGATATTGAAGAAGTTGTCGTTGCTGAAAGGACTGAATCACCACCTGTCCTTCTTCAGTAGGTAGTTAACTCAACCATAAGCAAATCTTCACTATCTGAAACTCATTCTTTTGCTAATATAATGATTTCTCTATAGACTTCTCAAGATACAAGTCAGAAGGTTGCTGAAGCCTCTGCACCAGAATAAACACCTCCTGCTCAGTAGGTAGATAAAATTTTTGGTAATGCAACTAAGTTTGAAAACTTAGTGCTTGTATCTAACCTACAATTATTTCATGATGAACAAGTCAAGGATGCTTCTCAAGCTCCTCAAGGAATGAAAATAGTACCAGCACAAACAAGTGTGCAACATGAGCTTGCTGAATCTCAGCAGGTAAATCATGTTCCAGCTTTGGACTCTAAGACTATTATCCAAACCTTTCCTGAACATAATTTTATTCTTTTTCAGGCTCAAAAGGAGACCACTGAAGTGGTTCACATCACTGAAGATCCAAAAGTGAGTTCTGAAGAACTTTACTTAGACTTCAAAAGAACTACCTTGTCAAGAGTTGCTAAGTCTGTCAGCAACTGGCAAAGGTACAGAAGGATGGACTTTTCTGACCTTCATCTTCATCTATCCAACGAGAAAAAGAGATTCTCTCTGCTGAAACTCGAGACCTTTGTCCACTGTATACTTCCAGAAGAAATGTCATATTCTCAGCTTATGAGCTCGAAACTGATTGTTTTAATCAGAGAGAATATGAAGGCAAAATTTAAGAGTGCCTCTCCAGCTGAACAAGCTGTGATGCTCAAGGGTTCTTTTGTACCCGTGGTGGCTGATCCCCACAAAATCAATGAAGAAGAGGAAGTTACGAGTGTTGCTTTATACAAGCATCTCGAGTTGGTTATACTGACGAATGATGATGAGGAAGAAGAAGATGAGAACATTCATACTGATCCCAGTGATGATGAAGGAAAAGATTCTAAGGACAAAAAGGACGATGATGATGATAATCAAGGTCCTAGTCCTGATGCTGGTGGACTTAAACTGACAGTTGCTGAGATTGAAAATCAAGACAATCAGCAAGCTGATCAAACACCAAGTCAGCAAGAATCCCAACCTGCTCCTGCTGAAACAAGTACTCAAGCACCTGTACAAGGCGCTGATACTGGAGAAGAATACGCCAGAAAGCGCACTGCATTGAAACATGGCAAAAGCAAGCTTTCTGATGCCGAGTTATCTTTACTCGATGCCAAGGTCACTGATCCAAACCTTGATGATGATGAAGAAATGGATGAAGATTACCAAAGAGCACTTCAAAAAAGTCTCCAAATTCATGAAAGGCATACGCAGAATCTGGATATTGAGGACTTGTTTCAATTCGTTGGTAAAGCACTCGAATTGATCCCCATTCCCCCTATACATAGGGGCTTCTTGAGTCGGTGGAGCTTCAGGTCCACGTCTCCTAACCATCGCTCTTGGGTCCTTGAACTGCGAACCCTTAGCAAGCCTTTCGAAAACTGCCCAGACGGCTTCTGCGGTTTCCTCCCAAATATTGCCTCGGCATTGGAAATCCACACTTGTTGGTTCTCGAAGGTTAGTCCATTGTAGAAGTGTTGGACTAGGTCAGAAATCTCAAAACCATGGTGAGGGCACTTGTTCGTGAGATCTTGGATCCTCTCAAACGCGGTGTAGATGGTCTCATCATAGTCCTGTTTGAATCCAGTGATTTGCGCCTTTAGCGCGGTAGTCAAGGTGTGAGGGAAGTATTTTTCCATGAAAGCTGAAAAAACCTTCTCCCAAGTGTCCAGCGAGCCTGCTGGTAGAGAACTCAACCATGACTTGGCTCTGTCGCCAAGCCCCATAGCAAAAACCTTCATCCGCAACTCATCCGTTGTTATTTCAGCTCCGGGTCGTGGGAGTTGGTTGACGAAATCATCGACATCGTACAAGTACCCCATCACATCTTCCCTTGCTAAGCCATAGAACCTCGAAAGTTGTTGGAATGCGTGGTTCTTGATTTCCAAATCTCGAGTTGCAGACGAAAGAACAATCGTCGGTCCCCTCATACGGTCCTTGGTGGGTTGAACCCATGCTTTCAGTGGTCTAGCTTCTGCCATTCTGTCGATTTCCTTGAAAAGACTGTGTAGAGATTCAGAGAAATCGGTATCCTCTATTTCCTCTAGTTCACGCCTTTGAAGTAGTCGCCTTCTTTGGTGGTAGACTCTGTCGATCTCAGCAATTGAATCAGCAAGCGGTGTTCCTCTAGATCGTGTATGTGGCATACACTATCTGTAACAAACTAGGAAAGCAGTATCAGAGAGAAAATAGGAAAACTAAAAACTACTAGAACTAGGAATTGAATGTTGAAAATATAAACAAATTAAACAGAAAAAAGGAGTATAGTCCCCGGCAACGGCGCCAATTTGATGAACGCGTTGGATTGTCGAGTTCCAACTTAATCAAATAAATTTGTATTTATCCAAAGGCAATTCACAACTACAACGAAAACCGTAGTGTAGCAGCAGAATAACCTCGAGTGTCGATCTCTAAGGACTATAACTAGCTTTATCTAATCTAATTTAGAATATAAAATAGCAGACGATTTAGCAAAGGTTTTTCTTAACAGATAAAGGAGATTGGTGATAGTATGGTCCTTCAAAGCATAACGAGTTAATAATCATGCATAAATTCCTCGGTTTTGCATAGAGATCCTTGATCAATGAATTGTCCAGTTGTAATTACTAAACACTACGAAGATATAGATTTAGATAGGTCAAAGACCAATGAATTGTCCAATTGTGTTCAGTAATTAATCAACAATACGAAGATAGAGATTTAGATAGATCAAAGAAATAAAGCAATAACTCAGAGTATAATGCGCGATATAGCCATTGGCATAATTACTAACCCTTCGCTAAGAATTCACATACTATCACCAACGAGAAGTTTAGCTACTTATAGTTGTCATGCAATCAACAGAAATCATAGAAGAAAACATGTTGAAAGATATATAAAAATAAGTAGAAAAACTATAAGATACAATGTTACAGAAGGTTGTCAATCTCCGAAGAATCGCGATCTTATCTTACAAGCTCCAAACTGCTAAGAAAAAGTATCTCCTAAGCTATGAACCCCCAGAACAGGCTCCGGGGAGTTCCTACCTAAAACTACAGACAAAGGTGAGAGAAAAGGTCTGAAAAAGTATGAAAAATGGAGAAAAACTGAGCAACTATATATAGGCTACGAATTGTGTGGGGCCACCGGGCGATTCGCCTGGTGTGGGGCGATTCGCCCCACATCCCGGGCGATTCGTCCGGGAGTAAAACTCGGCCAGATATGAGTTTTCGACGCGTTTTTGGATTTCTTCCCCTTTTCGGACTCGGTTTCTGACTTCTAGTGGCCTTCTAGCCTCCAGATTCGACCCCTAGACTTCAAATCCTATCCGGTAACCTTCAGATACTCCAATTAGGCTTCTAGAACACCAATTCCTTGTCTACTTCAATATAATTGCCCGGAAATCCTCGTTTTTCAACCAAAACCTGTAAAATAAAGACTAAAGAGAAACGTGACACTATTCTAATAAAATGCACTAAGATATAGCTAAATTATCATAGAGGATAGCTAAAATAGGTGAAAAAGACTCAGATGAAAGTGTAAAATACACATTCATCATGAGTATCAAACAAGAATTGTCAAAGCTGACCTCTGATCAGCAGGCAATTATCATGAAGTACAACAACCTAAGTACTCTTGCTGAAAATTGCAATGAGTTCTTTTCTCTGCACATTACTCCAATGATGCAATCCATGTCTAAGGGGGGAGATAAGCAAAAGAGATCTTCAAGGAAGAAAACCCCTACTGAAGCGCCACTAACAATAGAACCTCTTGCTGAAAGAGAGCAAAGTTCTAAAAGACAAGCTGAAGCAGATTCTGAGTTGAATTCAGCAAATCCGAAAAAGAGAAAAACTTCTGCTGAAACTCATGAATACTGTCACACTGAAAGTCATCAAGATCTGAATGAAGATGATGATGATGATGACAATCAGACTATAGCTCAAGCTATAAGAGCTAGACCAATAACAGCCTTAACTCCGTCTGGACATTCAAAGCATTTCTATTCTGACTCAAGATCTTCAGCAAGAGATCAAGAAAATGCAAAGTCAAGAAGAAAAAGGCAAAGACATGAAGAAAAGAGGCTTTCCAGCATTGCCATTGGCTCCGGCATTGAATACACAAAGACCAGCAATGAGGAAACTACTCAGAATGTGATCAGAAATGTTCATGGTTGCTGGATCTTAAAGCTGGAAGACTTGCTGGTGAATGATTATTTTCCAACAGCTGTACTGAATCAAATGTACACTTGGATTGATCTCAAGGTGAAAATAAAAGAAAGGGATCCTCCTTCCCTACCAAGAAACATAGCTGGGAGATGGCTGAATCTGGAAGTCTTAGTAAGAAGAACTTCAATTGGTAAGACCATGAAACAAGAACCAGATTTGATAAAACCAATTGGTGTTGCCTATTACTCTGACCCTATAACCAAGAAATCAAAGAAGAAACTTGTATTGATTCCTTATGAGTATTTCTATCTCACTGCTAAGGATCAAGAAGAAGATCTTCTCTGGTTAAGGAAGATTCATGCTAAAAGCATTTCAGATACACAACTTCTCCATGCCAGCAATTGGGGCATGCACTTGTGGGTGGTTCACTACAATGAAATGAATGTTGAAAAACATCATCATACCGCCTGCAAGAATGCAAGGATTCTTCAACTCCAAGTCCGTAAGCTACTTGAAGATTACGCAAAGGACTGTGTTGAATTTACTGCACTTGCTGAAAAGAGTGTAAGGGAGATTCTGAGAAAATCTTCTGAAAGAGCTTAAGTCCCTGTAATAGCTTCGTTTAGTTTTGTTTGCTGATTTTGTGTAGTTATCTCTGAACTTTCTTGTAAACTTACTGAAAGATAACTATCAGCAATGAAGCTTTTGACTCTTATTGGTTTTTGATTATGCAATCTACTTATGCATATGCTTACTGTTTAATTATTCAAGTATGCTTGCATTAATCAACTGATTTATTCAACATCAGAAACCTCTAAAAGGGTAACAATTAATTTAGCCATGGATTGCTAACATCAAAAAGGGGGAAATTTGTTAGTAAACTTGTAATTTTGATGAGCAATTAACCATGCTAAATTAAGGAAAGTCCAGTAACTAGTACTCTTAAGGTCCATAGGAATTTAGAATTTTAAGGACATTGTAAAAGAGGAACGTTTGCTGAAGACTTAGAGTAGGTGCTAGATAGGTTAGTTTTACCGCTTATGATGTATCTTCTTTTCTCAAAAGAAATACAACCTATTGAAGCATTTGCTGATGATGTACTTTGTTTACACAAACAAACTATTGAAGCATTTAGAGCGTTTAGAAACTTGAACAATTCGAAGAACTGAAGACTAGAAGAATTCTGAAGACTGGTATCTACAAAGGCACATGTTGCTCAGAAAGTGGAAACTTCAGCAACATCTTGCATAAGTGAAAATCAAAACGACAGAGTAGGTTGTGCTTGCTGAAACTGAGACTAACCACTTGCTGATGAACATTTGTGACCTCCTTGCTGAAAGTACTTGCATTTGCACACCAACGTTCATGTTTGAATCTCATTCAAATGAACATTAAATGCAAAGCATGCACGCGAAGGACATGAAGACTCGAAGACAAATAAAGGACGCTGCTGAAAGTACAAAAGCAAGATAGTGACATCTTAAGGAACAAAGCCTCAGAATTTGAAATTCAAACGGCTCCCTTGATTCACTATAAATAGAGGTCATCCGGCAAAGAGTTGAAGTGTGTCAACAACGTGATCAAACTCTCACTTGTTTTTAAAACTCACATACCCTTCAAACACTCTTTACTGCCATTGATCCGTTCCAAGACTTAAAGCTTGAAAAAGCTACTTGTGAAGAAGTAGAACATACACGGCTAAGAAATTAGTTAAGTGTTCTTTCTTTCGAACAAGAACAAGTCTTGACACCAGAGACAATCAAACTTGTTTACTACAAAGTATTCAAAGTTTTGTTTCTTAGATTACTTGTTGTAGCTGAATAAGTTATAATTAAGTTATCTCATCCCAAACCTCTCAAACTGAAAATACACCCTTTTAGGCGTGAAATTCAGGGGGAACTTAATCGAGCATGGTGTTGGTGAATAAAAGTCCCAAGTTTGGTGGAGAACAAGGTTTCGTTCTCTAGTTAGGTTGGAAACGAAGCAAGTGTGCTTTGGTTTCTGTTTGAATCGCTCTAGATAGGTGTTGTAAGAAACCTCAAACTTGTCTTAGTGGATTCAGTCCTAGAAAGGACAAAGTGGATTAGTTGAGAGATTACGCCACTCTCAGATACCACTATAAAAGTGTTTGTGTGATTTACTTACTGCATTTAGTTTTCAGCAAAGCATATCTATCTATACACAGTCACTCTGTTCACTTGCTGAAACTATCACTTACTGACGAAACACTTATTGTATCAAAGACTTCCGCTCTCTGATTTTAAGTATCAACAAAACTCGTTACTGAAAAGTAACTTGCGTTTGCTGAGAAAGTTAAGTATCAGCAAACTCATTATTGAAAAGTAATAAGTCCTTGCTGAGAAAGTTTTTAAACGACGAAAGTTTGAAAAGACTATTAACACCCCCCTCTAGTCTTTTCTTGTTGTTTAAAGGGACCAACAGCGTCCCTAAACCCTTAAGGCGTATGGCTCCTGCGACCGATGCATCATCCGTGGCTATATATATATATATATATACACACACATACATATACTAGAATGAGCGTGCCACGCTACGCGTCTCAAGCAAATCTTTTGTTAAATCAGTTTGTTAATTATTTCTAGTATGTTAGACAAGACCAAATCCATTTCTAGTGATGCAAGTTATATACCCCTCTATCCTATTTATAATTTATCCAATTTAACTATTTTCGGTCAATTTCTTTTGACTTTTACCGCAAATTACTTTTAGATTATAATGATAACATATTTAACAAAATTATATCATAAAAATATATACATTAAATTTTCATAATATCATTTTACTATATATTTTATCTTTGTAGTTTAATATTAATTTATAGTCAAAATTGAACCGTGTTGATCGAAAAAGGTAAAGTGGATAAATTATAATGGGACCAGAGGGTAATATTTGTAAGGAAAGAAAAAGAATCATTTTAATATAATACAGAATAGATGATAGCTTTACAAATTTCTTGTTTCACAATTTGATAATGGTAAGCATGATATTAATTATTATTCCACTGGTCCCATTCATATCGTGGCGTATGATAATTTTCACACTTTTTAAGAAATGAAATAGAATATTTACAGTGATTAAAATATAAAAGGGGGGAGGGAATTCAACTCCTTGATACACCGTTTCAAATACATAAACAATAAACAATACTGAGTAATCTTTCTTCTTATTCTGGAAGGTAAAACTCCTCAGACACATCATAAACATGAGATTATCCTTTCCAGAAAATAGAATGCCAAATTACCATAAAGCTTTAACAAATCCACAGTGGCACACTCGTCCAATTACCTCATTCGCAATGGAACGAGCGTTCCTAACACCTGGTGGATGCATAGAGAAGTGGTTCTTCCTAATATTTAGGGTGTGTAAATTTATGGAATGCACCATGATGGGGTGGCAGTGTAGTAATTCATAATATGGACGGTGTGTCTAGCAGTTAGACTGTCTAACAAGCAATAGAAACCATTTCATTTTTTGAATTCCCCCCATAATTTATACCAAGTAATTGAAACAAGAAAGTTTAAAGTTTACTGATAAGCACTTGCAACTGTTAAATGAATACATTTGTTAAAGACACCCCTGTTCAACTTCCATGCATCAATCATACATAGAAAACAATGTTATAAAAGTAAAATTCTTAAGTAGAAACAGAACAGATGCTAGTTTTACATTAGAGTGAGGAAAGACATTATGCAAGTTGTCCCCAAAAGTCCATCCCTTATTCAACCATGTAACTTGCTATCGTCATCAGCTGTACCGTCTGTAACTTTCTAAACTTATCACAAGAATCCAGTTTATAAACGTGTCAAACTACATACCGAATCTGATGCGGTGGTCACAAAATCAAGTACTGCAGCTATTACTGAAAGTTTAAGCTTCCATTGTCGTTACACTTGTGTGGTTGGCATTTGGCAACAAGGAAAACTTTTTGTACCATGTTAAAAGATTGTTTCTTTTACTCAATCCAATAGTTCAATAGTATCTTATTAGCAACTATTCATATGGACTATTTAGCAAAATTATTAATCTATACAGAAAAACAATCAAACCAAAACCAAAAGATGAACCCTTGAATCAGTGTTAAGACAATCAACACCTAGCTAATTAAAACATATAAGAACCATACTGATTAGGGAAGTAAAATATGAACAACTGCAGTAGAATACTGAGATGTGTTAGGGAAGTACCTGTCGTATGGAAAGCTCCGACATTATCATCGGTGTCCGGTCATATAGGTATAACCCTAAACATATATAAAGATATGGGGTCCATTGATTTTTTATACCCTCTTAGCGTCCCTAATAACGAAATGAACCACCTTAATTTATCAATTACATTTTAGTCCGAAGTCAACAAAAATTCACTATTCCAAAATTGAATTTTGATGAAACCAAACAAACCTTGGTGTTTTCAAATAACAAAGATAAAGAATTAAAAGAAAAACTAAGTAAAATACTAAAATAATAAAATAAATTTTAAAGAAAAAAAACTTAACTAAAATAAAAGTAAAAAAATTATCTTCATCATCCCAAAAGCTTTGGTACCGTAATTTTTTTCGGTACCGGAGCTCCAGCGTCGAAAACGGTGGAGCAAGCTGCTTCACCACAATTAACGGTGCAACAAACAGCTTGCTCCACCATCAGATCGATAGAGCATTAGCTCCACCATTGCTCTATCGTTACCGGCACCGGAGCTCCGATATCGGAATTTTCCAGCATCGAAGCTTTAGCGAAGAAGAAGATGGATGGATATTGTTAAATATTTAATTTTTATTTTATTTTATAATTCTATTTAGATTTTTCAAATCTTTAAATTAATTTTTTGATTGAAAATATTTATTTTTCTTAAGTCATGTTTGGTTGAAAGTTGTTTAAAGTGTTGGTCAACTCAAATGGACTAAAATGTAATTGAGTTTGGACTAAAATGTAATTGATAACACAAGAAGGTCCTTTATGAGAAAAACCTTCGTCGTAGTGAGCTGTTATAATAAGCCATTGGAGTTCAACAACTAAATTCAAATACAGAGAACAAATAGAGACTACATAAGTTAAGAGCCTAATTTGGAGTTATTGTTTCTTTAAGATGCAAAAATCATCACATCATAACTTACGAGAATTATTCCTATAGCATGGGATCAAAGTTTTCTTGAGCACATGACACAATAAACTGCCTTAAAGGATGCTAGTGTTACTTCCACATAGAATTGACAGATGATTTCTTTAACATGGAATTAAAAGTTTTCTTGAGCATAGAACACCATGAACTGCCCTAAACTAACCTTAAAAAGCTTTTTTTTTTTTTTTTTAGCAAAAACAGAGATTTTATAAATTCTCAGAAAATCAAATTACATCTGGGCTTTCGAACGGTAAAACATCCTGCCCATCTAAATCACAAGTCGCATTTTTAGCCAACAAGTGTGCTACTTTATTACAATTTCTCGGAATATAAACAAAAAAAATGGAAATGAAATGCAACGCCAAGTCTTGAATATCAGCAATGATATTGCCTATATCAGACCAAGATGGCCCAGCCTTACTAATCTCCTGGATGACAGAAATGCAATCAGATTCAATTACCACAAATTGTAAACCATGCGCCAAATCCATATTTAAAGCTTTTTTGACTGCTAATGCTTCCGCGTACTTGGCCGATTGAACATTATGCACCACTCTACATCTCCATAGAATAGTCGATCCATCCCATATCCTTGCAACACAACCCGTTCGAGCCACACAACCTGCAAATGATGCATCAACATTAATCTTAATACTCCCGTTTTCAGGTGGTTCCCAGATCTGCTGTGTCTGCTGCCGCTGTTCCGCCGTATCGCCGCATACCTGTGCCTGCCTATACCGCTGTAAATATTGCACAGCAAAAGTGACCACGTCCATCGGCTCTGGCCCCTTCCCATCATGCACCTGGCTGTTCCGTCGATACCATAAACTCCAACATAGCACAACGAACAGCTCCATAGTATCTTTATCCACCTTGCTGCGCACCGAATCCACCCACTGCTCCACACTATCCACATCTGTATTTATAACATAATTAGCAACAGTTCCATTCAATGCCCAAACACACCGCGCAAAATGGCAATCTTTCAGGGAATGCAATATACTTTCTGAAGCAGACTGACACAGAGGACACAAAATAGAGACAGACAAGCCTTTATGACTCAGAATTTCGAAGACAGGTAAGGCAGACTTTAGAGCTCGCCACAAAAAATTTTGACCTTATTTGGAATCCTCAAACGCCAAATCCAGTCCCAATTAATTAGGCACATTACGAGAACTAGAAGACCCCACCCTATTATTACGACCTACATACTCAATCTCCCTCGCTAATCTATACCCAGACTTCACCGTATACACCCCATGCGAATTATAATGCCAAACTCTCACATCCATCCTAGTAGAAGTTGGAATTTGCAGAATACATTCAGCATCATCATCCCAAAATAACCCCTTAATTAAATCCTCATCCCAACACCCCCCTTCTCCCATTAACTCAGAAACTTTTATCCCCTTCAAATCAAGAAAATCAGGAGTAAAAGGCCTCCCTCTAGCATCCCGAGGAATCCAATTATCCCGCCATACATCTATACTTTGACCATTTCCCACACGCCACCTTACACCCCTTCTAACAAAATCCAACACACCAAATAAACTTTTCCAAGTATAAGAGGCATTAGCTTTATAAGTAGCATCCAAAACATCACACATTGGAAAATATTTAGCTTTCATAACTCTACTTAAAAGCGAATTTGGAAATTGAATCATCCGCCAAATCTGTTTACCAAGGAGGGCCACATTAAAATTCCTAAGATCCCTAAAACTCATACCTCCATCCCTCTTGCTCTCACATAGCTTTTGCCAAGCCACCCAATGAATTTTCCTACTACCTCCGCTACCCCACCAAAAGGTACTAATAATGGACTCAATCTCATGAAGCAAGTAATCGGGTAAGTTAAAACAACTCATGACATAAGTTGGAATAGATTGTAAAACAGATTTTATCAAAATCTCTTTTCCAGCTTTAGACAAAAGTTTATTTTCATACCCTTGCACTTTGCTCCACACTCGCTCCCTCAACCAACTAAACACCTCCCTCTTTGAACGACCCATCTCAGTAGGAAGACCTAAATACTTTTCATGTTTCTCCACAACCCGGACTGGTAAGACACCCCTCACCTCCTCCGCCCTCTCTCTCCCCATATTTCGACTAAACACAACAGTAGACTTTTCCAGATTAATCTCTTGTCCCGAAGCCCGACTATACCTATCCAAAATAGACACAATCTCCATAGCAGACTCAGAATTTGCTTCACAAAACAATAACGTATCATCAGCAAACAAGAGATGAGAGATCCTTGGTGCACTAGAAGATATTCCTATCCCCCGTAACACCTCCCTCTCTTCAGCATCCCGGATTAAAGCACTAAAAGCCTCTGTGACAAAAAGGAACAAATAAGGTGAAAGAGGATCTCCCTGACGGATCCCCCTCTCTGGCTGGAAAGGAGCAAGTGGTTCACCATTTAAAAGAACCGAGTATGACACTGTTCTCATACAAAGCATTATTAAGTCAATAAAACTCTCAGCAAAACCTAGCTTATGCAAAACACTCTCTAGGAAAGCCCATTCCACCCTATCATAAGCTTTACTCATATCCAATTTTAGAGCCATAAACGCCTCCCTACCTTTGGTTTTCTGTTTCAAATAATGATTGAGTTCATAAGACACAAGCACATTATCAGTAATAAGGCGATTTGGAACAAAAGCAGACTGAGTTTCAGCAACAATATCATTCATATATGGTTTTAGCCGATTTGTAATGGCTTTAGAAGCAATCTTAAAGACAACATTACTTAAGCTAATTGGTCGAAATTGTGAAACAAGCTCAGGATTTTTACACTTAGGGATCAGCACTATATGGGTAAAATTCAAAGAAGGATCAATAACACGATTATTAAGCACATCCAGTACACAATCAATCACATTTTTACTAACAAGAGGCCAAAACTTTTGATAAAAGAAAGCAGGCATACCATCAGGACCAGGAGATTTAGAAGGAAACATATCAAATAAAGCACTTTTAACCTCAGTTGCAGAGAAGTCTTGGCAAAGATCCTGGTTCATTCTCTGATCCACTTTGGCCTCCATAACCCCTACCACATCTTCGATATCAGCTACTGATGGTCCGCGGGATTGGAAAATCTCACCAAAATACTGATTAATCAACTGCCCCATCTCTGTTCTGGAAGTACCCAACTCACCCGCTGAATTCTTCAAACGTGAAATCGCATTAATCTTGGCCCTCTTAGTAGCATGAGAATGAAAAAACTTAGTATTTCGATCCCCATCTCTTAACCACTGATTTCTTGATCGTTGTCGCCACATAACCTCTTCTCTATCAAGCTCCTCCTCCAGCAATCGTTTCAACTCTGCTTCCCGGCGTCTATCTGAAGGCGTTCTGGCTCGCTTACCCAACTGTTCAAGCTCCTCCCTAAACTGCCGGATTTTTCTTCTGACATGGCCAAATGTTTGTTAATCACACACTTCATTTTACCATTCAGAGTCAGACCAATCACAAGAAAACAACTTACACGTTTCATTCTAACAAGATGGAGTCATACCTGTGCTATTCGTTTCCTTATTGTGAATTTGTTCCCTATCTATGCAACGCCAATCATTCGAACATCTTTATAGTAATTTTGTCAAACGCTTAGAGAGGAAAACAAAGAATGGTTAAGTAATTGGTAATTGAACAGATAATTGAACAAATCCAGAAACTCACCAACCAATTCTGGATGTCATGGTTGCTGTTCAAGTTTCCTTTCCCAGATTTGACCTTTCAAGATCGTGGTACAATTGAACCTGAGCTACGCGAATCAGGATGCGAGAAACTGCATTATGACATGAGTTTTTGAGTTTTCGAAGGAGGGGAAAAGTAATTGAGGGAGTTCATCTCCATGGGAACGAATTGTCTAAGAGAATTCATCTCCATCGGATGGGAGAAGAAGAGGAAAAAAGTTGAAGAGGTGACTTTCAGTTTTGAGAATGCAGAGAATTATAGAGTCCTGAGACAATAAGACATGAAGAGACAGGAAAACACTTACCGGCTTCTTCAATCGCGCCACACGCACCCTTATTCATATATAATAATACACTAATATATATATATACATATATATATATATATATATATATATATATATATATATATATATACATATATATATATATATGTATATATATATATATGTATAGCGGCGGATGACATCATCTGTCGCTAAAATAGCGATCGGTCGCTAGGTTTTAATTTCCTTTTTCTTTTTTTTTTTTTTTGGTCAACAAGTTTTGCGACCGATGACGTCATCCGTCGCTAAAATATCGACCGATGATGCATCGGTCGCTAGGTAATTAGACCAAAAAAAAGGGAAATTAAAGTGTTTAGCGACCGATGATGTCATCCGTCGCTAAAATAGCAACCGATGACGTCATCGGTCGCTAGACGTAATATTTATATGTCTGATGTCACGCGCACACATGCAGACTCGCCCGTTTCTTCACCGGCAACCACCATTTCTTCAATATCTTCTTCATGTCTTCACCATTTCAATGAATCTTATAAGCATTTCGAAGCTCTTCCATCAAAGAATAAGGGTAGCTAGTCAATTGCGTGATTCTTTCACCATTTCTTCCGCAATCAAAGGTATTCACTTCCAACCCTAACTTGTCTAAATTTGAGTATTCTTCATTTTTTTTCAATTTTATTGAATTGTGTGCACTCTACTAGTATCTATTATGTTGTGTAGCTCAAATTAGGGGGATGCACAAGTTTTGGTTGGTGAATTGATAGATTTGGGATGAATTGGGTATTTTAGGAATTGAGACTTTGTTTGGGTTTGATTATGTTTGGGATTTGAATTGGGTTCGATTATGTTTGGGATTATCTACGTAGTTAGTTTTGTTTAATTAGTGTAGTTTTGTTTGGGATATACTAATTAGATTTGAAAATTGTATAAGTATAATGGAAATATGAGTAAATTATAGTGTATTGAAAGTAGTTATTATAATGGAAATTGTATAAGTATAATGGAAATATAGATAACTATAGGTAATTGTAGTCTATTTCCAAGTTGTTATTATAATGAAAATTTCATAATTATTATGGAAATATAGATAAATATAGGTAATTATAGTGTACTGTAAGAGGTTATTATAATGAAAATTGTACAAGTATAATGGAAATATAGATAAATATAAGAAATTATTGTTTAAAAAAAGCGTAAGTATGAAGGAAATAACTCATTGATAAATTAAAATTAGAAGATATTATGAGTATTTTTATTTCTAATTTAGAAATATTGGGAGTATATATAATGCAATTTAAAAAATTGATAATTAAAATGATTACTTGGTGAAAAAATACGTTAGTCGCAATGTACTAAACTTCTATTGTCCAGGTTTAGCATTCAATTATGAATCCCGACCGTACTTTGATGTACAGTAGGATTGCAGATGGGATACTTTTGCCTACGTTTGTAGAAGGGGTCAACGCATTTGTCGAATTTGCATTGTCAAAACCCGAGTGTTTGAGCAGTGGGATGATGAAGTGTCCTTGCAACCATAAGAAATGTAGGAACCGTAAGTACTTACCCTCTACGGTGGTTGTAGACTATTTGAAGCCTAATGGTTTTGTGGCTAAATATGAGGTGTGGAATCATCATGGTGAGGCAGTTCGTACGTTGGGGGTTATACGCAGTCGTTGGGAAAGCGTAGAAAAAAGCAAGAGAGTAGTGCTACACCAGGTGCCTCTACTCATGATGATTCCACAGGGGATCGGATGGAAGAGATGGTCCGTAAAGCTGCGGGTCAAGAGTTCATGGAGGGTGTTGTTAATGAGGAGCCTCCGAATGCTGAGTCACAACAGTTCTTTGACTTGTTGTAAGCGTCCAAGATGCCACTCTACCCGGGTCGCAGGATGAAAGAATTGACTATGTTGTCTCGAATTATGAGTAACAAGGAGGGTGGTGAGAATTCAGAAAGCAGCTGCAACGATTGGTTGAGTTTGATCACGGATGCTATGCCTGAAGGAAGCCTAGTTCCAACAAACTATTACCAAGTGCAGAAGAAGATGAAGGCGATGTGATTGCCTATGGAGAAAATAGATTGCTGCCCGGGTATGTGTATGATCTATTGGGGGGAGGATGAAGGTCTGTTGAATTGTAAACACTGTGGGAAGGAACGGTATAGTCGTTACAAGGAGGGCGCTGCAATGAAACGACAGAAGAAGAAAATCTCCCACAAGAAAATGTGGTTCTTCCCTATAGGTCCTCGTCTGAAGAGGTTGTATGCATCAGATGCATGTGCAGATAATATGCGTTGGCACAATGAGAGAGTAGTCGCGGATGACCAAGAGGGTAAGATGGGTCACCCATGAGACTCGCCGGCATGGAAAGAGTTTGATGTGAAATATTCACAGTTTGCAGCCCAGTCTAGAAATGTAAGGTTGGGACTAGGGATGACCATTTGGGCCGGGCATCCCGAGCCCGACCCGGAAATGACGGGCCAGGCCTGCCCGACTACCTGAATGGGCCGGGCTTGGGCTAGTTTTTTAGGCCCATGGGCCGGGCCTGGGCCTAATTTTTTGACCCGGATAGCCCAGCCCGGCCCAGAGTATATGTACATACTAAAATATACCCTCGAGTATAGTTAATACTCTAGTTAATATTTGGATGACTTATGTTAGATTAATATTTAATTGGGCTATTTTGTTATTGTAATATTGAAAGCCCAATCTACTTTATTAGCCCAAGCCTAAATGTAAACCCTAACTATATATAATCACATCCATCCATATTCCATCAGCATTCACATTTCACACTCACGCAGCTTTGAATCTGAGAATGAGATGATGTTGGGGTTTTGGAAACATACAAACCTTTAGCCTCCCCTAGATTGGTAATCGACTTCTTCACTTTTACTTTTTTTTTTTTCCTTTCTAACTAGTTTATCTATTATCTCTCTCAAACTCAAGCGCTTCTTCAAATTTTTTTATTTTTTTTTTCGATGACAGGGAGGCCGGTTGTTCAGTCATCAACATCAATTCTTTTTTTTAATAATCGAACCATTACAATTTCACAAGTAGCATTACAAAGCTAGTAATAAACTATAAATAATCCCGCACTTGACGAGAATTGAACCTATGACCTCTAGTGTCATGACACCTCACTCTAACCATCAACATCAATTCATCATCGGTCTACTTCAGTTCACATCAATTCATCATCGGTCTACTTCAGTTCTTTCTCTTGTTGATTTGTTCGTCTACTGGCTCAACGGTATCATCTATCCTTTTACTTTTTTTTTTTTTTATCTCACTTGTTTGTTGGTTGATATATTCCTAAATCCTAATTGCTATGACATATATTGTAGAATTTCTGGTTATTATGTGTTTTATTAGCTACTAGTCTACTTGCTCTCATTATTTTGGTGAAACTTGAATTTAATTTGTAAATTGGTGAACTTTTTTATGATGGTTAATTGTGCTTCGTATAGTTCCTGAACTAGCTATTTTTTCAACTTTGTTAGTGTGATCATGGCTTCTGAAAGTGTTGGAAATACAGAAGTTGCAAGCATTTTATCAATTTCTTCCCTAGCACCACCAACTCCCCAATCTGCAGATCCTGGCCCTACTGAAATTCCTGAGATTCAGCTCACTCCTAACACTGTAGGTGCAAACAAACGTGTGAAAAAAACAAGAAAGGCTAATACTAAGTCTAAGAATCTTAAGATAGTAGAAACTGTAACATTTGTGGGAAAAGGAGAGGCTACAACTTCTCAAGTTAAGCCAACTCCAGCTGAAAAAACTTCTGGGGATGAGGGAAACATGGTACCAAGTACTAAGTTGCAGTCTGATGCTTGGCTTCATTTTGATAGAGTTAAAATAGTTTTAGCTGATGGAAGTGAAGATGTTAAGGCAATATGCAAATTCTGTAAAAAGCATTTCTCGGGTAAGTCGTCTAATGGCACTTCACATTTGTTTAGACATCATGAAAAGTGTGGAGCACTTCGATTGAATGCACGCAACAACCCTTCACAACAACTTTTGCATTCCAGTTTTTGCAAGGGGAAATTTGATGTCTCAAACTTCAAATTCGACCAAGAGAGATCTCGTTTAGATCTTTCTGGGATGATTTAAATCCATGAATACCCACTGTCAATTGTAGAGCATCATAGTTTTATAAAGTTTTTCAGTGGTCTTAATCCTATGTTTAAAATGGTGTCGAGGAATACTGTGAAGAAAGATTGCTTCAAAATATATGACCTTGAAAAGGCTGCTGTCATGGAGATGCTGCACAAACTTGAAAGCAGAGTTGCATTGACTACAGACATGTGGACATCTTCATCCCAAAAGAAGGGATGCATGGATGTGACCGCTCACTATTTTGACATCAATTGGAAGCTTCAGAGTCGGATTATAAGGTATATTATCCTCCATTTATTTTGTCCTACCAATTTAATGAGTTTCAATGTCTTATACATGTTTCACCTACTGTTATTGATTTATACTTCTTTTCTTTTTTTTTTACTTTTCTGCAGTTTCATCTTCCTGCCAAGTCCGCATACAGCTGAGAATATGTCTGAAGCAATTATGAAAGTGCTTTTGGACTGGAATATTGACAGAAAATTATCCACTATTACAGTGGACAATTTCTCTACAAATGACTTGATGCTGGAGTTGATGGTTGACAAGCTCACTGCTGATTATCTTCTGGCCCGAGGAAGATTCTTTCATATGAGGTGTTTCATATGAGGTGTTGCGCCCACATACTCAATTTGATCATGAAGGATGGGTTGGAGGTTATAACAAAAGCCATTGAGAAGGTTCGGAGTGTTGCATATTGGGGAGGAACAACAAAGAAAATTGAGAAGTTTGAGGACTTTGCTGCCCAGTGCAAAACCAAAACAGGTAAAAAGCTGATCCTTGATTGTAAGACGCGCTGGAATTCTACTTACCTCATGTTAGAGGTTGCATGTGCATATCAGGATGTGTTTGAGCGCTTGCATAAACGTGATACAAAGTACAAATGTTTGCCAACTGAAGATGAATGAACTCGAACTAAGCAAATATGTGAAAGGTTGAAGTTATTTTATGTTAGGAAACTTGTCATTTTGAGCAATTAACCAAGCTAAATTAAGGTAAGTCCAGTAACTAGTACTCTTAAGGTCCATAGGAATTTAGAATTTTAAGGACATTGTAAAAGAGGAACGTTTGCTGAAGACTTAGTGTAGGTGCTAGATAGGTGTTTTATTCGCTTATGATGTATCTTGTTTTCTGAAAAGAAAAACAACTTATTGAACCATTTGCTGATGATGTACTTTGTTTACACAAACTATTGAAACTATTGAAGCATTAGAACCGTTCAGAAACTTGAAGAATTCGAAGACTGGAGACTAAAGAAGATTTCTAAAGATGGTATCTACAAAGTCACATATTTCTCACAAAGTGGAAACTTAAGCAACAGCTTGCATAAGTGAAAATCTATATGACAGAGTAGGTTGTGCTTGCTGAAACTGAGACTGACCACTTGCTGAAATACATATGTGACCTTCTTGCTGAAAGTACTTGCATTTACGCTCCAATGTTCATATTTGAATTCGATTCAAATGAACATTAAATGCAAAGTAAGCATGCGAAGAACATGAAGACTAGAACACAAATAAAGGACGCTGTTGAAAGTACAAAAGCAAGATAGTGACGTCTTAAGGAACAAAGCCTTAGAATTCGAAATTCAAACGGCTCCCTTGATTCACTATAAATAGAGGTCATCCGGCAAAGAGTTGAAGTGTGTCAACAACGTGATCAAACTCTCACTTGTGTTTAAACTCACATACCCTTCAATACTATTTACTGCCATTGATCCGTTCCAAAACTTAAAGCTTGAAAAAACTACTTGTGAAGAAGTAGAACATACACGGCTAAGAAATTAGTTAAGTCTTCTTTCTTTCGAACAAGAACAAGTCTTGACACCAGAAACAATCAAACTTGTTTACTACAAAGTATTCAAAGTTTTGTTTCTTAGATTACTTGTTGTAGTTGAATAAGTTATAATCAAGTTATCTCATCCCAAACCTCTCTAACTGAAAAACACCCTTTGAGGCGTGAAATTCAGGGGGAACTTAATCAAGCATAGTGTTGTTGATTATAAGTTTCAAGTTTGGTGGAGAACAAGGTTTCGTTCTCTAGTTAGGTTGGAAACGAAGCAAGTGTGCTTTGGTTTCTGTCGAATCGCTCTAGATAGGTGTTGTAAGGAACCTCAAACTTATCTTAGTGGATTCAGTCCTAGAAAGGACAAAGTGGATTAATTGAGAGATTACGCCACTCTCAGATACCACTATAAAAGTGTTTGTGTGATTTACTTTACTACATTTAGTTTTCAGCAAAGCATATCTATCTGTACACTGTCACTCTGTTCACTTGCTGAAACTATCACTTACTGACAAAGCACTTATTGTACAAAGACTTCCGCTCTCTGATTTTAAGTATCAGTAAAACTCGTTACTGAAAAGTACCTAGTGCTTGCTGAGAAAGTTAAGTATCAGCAAACTCATTACTGAAAAGTAATAAGCCCTTGCTGAGAAAGTTTTTAAACGACAAAAGTTTGAAAAGACTATTCCCCCCCCCACCTCGAGTCTTTTCTTGTTGTTTAAAGGGACCAACAAGTGGTATCAGAGCGGGAGGTTCTTTAACCTTCAGCACTGAACCTAGATCCTCTTAGGTGCTTTCCGTAAATCACTCTCACTTGATCAGTTTGGTAGTCTTTTGCTGACAGGATGTCTTTAGGAGACGCTCCCTTGCTGAAGTTGGAAAACTATGAAAAATGGCGAAACAACATGATGTTACTTGAGGATATTAGTGATGAGATGGTTACTGTCATTAATGGTGGACCTATCAAGATCACTAAGGTTGAGAGAAGTTTTCCTCACAAAACCACAGAAGCTTGAAAGGAAACTATCCTAGGTGAACCAGTTGATACTGTCATTCCAAAATCAAGAGAGGAATGGACTTCCGACGAAGCCAAGAGATTCCATCTTGATGGTCAAGCAAGAAACATCATCATTCGATCAACTCCGGATAATATACAGTGCAAACTGTGGGGTGCCAAAACTGCTAAGGAAGCTTGGAAAATGGTTCAAGATCTTTGTGCTGGATCTCACAAAACCAAGGAAAACAAACTCGAAGTGCTGAAGTTAAAGTTCCAGAACTTTAAACAAGGTACAAATGAGTCACTGGAAGACTTGAACTTCAGATTCACAACTCTAGTTAGTGAGATGGCCGCCTTGGGAGTTGGAAATCTTTACTCAGATTCTGAGAAGGTGAGAACCATTATCAGAAGTCTGAATCAAGAATGGATCCACACTCAGAATTTCTACTACAATCAAGGAATGCCAAACATCACACCTACAAAGTTGTTCTCTCATCTTGCTACTGTCAACTACGAGACAAAGCAAAGAGAAAATGTGTTTGCTGAAAAATCGCAAAACATTGCTCTTGCTGCAAAGCCGTCATCTTCTGAAAAGAAGAATGATAAAGAGTCCGCTGATGAAAATGCTTTAGTTGTTAAAAACATGAAGAAATTCATCAGTAAGGAACTTGAAAGGCGAAAAGCAAAAGAGAAGCTACAAAAGCATCTTGGTAACAACTACCATAAATACAAGAATGAGGCTAGCTCGCTGAACAAGCAGGCTCAGCGAGAAAATTCCTCTGAACAACCAACAGTTGGAAATGATCTCTGCTTTTACTACAAAAAGTCTGGACACTTCAAAGCGTATTGTCCTTTGCTGAAAGGCAAATCTGCTGAAAAGAAGAAGAAGTTCAAAAGAGCTTTGATTGCTGGAGAAAAGAAGAAGCTTCAAGCAAAAATCGATGCGTTGTGCATTGATACCAGCTCCGAAGATAGTGAGGAAGAAAGCTCAGACACTGAAGATGAAGAAGCCACTCTTGACGTAGAGATTGGCAAAGAAGTTTGTGGAATAGCTATGGAAGCTTATCCAGATATGTCAAACTACGAATTCTGCCTCATGGCCGGTCAGGTAAACAGTCCTACCTCTGACTCTGACTCAGAAAGTGAACATGAGATTGACCTTGACAAGATTCAAGGAGAAACCGAAAAATTTGAGAAAACTCTGAGCAAACAGCAAGAGAAACTACATAATGCTGAAACTCTGACCAAGCAGACTACTGAAAAGTACGTATTGCTGAAGGAAGAGACAGAAAAGAAAGATGCTGAAATATTGCATCTTAAGAAGTTGATTGGAAGAATTCTCAGATGGCAATAGAATTGGAAGAATATCAGTCCTCAATTATAAAGTTACTTGCTGAAATACAAGAAATGAAAAAGATGAATTTCAAATCTTATGTTGATGCAAGTAATACGCTGACTGATAAATCACCGATTTCCTTTGTACGTGCAACTGATAGTGGTCAATCAGAACTCTATCAGATTGGTCAATCTAAGGTTGCTGAAAAATGCAATCAAGTACCTACGACCGTAAAACCCATTGTTGCTACTCAAAGTAACAAGACTTTAAAAGGAAAACAGGTTGCTGAAAAGCAAACTGTAAAGAAAAAGGATGATGTAAAGCATTCCGCCAAACAAGTTGCTAAAAAGCAATTTGTTAAGTCAAAAGGCAAGATTACTAAAAGTAATCAGAAGACCTTTGCTGACAAACCCGAATCAAGTAAGGTTGCTGAGACAAAAGCTCAGCATTCTCCAAAAAGTGGACTCGGTTTCAAAACCAAGCAAAGTCAACTTTTTCATGAGTATAAGCAAAGTCAGCAAAGATACTTCAAAGAGATGAACAAAACCAAGCCTAAGAGTTCTGACAAGACTCAAAACGCTAGGGCTAGAAGGAACCTTGCTAGAAAAGAACTTACTGAAAAGTATGTTCAGAAAAAAGGACAACCGAGCAAGACACCACATCAGAAAGTGGAAACCCAAGTCTTAAGTTTTTCAACTTTGACTTGTTTTCTACTTGCTGAGGAACTAGGAGGTTTTGAGCTGAAAGGCTTTTGATTCGTGCTCTTGAACATGTTAATGGACATCCAATATTGGATAATTAACTTGTTTGCTCTTGATTGTGCAGACTTCAGCCACAGAGACAAACGATGCAATCTGGCACTTTGACAGTGGTTGTGGAAAGCACATGACGGGCAACAAGAATAACCTTATAAACTATAGACGGTGGTCTAAAGGTCCAACAATAAGGTTTGCTGGTGGAGGCTCTGGTTCTACAAAAGGCTACGGTTACGTGAAGTTAGGATGCATTACCATTTCGGGAGTTCTTTATGTAAAAAATCTTAAGTTTAACCTTTTCAGCATGAGTCAATTTGCTGATAAAGGATACTTCATCAAAATCAAAAGTGATGAATGTAAACTTATAGACTTTTAGACAAAGAAGGTTATTATGGTTGCTAGAAGATCAGGAGGCTTGTACACTGTAGATTGGTCTTCAGCAATCGTTGAAAAATGCCTTGTCTTAGATCACGATTGTCTTGCTGAAAAAGCATGGTTATGGCATAAACGAACAAGTCACCTAAACTTCAAGACGCTGAATAAGCTGTCTAAAATGGCACTTGTAGTTGGATTACCTAAGGTTACTTTCAAGAAGGATGGTGTTTGCAATGCATGTCAGCAAGGAAAACAAACCAAATCTTCTTTTAAGAACAAGGCAGTACCGTCAAATACAAAACCTTTACAAATCTTGCACATGGACTTGTTTGAATTTTCTTCAACAAGCTATGTTGGTAAGAAGTATGGTCTGGTGGTGGTAGATGACTATTCAAGATTCACTTGGGTAGTATTTATCAAACACAAGTCTGAAACAAGGACTGAAATACCCATCTTGCTGAATAAGCTTGAAGTCATGAAAAATGACAAGGTAAAAGTCATAAGGACAGACCATGGTACTGAGTTTGTAAACTAGTACATAACTGAGTATTGCACTTCAAAAGGCATACAACATCAGTTATCCTCAGTAAGGACACCACAACAAAACGGTGTTGCTGAAAGGAAGAATCACACCCTAAAAGAAGCTGCAAGAACAATGCTTGCTGACACTGAAATAAGTGAAGCTTACTGGGTTGAAGCGATTAATACCGCCCTGTTACACTCAAAATAGATGTCTGATTACTAAGGAATACAACAAAACTCCATATGAGTTATTTGTTGGAAGACCTCCTAACATCACCCATCTAAGAGTATTTGGTTGTAAATGTTTTGTTCTTAACAATGGTAGAGAATACCTAAGAACATTTCAACCAAAGGCAGACGAAGTGATATTTCCTGGTTATTCCTTGCATAGTAAAGCTTATAGAGTTTACAACAAAAAGGCGCAAAAGATCGAAGAATCAGTGCATGTTGTATTCTACAAAAAGTCACAAGGAATGCTTGCTGAAGAAGAAATATCAGATTGTATGAAGAAGCTACTCATACACGAGCAAAGAATTGAATCTGATGCTAGGCAAATCAAGTCAATTGAACTAAATGATGATTCTGACAATGACTCTCCTCCCCTAAGTCATGACAGGATAAATATAGTTCATGACAAAGAATTTCCAGCAAAAGACGTAATTGCTCCGGATGTTGCTGAAACTAGGCAACTTCCTGTGCCTGCTGATGAGTTACCACAATCTAGCAATGCTGAACAAGCAGTTGCTTATGAACCGATATCAGTAGAGACACAACAAAATACCAGTAGTACTGAGCAAGTACATACTGAAGAGTCACATGCTAATGAGCAAACTTATCCAGATCCAAAGAGCAGAAAACATGTTAACAAATGGATTAGAGATCATCCCTCTACGGATATGATTGGTGATATTGATAAACGCCAAGTGACTAGATCCAAAGTATCTGCTACTCATGGACTTGTTGAAGAAGCAAATGTCGTAGAAGTAGAAGCTTTGTTCTCTTGCTTTGTTTCAGAAATTGAACCCAAGAACATAGAAGAAGCTCTAAAGCATTCTGAATGGATCAAGGCAATGCAAGAAGAACTGGATCAATTTGAAAGGAACAAAGTCTGGAAACTTGTACCTCTTGCTGAAGGCAAGAAAGCTATTGGTACAAAGTGGGTGTCCAGAAATAAGCTGAGTGAGTCTGGTGAAGTAACAAGGAACAAAGCACGTTTGGTTGCTCAAGGTTACTGTCAGACTGAAGGATTGGACTATGATGAGTCTTATGCACCAGTTGCAAGATTGAATGCAATTAGACTTTTCTTGGCCGTTGCTGCTCACAATGACTTCATTGTTTATCAAATGGATGTTAAAAGTGCATTCTTGAATGGTGAACTTGTTGAAGAAGTCTACTTGGAACAACCCCCTGGCTTTGAACTTCCCTCAGAAACCAAGTTGGTATACAAGCTTCAGAAAGCTGTATATGGTCTAAAGCAAGCACCTAGACCTTGGTATGATACCTTAGCTAAGTTCTTGCTGGATAATGGTTTCAAGAAAGGTGAAGTTGACAAAACTTTGTTTACCATGAACCATGATGGTAAAATACTCTTAGTTCAGATTTATGTGGATGACATAATATTTGGATCTAAGGACAAGCAACTTTGTGATGATTTTTCCAAACTCATGACAAACAAATTTGAATTAAGTATGATGGGAAAATTGAATTATTTCCTAGGATTGCAAGTCAAGCAACTCAAGGATGGAATATTCATAAATCAAGCAAAGTATGCGAAAGAAATGCTCATAAGGTTTAGGATCAAAGAGGAAGAAAAACCTGAAAATATCCCTATGAGCGTTGGTACCAAATTGGGCTATACTAAAAAAGATAAAAGTGTTGAAGAACACAAGTATAGGAAGCTCATTAGTTCCTTGTTGTATTTAATAGCAAGTAGACCTGACATTCAGTATGTTGTTTGTGTGTGTGCAAGATTCCAATCTGATCCAAGAGAATCACACTACAAAAAGGCACTTAAGATACTGAAATATGTCAAAGGTACAGTCAATTTTGGATTATGGTATCCTAAAGATTCTGGACTTGAATTGGTTGGTTATTCTGATGCTGATCATGCAGGATCAACTCTTGATAGAAAAAGTACTTCTGGAACTTGTCAGTTTCTAGGTACTAGATTAATATCATGGTTCAGCAAGAAGCAAACCTGTGTTGCCAATTCATCCACGGAATCTGAATACATTGCGGCTGGTTGTTGTACAACTCAAATCCTATGGATTCAGCAACAATTAAGAGATTATGGTATTTCTGCAAAGAAAACACCAATCTTTTGTGATAATACAAGTGTATTGCTATCACGCAAAATCCTAAGTTCTACTCAAGGACAAAGCACATTGATATTAGACATCATTTCATTAGAGATCATGTGGAAAAAAGAGACATTGAGGTTGTGAAAGTAGGTACTGATGATCAACTTGCTGACATCTTTACCAAGCCCCTACCAGATAATAGATTCGCAATGCTAAGGTATAACCTTGGGTTAATTGAATTACCTCAATAGTAAGGGATACAATTGGCAGATTGCTGAAACATGCATTCAGCAAGCCAAAGTATGCTTACTTGAATAAAAGCTCCTTCCACTGATTTCTTCTAAAAAGAAATGATAGTTCACTACATGATTGCTGAAACAGGCATTCAGCAAGTAACTCATTCAAAACGGGTATTTGTTAGGAAACTTGATCACTTGCTGAGACGGGCACTCAGTAAGAGAAAAACCTAAAGGATTGCTGAAACGGGCATTCAGACAATCAAAGATACTGAAACAGGTATTCAAGTATCAAAGGAAATTTCTGAGACGGGAACTCAGCAAAGAGCAAACTCACTTCTCAGATTTTACCAAAAGATATCTCAAGACAAAAGAATTTACTGAGACGGGAACTCAGAAATGTCTTTTAATTTAAGGAAATATGAGATATTTGATTAAGGGGGGACTTTCAACAAATAACAAGGCTTGTTACACAAATTCACAGAAAAGATTCTTGTTTACTTCAGCAAGCAATCAAATCCCATAAATCTAGGTAAAATCAATTTTTGACGTTAATTGGGCACAGATAAACTCGCTATTAATCATGACATGAAATACAATCGTGGCCATTGATTTAAAGTAGATTTTGATCTAACGGTTAACATTACAAAGAGAAAGAGTGCTCTGACGGTTTTTGTTAGTGGACCACTACGTATTTAATGCAAAGGCTCCACTAACGTTGTTGAATCTCTGTTATACCCTTGCTGAGAACTCAAAATCGATTGAGCTTCTTGCACACCAGAGATACTATATAAACAAAGAGTTAGAGAAAGACAAAATTCTTTAACTCACATTCCCTTTCTCTGCAAATTTTTATAGCATGTGCCTGAATTCACTATACCTCTGGTCAAAAAGCAAGTTAATCTTTTTTGTACACTTCTACCGCTCTATAAAAGAAATGGCCCCAAAGAGACAGTCCTCTAAGACCTCAAAATCATCAAAGGCTGATAGTGCTGGAAAAAGCACTGCTCCGGTTATAACTCCGGCAACCAACACAGTGAAAGTTATGTTGAAGAACGACCGCATAACAGAGAGACCCATGCCGCCTGCATATCTTGACACTGCAAAGTGTGAACAGATGATGCAATGGGGTGGTTTTGCCAAAGAGAAGTACATAAGATACTTCTATGAACAAGAACTAGATGGAGAAAATGAAGAGGCACTAGAGTTGATAAAACAACAAGGCCTTCTTCTCTTCATAACTGCTCGCCCTAAGAAAGTGAGTATGTTAGATGCCATGGAATTCTACAATAATGCAGAAATCCAGACTCTGACTGATGGACAAGGAGTCACTGAAAAAGTGATTTCTTCCACAGTTCAAGGTGTGCAAATCATCCTGAAATGGAATGATTTGGCCAACATCTTTCAGATTCCAACCACTGGAACTAAAGATGACATCACTGCCATTGATGAAGAAATTGAAGTCTTCTACAGTGGTGTCAGAAACGAGAGAATGAAGAAAGGAAAGATTGCTCCCGTGACTTGTACAAAGCACGTTAAGAGGAAGCATCTCTGCCATTCACTTGGTCTAGTAGCTCTGCTACTCATCAAAGTTCTAGACTCCCAAGTTGGAGGAATTGACCAAGTAGGCTTGAGAAGGTGGCCGCTGCTGATGCATATACATGAGAACAAAACTGAGCTCAACTAGGCAAAGTACATTTTCAACAGACTTGTTGATTATGTTACTAAATTTAAGGTCAAGGTTGAAGACAACAAGGTCTCACCAACCTTCCTAGTCATGTATGGACTAAAAATATGCTATATCCTTGAACACTTCAGGATTAAGCTGAGAAACCCATTGTCGAGTAAGAAATCAGTATGCAATGTGGGAAGAGTCTTCTGCAAGCAAAATGGACCTAAGCTTGCTGACAAGAAATCAAAGAAGGCAACAGCTTCAAATGTTGTCAGCACAAGTCAGCCAGAAAGGTATACAACAGCTGCAGATGTTGTCACCACTAGTCAGCAAGACAAGACTCGAACAGCTGAAAAAGTTGTTGATGAAACTGCTGTAGATGGTGATCAACAAGGTACGTGTACAACAACCATTGTTGAAAATGCAACTACTGCAGATACTGCTGCTGAAAAGCAACTGGAGAAATCCAAGAAGGAAAAGAGGAAAGTTGATGATGACACTCAAACTGCAGTGTCATCATGTTAGGAAACTTGTAATTTTGATGAGCAATTAACCATGCTAAATTAAGGAAAGTCCAGTAACTAGTACTCTTAAGGTCCATAGGAATTTAGAATTTTAAGGATATTGTAAAAGGGGAACGTTTGCTGAAGACTTAGAATAGGTGCTAGATAGGTTGGTTTTAAAGCTTATGATGTATCTTGTTTTCTGAAAAGAAATACAACCTATTGAAGCATTTGCTGAAGATGTACTTTGTTTTTACAAACACACTATTGAAGCATTTAGAACCGCTCAGAATCTTGAAGATTTTGAAGATCTGAAGACTTGAAGATTTCGAAGATCTGAAGACTAGAAGATTTCTGAAGACTGGTATATACAAAGGAACATGTTGCTCAGAAAGTGGAAACTTCAGCAACATCATTGCATAAGTGAAAATCTATATGACATAGTAGGTTGTGCTTGCTGAAACTGAGACTGACCACTTGCTGATGGAACATATGTGACCTCTTGCTGAAAGTACTTGCATTTGCTCTCCAATGTTACTGTTTGAATTCTATTCAAATAAGCATTAAATGCAAAGCATGCACGCGAAGGACATGAAGACTAGAAGACAAACAAGGACGCTGCTGAAAGTACAAAAGCAAGATAGTGACATTTTAAGGAACAAAAGCCTTAGGATTTGAAATTCAAACGGCTCCTTCTTTTCACTATAAATAGAGGTCATCCGGCAAAGAGTTGAAGTGTGTCAACAACGTGATCATACTATCACTTGTGCTTAAACTCAAATACCCTTCAATACTCCCATTGCCATTGATCCGTTCCAAGACTTAAAGCTTGAAAAGCTACTTGTGAAGAAGTAGAATTTGCACTACTAAGAAATTAGTTAAGTGTTCTTTCTTTCGAACAAGAACAAGTCTTGACACAAGAAACAATCAAACTTGTTTACTGCAAAGTATTCAAAGTTTTGTTTCTTAGATTACTTGTTGTAACTGAATAAGTTATAATTAAGTTTTCTCATCGCAAACCTCTCTAACTGAAAATACACCCTTTCAGGCGTGATATTCAGGGGGAACTTAATCGAGCATAGTTTTGCTGATTAAAAGTACCAAGTTGGTGGTGGAGAACAAGGTTGCGTTCTCTAGATTAGGTTGGAGACGAAGCAAGTGTGCTTTGGTTTCTGTTTTAATCGCTTTAGATAGGTGTTGTAAGGAACCTCAATCTTATCTTAGTGGATTCAGTCCTAGAAAGGACAAGTGGATTAGTTGAGAGATTACGCCACTTCAGATGCCACTTTAAA
>CM051455.1:107765576-107883197 GCA_028274465.1 Plantago ovata | reverse complement strand
AAAAGAAAGAAGGATGTTGTGACGCATTCCGCCAAACAAGTTGCTGAAAAGCAAATTGTTAAGTCAAAAGGCAAGATTACTAAAGTAATCAGAAGTCCTTTGCTGACAAACCTGAATCAAGTAAGGTTGCTGACACTAAAGCTCAGCATTCTCCGAAAAGTGGACTCGTTTCAAAACCAAGCAAAGTCAACTTTTCACGAGTATAAGCAAAGTCAGCAAAGATACTTCAAAGAGATGAAGAAAAATCAAGCCTAAGAGTTCTGAAAAGACTCTTAATGCTAGGGCTAGAAGGAACCTTGCTAGAAAAGAACTTACTGAAAAGTATGTTCAGCAAAAAGGTCAACGAGCAAGACACCACATCAGAAAGTGGATTTGATCAGCACGAATCAAAAGTCTTTCAGCTCAAAACCTCCTAGTTCTCAGCAAGTAGAAAACAAGTCAAAGTTGAAAAACTTAAGACTTGGTTTCCACTGGACCATTCTTGAACATGTTAATGACATCCCATATTGGATAATTAACTTGTTGCTCTTGATTGTGCAGACTTCAGCCACGGAGACAAACGATGCAATCTGGCACTTTGATGGTTGTGGAAAGCACATGACGGGCAACAAGAATAACCTTATAAACTATAGACGGTGGTCTAAAGGTCCAACAATAAGGTTTGCTGGTGGAGGCTCCGGTTCTACAAAAGGCTATGGTGACTGTGAAGTTGGATGCATAACCATTACTGGAGTTCTTTATGTCAAAAATCTTAAGTTTAACCTTTTCAGCATGAGTCAGTTTGCTGACAAGGATACTTCATCAAAATCAAAAGTGATGAATGTAAACTTATAGATTTTGAGACTAAAAAGGTAATTATGATTGCAAGAAGATCAGGAGGCTTGTACACCGTAGATTGGTCTTCAGCAATCGTTGAAAAATGCCTTGTCTCAGATCATGATTGCCTTGCTGAAAAAGCATGGTTATGGCATAAACGAACAAGTCATCTAAACTTCAAGACGCTGAATAAGCTGTCTAAAAAGGCACTTGTAGTTGGATTACCTAAGGTTACTTTTAAGAAGGATGGTTGTTGCAATGCATGTCAGCAAGGAAAGCAAACCAAATCTTCTTTCAAGAACAAGGCAGTACCGTCAACTACAAAACCTTTACAACTCTTGCACATGGACTTGTTTGAATCTTCTTCAACAAGCTATGCTGGTAAGAAGTATGGTCTGGTCGTGGTGGATGACTATTCAAGATTCACTTGGGTAGTATTCATCAAGCACAAATCTGAAACCAGGACTGAAATACCTAACTTGCTGAATAAGCTTGAAGTCATGAAAAATGACAAGGTAACAGTCATAAGGACAGACCATGGTACGAGTTTGTAAACCAGTACATAACTGAATATTGTACCTCAAAAGGTATCAACATCAGTTATCCTCAGTAAGGACACCACAGCAAAACGGTGTTGCTGAACGGAAGAATCGTACCCTGAAAGAAGCCGCAAGAACAATGCTTGCTGACACTGAAATAAGTGAGGCTTACTGGGTTGAAGCGATTAATACCGCCTGTTATACTCAAAATAGATGTTTGATTACTAAGGAATACAACAAAACTCCTTATGAATTGTTTGTTGGAAGACCTCCTAACATCACTCATCTAAGAGTATTTGGTTGCAATGTTTCGTTCTTAACAATGGTAGAGAATACCTAAGAACATTTCAACCAAAGGCAGACGAAGCGATATTTCTTGGCTACTCCTTGCATAGTAAAGCTTATAGAGTTTACAACAAAAAGGCACAAAAGATTGAAGAATCAGTGCATGTTGTATTCTACGAAAAGTCACAAGGAGTGCCTGCTGAAGAAGAAATATCAGAATGTATGAAAAAGTTAATCATACATGAGCAAAGAACTGAATCTGATGCTAGGCAAATCAAGTCAATTGAACTAAATGATGATTCTGACAATGACTCTCCTCCCCCAAGTCATGACAAGATAAATATAGTTCACGACAAAGAATTTCCAGCAAAAGACGCGTTGCTCCGGAAGTTGCTGAAATTACGCAACCTCCAGTGCCTGCTGATGAATACCTCAATCAGCAATGCTGAACAAGCAGTTGCTGATGAACAAACTCAGCAGAGACACAAAATCCCAGTAGTACTGAACAAGTACATACTGAAGAGTCACATGCTGATGAGCAAACATATCCTGATCCAACAAACAGAAAACCTGTTAATAAATGGATTAGAGATCATCCCTCTACGGATATGATTGGCGATATTAATAAACGCCAAGTGACTAGATCCAAAGCTACTCATGGACTTGCTGAAGAAGCAACTGTCGTAGAAGTAGAATCTTTGTTCTCTTGCTTTGTTTCAGAAATTGAACCTAAAACCATAGAAGAAGCTTTAAAGCATTCTGAATGGATAAAGGCAATGCAAGAAGAACTGGATCAATTTGAAAGGAACAAAGTCTGGAAACTTGTACACTTGCTGAAGCAAGAAAGCTATTGGTACAAAGTGGGTGTTCAGAAACAAGCTGAGCGAGTCTGGTGAAGTAACAAGAAATAAAGCACGTTTAGTTGCTCAAGGTTACTGTCAGACTGAAGGATTGGACTATGATGAGTCTTATGCACCAGTTGCAAGATTGGATGCAATTAGGCTTTTCTTGGCCTTTGCTGCTCACAATGACTTCATTGTTTACCAAATGGATGTTAAAAGTGCATTCTTAAATGGTGAACTTGCTGAAGAAGTCTACCTAGAACAACCCCTGGCTTTGAACTTCCCTCAGAAATCAAGATGGTATACAAGCTTCAGAAAGCTGTATATGGTCTAAAGCAAGCACCAAGAGCATGGTATGATACCTTGGCTAAGTTCTTGCTGGAAAATGGTTTCAAGAAAGGTGAAGTTGACAAAACCTTATTTACCATGAACCATGATGGTAAATACTCTTAGTTCAAATTTATGTGGATGACATAATTTTTGGATCTAAGGACAAGCAACTTTGTGATGATTTTGCCAACTCATGACAACAAGTTTGAAATGAATATGATGGGAAAATTGAATTATTTCCTAGGATTGCAAGTCAAGAAACTCAAAGATGGAATATTCATAAATCAAGCAAAGTATGCGAAAGAAATGCTCATAAAGTTTAGGATCAAGAGGAAGAGAAACCTGAAAAGATCCCTATGAGTGTTGGTACCATATTGGGCTATACTAAAGAAGATAAAAGTGTTGAAGAACACAAGTATAGGAAGCTCATTGGTTCCTTGTTGTACTTAACAGCAAGTAGACCTGACATTCAGTATGCTGTTTGTGTGTGTGCAAGATTCCAATCTGATCCAAGAGAATCACACTACAAAAAGGCAATCAAGATACTGAAATATGTCAAAGGTACAGTCAATGTTGGATTATGGTATCCTAAAGATTCTGGAGTAGAATTGGTTGGTTATTCTGATGCTGATCATGGAGGATCAACTCTTGATAGAAAAAGTACCTCTGGAACTTGTCATATTTTGGGTACTAGATTAATATCATGGTTCAGCAAGAAGCAAACCTGTGTTGCCAATTCATCCATTGAATCTGAATACATTGCAGCTGGTTGTTGCACAGCTCAAATCCCATGGATTCAGCAACAATTAAGAGATTATGGTATTTCTGCAAAGAAAACACCAATCTTTGTGATAATACAAGTGCTATTACTATCACGCAAAATCCTAAGTTTCACTCAGGGACTAAGCACATTGATATTAGATGTCATTTCATTAGAGATCATGTAGAAAAAGGAGATATTGAGGTTGTGAAAGTAGGCACTGATGATCAGCTTGCTGACATCTTTACCAAGCCCCTACCAGATAATAGGTTCGCAATGCTAAGCTATAACCTTGGATTGATTGAACTACCTCAATAAAGGATACATTTGGCAGAATGCTGAAACAGGTATTCAGCAAGCCAAAGTATTCTTACTTAAAAGCTCTGTCTACTAATTTCTTCTAAGAAATGATGAGTCACTACATGTTTGCTGAAACAGGCATTCAGCAAGTAATTCCTTCAAAACGGGTATTTGTTAGGAAACTTGATCACTTGCTGAGACAGGCACTCAGTAAGAGAAAAATCTTAAGGATTGCTGAAACAGGCATTCAAACAATCATGATACTGAAACATGTATTCAAGTATCAAGGGAATATTCTGAGACGGGAACTCAGAAAAAGAGCAAAACTCATTTCTCAGATTTTAACAAAGGATATCTCAAGTACAAAAGAATTTACTGATACGGGAAATCAGAAATATCTTTTAAACTTAAGAAAATATGAGATATCTAAGTAAGGGGGAACTTTCAGCAAGTATCTAGGCTATTAATGCAAACTAACTGAAAAGATTCTTGTCTATTTCAGCAAGCAATCTAATCCCTTAAAACTCGGTAAAATCAATTGTGACGTTAATCGGGCATAGATAAACTCATAATAATCATGACATGAAATACAATCGTGGCCATTGATTAAAAGGAGTTACTAATCTAACGGTTAATAAAACAAAGAGAGAGAATGCTCTGACGGTTTTAGTTAGGGGGCCACTACGCATTCAATGCAATGGCTCCACTAACGCCTGTGTTTATCTGTTTTACCCTTGTTGAGAGCTCAAATCGATTGAGTTTCTCACACATCAGAGACACTATATAAAGAAGGAGTTAGAGAAATGACAAAATTCTTTAACTCACATTTCCTTTCTCTGCAAATTTTAGCCTGAATCTACTGTACCTCCGGTCAAAAAGCAAACTATCTTTTTCGTACACTTTCTTCTCTATAAAAGAAATGGCACCAAAGAGACAGTCCTCTAAGTCCTCGTGATGCTGAGAATACTGGCCCAAGTTCACCAAAGACATCAATTGGCAAAGTCCAGCTTGTACTGGAAGCTATAAGCCAACAAATGGAGTTTGAGATTGAAGAATCATCCAACAAATCCATTGATGTCTTCATGACAAGCAGTGAGCTTAAAGGTCAAGATGCTTCTGCTCAACTTGTCATTTCAGAGACAAGGGAGATTGCTGAAACCGCGCAGCTTTCTCAAACAGAGCAAGACAAGAAGTCTGTTGAAGAAACAGTCCCAGAAAATGAAGAAACTGTTAATGCTGAAAGGACTGAGCCACAACCTGTCCTTCTTCAGCAGGTAGATAATTCAACCATCAGTAAACCTTCAAATTCTGAAACTTATTCTTTTGCTAATATTATGTTATCTCTACAGACTTCTCAAGATGCAAGTCAGATGGTTGCTGAAGCCTCTGCAACAGAATCAACACTCCCTGCTCAGCAGGTAGTTAATGTTTTTGGTAATAAAACTAAGTTTGACAACTTAGTACTTGTATTTAACTCAAATTTATTTCAGGATCAACTGATGAAACGCGTTGGGATTGTCGAGTTCCAACTTAATCAAATAAATTTGTATTTAGCCAAAGGCAATTCACAACTACAACGAAAACCGTAGTATAGCAGTAGAATAACCTCGAGTGTCGATCTCTAAGGACTATAACTAGCTTTATCTAATCTAATTAGAATATAAAACAGCAGACGGTTTAGCAAAGGTTTTTCTTGACAGATAATGGAGATTGGTGATAGTATGGTCCTTCAAAGCATAACGGGTTAATAATCATGCATAAATTCCTCGGTTTTGCATGGAGATCTTTGATCAATGAATTGTCCAGTTGTAATTATCAAACACTACGAAGATATAGATTTGGATAGGTCAAAGACCAATGAATTGTCCAATTGTGTGCAATAATTAATCAACAATACGAGGATAGAGATTTAGATAGATCAAAGAAATAAAACAATAACTCAGAGTATAATGCGTGATATAGCCATTAGCATAATTATTAACCCTTCGCTAAGAATTCACATACTATCACCAACGAGAAGTTTAGCTACTCATAGTTGTCATGCAATCAGCATAAATCATACCACGAATGAATGAAAACATGATGAAAGATGCTTGTTGACACTGAAATAAGTGAAGCTTACTGGGTTGAAGTGATTAATACCGCCTGTTACACTCAAAATAGATGTCTGATTACTAAGGAATACAACAAAACTCCATATGAGTTATTTGTTGGAAGACCTCCTAACATCACCCATCTAAGAGTATTTGGTTGTAAATGTTTTGTTCTTAACAATGGTAGAGAATACCTAAGAACATTTCAACCAAAGGCAGACGAAGTGATATTTCTTGGTTATTCCTTGCATAGTAAAGCTTATAGAGTTTACAACAAAAAGGCACAAAAGATCGAAGAATCATTGCATGTTGTATTCCACGAAAAGTCACAAGGAATGCCTGCTGAAGAAGAAATATCAGATTGTATGAAGAAGCTACTCATACACGAGCAAAGAATTGAATCTGATGCTAGGCAAATCAAGTCAATTGAACTAAATGATGATTCTGACAATGACTCTCCTCCCCTAAGTCATGACAGGATAAATATAGTTCATGACAAAGAATTTCCAGCAAAAGACGTAATTGCTCCGGATGTTGCTGAAACTAGGCAACTTCCTGTGCCTGCTGATGAGTTACCACAATCTAGCAATGCTGAACAAGCAGTTGCTTATGAACCGATATCAGTAGAGACACAACAAAATACCAGTAGTACTGAGCAAGTACATACTGAAGAGTCACATGCTAATGAGCAAACTTATCCAGATCCAAAGAGCAGAAAACATGTTAACAAATGGATTAGAGATCATCCCTCTACGTATATGATTGGTGATATTGACAAACGCCAAGTGACTAGATCCAAAGTATCTTCTACTCATGGACTTGTTGAAGAAGCAAATGTCGTAGAAGTAGAAGCTTTGTTCTCTTGCTTTGTTTCAGAAATTGAACCCAAGACCATAGAAGAAGCTCTAAAGCATTCTGAATGGATCAAGGCAATGCAAGAAAAGAACTGGATCAATTTGAAAGGAACAAAGTCTGGAAACTTGTACCTCTTGCTGAAGGCAAGAAAGCTATTGGTACAAAGTGGGTGTTCAGAAACAAGCTGAGTGAGTCTGGTGAAGTAACAAGGAACAAAGCACGTTTGGTTGCTCAAGGTTACTGTCAGACTGAAGGATTGGACTATGATGAGTCTTATGCACCAGTTGCAAGATTGAATGCAATTAGACTTTTCTTGGCCGTTGCTGCTCACAATGACTTCATTGTTTATCAAATGGATGTCAAAAGTGCATTCTTGAATGGTGAACTTGCTGAAGAAGTCTACTTGGAACAACCCCCTGGCTTTGAACTTCCCTCAGAAACCAAGATGGTATACAAGCTTCAGAAAGTTGTATATGGTCTAAAGCAAGCACCTAGAGCTTGGTATGATACCTTAGCTAAGTTCTTGTTGGATAATGGTTTCAAGAAAGGTGAAGTTGACAAAACTTTGTTTACCATGAACCATGATGGTAAAATGCTCTTAGTTCAGATTTATGTGGATGACATAATATTTGGATCTAAGGACAAGCAACTTTGTGATGATTTTGCCAAACTCATGACAAACAAATTTGAAATAAGTATGATGGGAAAATTGAATTATTTCCTAGGATTGCAAGTCAAGCATCTCAAGGATGGAATATTCATAAATCAAGAAAAGTATGTGAAAGAAATGCTCATAAGGTTTAGGATCAAAGAGGAAGAAAAACCTGAAAAGATCCCTATGAGCGTTGGTACCAAATTGGGCTATACTAAAGAAGATAAAAGTGTTGAAGAACACAAGTATAGGAAGCTCATTGGTTCCTTATTGTATTTAACAACAAGTAGACCTGACATTCAGTATGTTGTTTGTGTGTGTGCAAGATTCCAATCTGATCCAAGAGAATCACACTACAAAAAGGCACTTAAGATACTGAAATATGTCAAAGGTACAGTCAATGTTGGATTATGGTATCCTAAAGATTCTGGACTTGAATTGGTTGGTTATTCTGATGCTGATTGATGAACGTGTATTTTACACTTTCATTCGAGTCTTTTTCACCTATTTTAGCTATCCTCTATGTTAATTTAGCTATATTTTAATGCATTTTATTAGAATAGTGTCACGTTTCCCTTTAGATTTTATTTTACAGGTTTTGGTTGAAATTCGAAGATTTCCGGGCAATTATATTGAAGTTGACAAGGAATTGGTGTTCCAGAAGCCTATTTGGAGTATCTGAAGGTTTCCGGATGGGATTTGGAGTCTAGGGGCCGAATCTGGAGGTTAGAAGACTACTAGAAGTCAGAAACCGAGTCCGAAAAGGGGAAGAAATTCAAAACCGCATCGAAAACGCGGATTTCCGCGAGAAATTGTCTGGGGCGAACCGCCCCAGACGTGGGGCGAACCGCCCCACACCGGGCGAACCGCCGCGCGTGTGGGGCGAACCGCCCCACAGTATTTCGAAGCCTATATATAGTTGCTCAGATTTCTCTGAAAATCATATCTTTCCAGACCTTCTCTCTCACCTGTCTCTATAGTTTTAGGTAGGAACTTCCCGGGGCCTGTCCTGGGAGTTCCGTAGCTTAGGGGATACTTTTTCATAGCAGTTTGGAGCTCGTAGGATCGCAATCATCCGGAGATTGACAACCTTCGGTAACTTTGTATCTTACCGATTTATTCTACTTATTTTATTATATTCTTTCAACATGTTTTCTTCTGTGATTTCTGTTGATTGCATGCCTATTATGAGTAGCTAAACTTATCGTTGGTGGTAATATGTGAATTCTTAGCGAAGGGAAGATAATCATGCTAATGGCTATATCGCGCATTATACTCCGTGTCATTGCTTTATTTCGTTGATCAGGCACAACCTAAATTCTCGTATGTTGTATTAATTATTATGCACAATTGGACACTTGTCGACCATCAGACCAATTATCTTCGTAGTGTTGAATAATTACGGAACACATTAGGACAATAGTGATTGACTTGTCAGACCAAATTATCTTCGTAGTGATTAATATTTGCAACAGGACACTAGATTGATTCAAAGATCTCTATGCAAGACCGGGGAATTTATGCATGATTAACGACCCGTTATGCTAAGAAGGGCCATACTATCACCAATCTCCATTATCTGCTAGAAACCCCTTTTGCTATCAGTTTGCTTTTTTTTATATTCTAAATTAGATTTGATTAAGCTAGTTATAGTCCTGAGAGAACGACACTCGAGTCATTCTACAGCTACACTACGGTTTTCGTTGTAGTTGTGGATTGCCTTTGGCTAAATACAAATTTATTTGACTGAACCCGGAGCACGACATCCGCGCATTCATCAAATTGGCGCCGTTGCCGGGGACTATATTCCTTTTTTCTGTTTAATTTGTTTATATTTTCAGCTTTAGATTCCTAATTCTATTAGTTTTAGTTTTTTCTTTTTAATCTCTCTTTAAAACTGCTTTCCTAGTCTGTTTCTAATCTCCTTTCCTAGTCTGTTATAGATAGTGTATGCCGCATACACGTTCTGCAGGAACACCGCTTGCTGATTCAATTGTTGAGATCGACAGAGTCTACCACCAAAGAAGGCGACTACTTGAAAGGCGCGCACTAGAGGAAATAGAGGAAACTGATTTCTCTGAATCTCTACACATTCTTTTCAAGGAAATCGACGGAATGGCAGAAGCTAGACCACTGAAGGCATGGGTTCAACCCACCAAGGATCGTATGAGGGGACCAGCGATTGTTCTTTCGTCTGCAACCCGAGATCTGGAGATCAAGAACCACACATTCCAACAACTTCCGAGGTTCTATGGCTTATCAAGGGAAGATGTGATGGAGTACTTGCACGATATCGATGATTTCGTCAACCAACTCCCATGACCCGGAGCTGACATAACAACGGATGAGTTGAGGATGAAGGTGTTTGCTATGGTACTTGGCGACAGAGCCAGGTCATGGCTGAGTTCTCTACCAGCCGGCTCGCTGGACACTTGGGAGAAGGTTTTTTCAGCCTTCATGGAGAAATACTTCCCTCACACCTTGACTACCACGCTAAAGGCGCAGATCACTGGATTCAAGCAGGACTATGATGAGACCATCTACACCGCGTTTGAGAGGTTCCAAGATCTCACAAACAAGTGCCCTCACCATGGTTTTGAACTTTCCGAACTAGTCCAACACTTCTACAATGGACTAACCTTCGAGAACCAACAAGTGGTGGATTTCCAATGCCGAGGCAATATTTGGGAAGAAACCGTAGAAGTCGTCTGGGCTGTTTTCGAAAGGCTTGCTAAGGGTTCGCAGTTCAAGGACCCAAGAGCAATGGTTAGGAGACGTGGACCTGAGGCTCCACCGACGCAAGAAGCCCCCATGTATAGGGGGAATGGGGATCAATTCGAGTGCTTTACCAACGAATTGAAGCAAGTCCTCAAGAGCGCCACCGGAACAACTGTTTCGAACGAAGTATGCCGAATATGTAAGAACTATGGGCATGGGGCTCATATGTGTAGATCGGAGCTGGCATACGATGATGGCAACTGGGCTCGAGGAGGCGAAGAAAAAGCCTTTGCTACGGAGTTTGGTACTCAAGAAGTTAGCTACGGACAAGACGGTAGGAATCCTCTAGGTGGATTTTGGAGAAGAGGATACCGTAACAATCAAGGATATGCACCAGCTAACCAAATTTATGGACCTAACCAAGACCGTAGTAGGCTAAACTATGGTAATGATCACTGCGAAAACCCCGCTCCGAAAGAGCCACCGAAGTCGAAGTCGGCTCAACTGATGGAAAACTTGCAGAAGATGGTTGATCACACACAAAGTTTTCTCAAACGTTATGAAGAAGATTCAGAGAAGACTAGGGCAAGGCATGATAGATTGGAAGAGAGCACTAGGCTTGCCCATCAGAAAATGCAAGAGTTGATCGACCGAGGAGCAAGTAGGGAACAAGGCAAACTGCCTAGCAACATTGTGAAGTCGAATGCCATTACATTGGCTGGTGATGTACCTGACGAAATCACCATCAAGAAGATTGTTAGGTGCGAGTGTTGCATGAAGGAAGAACTTCTACAGGTTGAGGAAGAAGAGAAGGACCTCGATTCTAACGCAAGTGATGAGGAGCAAGAGGATCCCGAACCACTCCCTAAAAGTTTCGATGTTAAGGTAGGGATTGGTGAGCTTGAAGATGTCCGTGCCACACTAGACACGAGATCCTACTCAAACATAATCCCTTTGAATGTGTTTAAAAAGAGCAACCTTGGAAAACTATCTGATCAAAGGGCAATTGTGCAACTGGCGGATGGATCCTTTATGAGACCCGAGGGCGTGGTGAAAAATGTGTTGGTCAAGATTGGTGAATCATCTATATACACCAATTTTGTAGTTATGCCGGCGTCTGCACCTGGAACGGGGGATGTCATACTCTTAGGGCAAACGTTCTTGACTAAACTACGCTCCGTGATGGACATCTACCAAAGAACTTGCACCATCGAAGTAGATGGCAAGCAACACGTGTTGCGAGCCATACCAGATCCACCTGAACCGTCTGATATTACTACTCACTATTGTGGTCTTGCAGCCTATATTCTTTCTTATTCACAGGTTCGTGGCATGGAGAGGAGATCAATGAAGGGGCAGCCTAGTACCCGCAAAAAGAAGAGATAGGCGCAGACAGGAGTCAAGTCAAAGACTTTAAACAATGACGCTATCCGGGAGGCAACCCGAAGATTTTATCGCTTTCTTTACCGCTTTAGATTTTATCTCACGAGTTTGATTGAGTATTATAGGTCACTTATACAAGCATTAGCTCTCACCTTGGATCCACTTTCGACGTTCGGGACGAGCGACGACGTTCAGGTTTGGGGAGGAGGCTATCGCTGGTTATCTCTATACTTATCTTGCTTATGATAAACTCGTGAAATTTTTTGCATTTGCACGTTTACTGCTTTCCTAGGATAGTCTTGCATGTTTTATATGGAGTTTATTGCCAAATTTTTTGAACTTTTTTATTGGGTAGATCAACTAACTATGCCATTAATCGTATGCTTCATCTCTATGAATTTGTTTGAGGTTTTTCTCGCTTGGCTTGTCACATTTATGTATTGCACTAAGTTAAGCATGGTAGTCTCGACATCACTTAGTGGTGTTTTCTCTACTGCGGTTCACGAAGGCCTTTATAATAGGATGATGCATGTTAGGGTCTTATGGTTGTTTTCGCGAATAATTATGTACCTAAGAGGCAACAAGTTTTCACCATGCTTTGAGATTGCTAAATGCCTAGGAAGGAGGTAGTGTGAGATTGTGTGATCCTTTGTTTATAACCTATTCTTTCGAATAGGTTTGGGGAGGGGGTTACACCGTCATAGACTTGTTTCTGTTTTTCATTTTCGTATCGTGAGTTTGTTTTTCTTTTTCCGTAAATTTTGTACTTCAACCTATTCTTTCGAATAGGTTTGGGGAAGTCGTGTAAGTCATTTATTTCCCTCTTTGTTATGCTACTGCTGGCTAAAAAAAATCGAAAAAAAAAGAAAGAAAAATGATTCCAGAAAAAAGAAAAAAATCTGGAAAGAAAAAAAGGGAGAAAAGAAAAAAAGAAAATTCCCCAAAAAAGCAAAAGAAGGGTCCAAAAAAGAAAGCCAAATAGCAGTTTAGCAAAGTGTTGAGTCTTTTCCAATTTTTTGTAATGTTCGTGTTGTAATTTTCTATATTTATTTTTTATCTTTTTTTCTTAAGTGTCATCTGTTCTAGACCACCCTCGTCCTGCCATTCAGGAAGTGGTGAATAGCTTAAGACTTTACTTAAGAGATGGGTAGAATAGGGGAGTGTTATCTTTTATAGGGAACCCTCTTTCGTTTCATGAGAGTCAGTACTGGTTCGACCTCTTTTGAGGGAAAGTCTTAACATGGTCGAACAACAGTAAGCCCTCAGTTTCATAGGCACGGGGCAACCATTCGTATCTTAGCATGCTTCATTACGTCGTCACTGACTAGGTCCAGGTAGAGAATGTTACGAGAGACTATCTTGTCTTTACATAAGTGCTTATGTGGATGTGTATAAGTCAATCGAGGTATTCTTCAACCTATATTCATGCTTTGATTTATATGGTTTTTGTTCATATGTTATTTGATAGATTCAGTAGATTAGTGCAATTTATTTGGCATGAAACTCCATTTTGTGTCTTGCATGTTTTTTGTATTGGAGTCTAGCTTAGTTGCTTGAGGACAAGCAAAGGTTCGGTTTGGGGAGTTTGATGAATGTGTATTTTACACTTTCATTCGAGTCTTTTTCACCTATTTTAGCTATCCTCTATGTTAATTTAGCTATACTTTAATGCATTTTATTAGAATAGTGTCACGTTTCCCTTTAGATTTTATTTTACAGGTTTTGGTTGAAATTCGAAGATTTCCGGGCAATTATATTGAAGTTGACAAGGAATTGGTGTTCCAGAAGCCTATTTGGAGTATCTGAAGGTTTCCGGATGGGATTTGGAGTCTAGGGGCCGAATCTGGAGGTTAGAAGGCTACTGAAAGTCAGAAACCGATTCTGAAAAGGGGAAGAAATCCAAAACCGCGTCGAAAATGCGGATTTCCGCGAGAAATTGTCTGGGGCGAACTGCCCCAGACTGGGGCGAACCGCCCCACACCAGGCGAACCGCCGCGCGTGTGGGGCGAACCGCCCCATAGTATTTCGAAGCCTATATATAGTTGCTCAGTTTTCTCCGAAAATCATATCTTTCCATACCTTCTCTCTCACCTGTCTCTATAGTTTTAGGTAGGAACTTCCCGGGGCCTGTCCTGGGAGTTCCGTAGCTTAGGGGATACTTTTTCATAGCAGTTTGGAGCTCGTAGGATCGCAATCATCCGGAGATTGACAACCTTCGGTAACTTTGTATCTTACAGTTTTATTCTACTTATTTTATTATATTCTTTCAACATGTTTTCTTCTAAGATTTTTGTTGATTGCATGCCTATTATGAGTAGCTAAACTTATCGTTGGTGGTAGTATGTGAATTCTTAGCGAAGGGAAGATAATCATGCTAATGGCTATATCGCGCATTATACTCCGTGTCATTGCTTTATTTCGTTGATCAGGCACAACCTAAATTCTCGTATGTTGTATTAATTATTATGCACAATTGGACACTTGTCGACCATCAGACCAATTATCTTCGTAGTGTTGAATAATTACGGAACACATTAGGACAATAGTGATTGACTTGTCAGACCAAATTATCTTCGTAGTGATTAATATTTGCAACAGGACACTAGATTGATTCAAATATCTCTATGCAAGACCGAGGAATTTATGCATGATTAACGACCCGTTATGCTGAAGGACCATACTATCACCAATCTCCATTATCTGCTAGAAACCCCTTTTGCTATCAGTTTGCTGTTTTTTATATTCTAAATTATATTTGATTAAGCTAGTTATAGTCCTGAGAGAACGATACTCGAGTCATTCTACTGCTACACTACGGTTTTCGTTGTAGTTGTGGATTGCCTTTGGCTAAATACAAATTTGTTTGACTGGACCCAGAGCACGACATCTGCGCGTTCATCAAATTGGCGCCGTTGCCGGGGACTATACTCCTTTTTTCTGTTTAATTTGTTTATATTTTCAGCTTTAGATTCCTAATTCTATAAGTTTTAGTTTTTTCTTTTTAATCTCTCTAAAACTGCTTTCCTAGTCTGTTTCTAATCACCTTTCCTAGTCTGTTATAGATAGTGTATGCCGCATACACGTTCTGCAGGAACACCGCTTGCTAATTCAATTGCTGAGATCGACAAAGTCTACCACCAAAGAAGGCGACTACTTGAAAGGCGCGCACTTGAGGAAATAGAGGAAACTGATTTCTCTTAATCTCTACACATTCTTTTCAAGGAAATCGACGGAATGGCAGAAGCTAGACCACTAAAGGCATGGGTTCAACCCACCAAGGATCGTATGAGGGGTCCAGCGATTGTTCTTTCGTCTGCAACCCGAGATCTGGAGATCAAGAACCACGCATTCCAACAACTTCCGAGGTTCTATGGCTTATCAAGGGAAGATGTGATGGGGTACTTGCACGATATCGATAATTTCGTCAACCAACTCCCACGACCCGGAGCTGACATAACAACGGATGAGTTGAGGATGAAGGTTTTTGCTATGGGACTTGGCGACAGAGCTAAGTCATGGCTGAGTTCTCTACCAGCCGGCTCGCTGGACACTTGGGAGAAGGTTTTTTCAGCCTTCATGGAGAAATACTTCCCTCACACCTTGACTATCGCGCTAAAGGCGCAGATCACTGGATTCAAGCAGGACTATGATGAGACCATCTACACAAACAAGTACCCTCACCATGGTTTTGAACTTTCCGACCTTGTCCAACACTTCTACAATGGACTAACCTTCGAGAACCAACAAGTGGTGGATTTCCAATGCCGAGGCAATAGTTGGGAAGAAACCGCAGAAGCAGTCTGGGCTGTTTTCGAAAGGCTTGCTAAGGGTTCGCAGTTCAAGGACCCAAGAGCAATGGTTAGGAGACGTGGACCTGAGGCTCCACCGACTCAAGAAGCCCCCATGTATAGGGGGAATGGGGATTAATTCGAGTGCTTTACCAACGAATTGAAGCAAGTCCTCAAGAGCGCCATCGGAACAACTGTTTCGAACGAAGTATGCCGAATATGTAAGAACTATGGGCATGGGGCTCATATGTGTAGATCGGAGTTGGCATACGATGATGGCAACTGGGCTCGAGGAGGCGAAGAAGAAGCCTTTGCTACGGAGTTTGGCACTCAAGAAGTTAGCTACGGACAAGATGGTAGGAATCCTCGAGGTGGATTTTTGAGAAGAGGATACCGTAACAATCAAGGATATGCACCGGCTAACCAAACTTATGGACCTAACCAAGACCGTAGTAGGCTAAACTATGGTAATGATCACTGCGAAAACCCCGCTCCGAAAGAGCCACCGAAGTCGAAGTCGGCTCAACTGATGGAGAACTTGCAAAAGATGGTTGATCACACACAAAGTTTTCTCAAACGTTATGAAGAAGATTCAGAGAAGACTAGGGAAAGGCTTGATAGGTTGGAAGAGAGCACTAGGCTTGCCCATCAGAAGATGCAAGAGTTGATCGACCGAGGAGCAAGTAGGGAACAAGGCAAACTGCCTAGCAACACTGTGAAGTCGAATGCCATTACATTGGTTGGTGATGTACCTGAAAAAGTTGTTGATGAAACTGTTGTAGATGGTGATCAACAAGGTACGTGTACAACAACCATTGTTGAAAATGCAACTACTGCAGATACTGCTGTTGAAAAGCAACTGGAGAAATCCAAGAAGAAAAAGAGGAAAGTTGATGATGACACTCAAACTGCAGTGTCATCATGTTAGGAAACTTGTAATTTTGATGAGCAATTAACCATGCTAAATTAAGGAAAGTCCAGTAACTAGTACTCTTAAGGTCCATAGGAATTTAGAATTTTAAGGACATTGTAAAAGAGGAACGTTTGTTGAAGACTTTGAATAGGTGCTAGATAGGTTGGTTTTAAAGCTTATGATGTATCTTGTTTTCTGGAAAGAAATACAACCTATTGAAGCATTTGCTGATGATGTACTTTGTTTTTACAAACAAACTATTGAAGCATTTAGAACCGCTCAGATCTTGAAGATTTTGAAGATCTGAAGACTTGAAGATTTCGAAGATCTGAAGACTAGAAGATTTCTGAAGACTGGTATATACAAAGGCAAATGTTGCTCAGAAAGTGGAAACTTCAGCAACAACATTGCATAAGTGAAAATCTATATGACATAGTAGGTTGTGCTTGCTGAAACTGAGACTGACCACTTGCTGATGGAACATATGTGACCTCTTGCTGAAAGTACTTGCATTTGTGCTCCAATGTTACTGTTTGAATTCTATTCAAATAAGCATTAAATAAAAAGCATGCACGCGAAGGACATGAAGACTAGAAGACAAACAAGGACGCTGCTGAAAGTACAAAAGCAAGATAGTGACATTTTAAGGAACAAAAGCCTTAGGATTTGAAATTCAAACGGCTCCTTATTTTCACTATAAATAGAGGTCATCCGGCAAAGAGTTGAAGTGTGTCAACAACGTGATCATACTCTCACTTGTGCTTAAACTCACATACCCTTCAATACTCCCACTGCCATTGATCCGTTCCAAGACTTAAAGCTTGGAAAAGCTACTTGTGAAGAAGTAGAATTGGCACTACTAAGAAATTAGTTAAGTGTTCTTTCTTTCTTTCGAACAAGAACAAGTCTTGACACCAGAAACAATCAAACTTGTTTACTGCAAAGTATTCAAAGTTTTGTTTCTTAGATTACTTGTTGTAACTGAATAAGTTATAATTAAGTTTTCTCATCGCAAACCTCTCTAACTGAAAACACACCCTTTCAGGCGTGATATTCAGGGGTAACTTAATCGAGCATAGTTTTGCTGATTAAAAGTACCAAGATTGGTGGAGAACAAGGTTGCGTTCTCTAGATTAGGTTGGAGACGAAGCAAGTGTGCTTTGGTTTCTGTTTGAATCGCTTTAGATAGGTGTTGTAAGGAACCTCAATCTTATCTTAGTGGATTCAATCCTAGAAAGGACAAAGTGGATTAGTTGAGAGATTACGCCACTCTCAGATACCACTACAAAAGTGTTTGTGTGATTTACTTACTATATTTGGTTTTCAGCAAATCATATCTTTCTGTACACAGTCACTCACATCACTTGCTGAAACCTTCATTTACTAAAAGAGCACTTATTGTATCAAAGACTTCCGCTCTATGATTTTAAGTATCAGCAAACCTAGTTACTGCAAAGTAACTTGCGCTTGCTGAGAAAGTTAAGTATCATCAAACTCATTACTGAAAAGTAATAAGCACTTGCTGAGAAAGTTTTTAACGACGAAAGTTTGAAAAGACTATTCACCCCCCCTCTAGTCTTTTCTTGTTGTTTAAAGGGACCAACAAGTGGTATCAGAGCTGAAGGTTCTTTAACCTTCAGCACTGAACCTAGATCCCTTAGGTGCTTTCCGTAAATCACTCTCACTTGATCAGTTTGGTAGTGCTTTGCTGACAGGATGTCTTTAGGAGATGCTCCCTTGCTGAAGCTGGAAAACTATGAAAAATGGCGAAACAACATGATGCTACATCTTGAGGCCATTAGTGATGAGATGGTCACTGTCATTAATGATGGACCTATCAAGATCACTAAGGTTGAAAGGAGTTTCCCTCACAAGACCACTGAAGCTGGAAAGGAAACTATCTTAGGCGAACCGACTGATACTGTTGTACCAAAACCAAGAGAGGAATGGACTTCCGACGAAGCCAAGAGATTCCGTCTTGATGGCCAAGCAAGAAACATCATCATTCGATCAACTCCGGATACCATACAGTGCAAACTGTGGGGTGCTAAGACTGTTAAGGAAGCTTGGAAAATGGTTCAAGATCTTTGTGCTGGATCTGACAAAACCAAGGAAAACAAACTTGAAGTACTTAAATTAAAGTTTCAAAACTTTAAACAAGGTACAAACGAGTCACTGGAAGACTTGGATTTCAGATTCACAACTCTTGTTAGTGAAATGGCAGCCTTGGGTGTTGGAAATCTTTACTCAGATTCTGAGAAGGCGAAATCCATTATCAGAAGTCTGAATCAAGAATGGATCCACACTCAGAATTTCTATTACAATCAAGGAATGCCAAATATTACACCAACAGAGTTGTTCTCTCATCTTGCTACTGTCAATTATAAGACAAAGCAAAGAGAAAATGTGTTTGCTGAAAAATCGCAAAACATTGCTCTTGCTGCAAAGCCGTCATCTTCTGAAAAGAAGAATGAGAAATAGCCTACTGATGAGAACTCTTTAGTTGTCAAAAACATGAAGAAATTCATTAGCAAGGAACTTGAAAGGCGAAAAGCAAAAGAGAAGCTGAAAAAGCATCTGGGTAACAACTACCATAAGTACAAGAATGAGACTAGCTCGCTGAACAAGCAAGCTCAGCAAGCAACTTCATCAGAAGAACCAGCAGTTGGAAATGATCTTTGCTTTTACTGCAAAAAGCCTGGACACTTCAAAGCTAATTGCCCTTTGCTAAAAGGCAAATCTGCTGAAAAGAAGAAGAAGTTCAAGAGAGCTTTTACTGCTGAAGAAAAGAAGAAGCTTCAAGCAAAAATCGATGCATTATGCATTGATACTAGCTCCGAAGGCAGTGAGGATGAAAGCTCAGACACTGACGATGAAGAAGCCAGTCTAGATGTGGAGATTGGCAAAGAAGTTTGTGGAATAGCTATGGAAGCTTATCCAGATGTGTCAAATTACGAGTTCTGCCTCATGGCCGGTCAGGTAAATAATCATACCTCTGACTCAGACTCAGAAAGTGAAGACGAGATTGACCTTGATAAGATTCAAGGAGACTACTGAAAAGTATGTCTTGCTGAAGGAAGAGACAGAAGAAAAGGATGCTGAAATAAGGCGTCTTAAGAGGTTGATTGCTGAAGCTACAGAGAAGAATTCTCAAATGGCATTAGAATTGGAAGAATATCAGTCCTCAATTCTAAAGTTACTTGCTGAAATCCAAGAAATGAAAAAGATGAAAATCAATTTCAAATCTTATGCTGACGCAAGTAATACGCTGACTGAACTAAATTCTTATTTGAGAGATCCATCTCAGAAAGAAGGTTTAGGTGCAACGTATAAAGGTGATGACGTAGAAATCTTGATTAAATATAAATCACCGATTTCCTTTGTACGTGCTACTGATAGTGGTCTACCAGAACTCTATCAGTTTGGTCAATCTAAGGTTGCTGAAACATGCAATCAAGTACCTACGACCATAAAGCCTGTTGTTGCTACTCAAAGTAACAAGACTTTAAAAGGAAAATAGGTTGCTGAGAAGCAAACTGGAAAGAAGAAGGATGCTGTGAAGCATTCCGCCAAACAAGTTGCTGAAAAGCAAATTGTTAAGTCAAAAGGCAAGATTACTAAAAGTAATCAGAAGACCTTTGCTGACAAACCTGAATCAAGTAAGGTTGCTGACACAAAAGCTCAGCATTCTCCGAAAAGTGGACTCGGTTTCAAAACCAAGCAAAGTCAACTTTTTCACGAGTATAAGCAAAGTCAGCAAAGATACTTCAAAGAGATGAAGAAAATCAAGCCTAAGAGTTCTGAAAAGACTCTTAATGCTAGGGCTAGAAGGAACCTTGCTAGAAAAGAACTTACTGAAAAGTATGTTCAGCAAAAAGGTGAACCGAGCAAGACACCACATCAAAAAGTGGATTTGATCAGCACGAATCAAAAGTCTTTCAGCTCAAAACCTCCTAGTTCCTCAACAAGTAGAAAACAAGTCAAAGCTGAAAAATTTAAGACTTGGGTTTCCACTGGACGCATTCTTGAACATGTTAATGGACATCCATTATTGGATAATTAACTTGTTTGCTCTTGATTGTGCAGACTTCAGCCACGGAGAGAAACGATGCAATCTGGCACTTTGATAGTGGTTGTGGAAAGCACATGACGGGCAACAAGAATAACCTTATAAACTATAGACGGTGGTCTAAAGGTCCAACAATAAGGTTTGCTGGTGGAGGCTCCGGTTCTACAAAAGGCTATGGTGACGTGAAGTTAGGATGCATAACCATTACTGGAGTTCTTTATGTCAAAAATCTTAAGTTTAACCTTTTCAGCATGAGTCAGTTTGCTGACAAAGGATACTTCATCAAAATCAAAAGTGATGAATGTAAACTTATAGATTTCGAGACTAAAAAGGTAATTATGATTGCAAGAAGATCAGGAGGCTTGTACACCGTAGATTGTTCTTCAGCAATCGTTGAAAAATGCCTTGTCTCAGATCACGATTGCCTTGCTGAAAAAGCATGGTTATGGCATAAACAAACAAGTCATCTAAACTTCAAGACGCTGAATAAGCTGTCTAAAAAGGCACTTGCAGTTGGATTACCTAAGGTTACTTTTAAGAAGGATGGTGTTTGCAATGCATGTCAGCAAGGAAAGCAAACCAAATCTTCTTTAAAGAACAAGGCAGTACCGTCAACTACAAAACCTTTACAACTCTTGCACATGTACTTGTTTGAATCTTCTTCAACAAGCTATGCTGGTAAGAAGTATGGTCTGATCGTGGTGGATGACTATTCAAGATTCACTTGGGTAGTATTCATCAAGCACAAATCTGAAACCAGGACTGAAATACCTAACTTGTTTAATTAGCTTGAAGTCATGAAAAATGACAAGGTAAAAGTCATAAGGACAGACCATGGTACTGAGTTTGTAAACCAGTACATAACTGAATATTGTACCTCAAAAGGTATACAACATCAATTATCCTCAGTAAGAACACCACAGCAAAACGGTGTTGCTGAACGGAAGAATCGTACCCTGAAAGAAGCCGCAAGAACAGTGCTTGATGACACTGAAATAAGTGAGGCTTATTGGGTTGAAGCGATTAATACCGCTTGTTACACTCAAAATAGATGTTTGATTACTAAGGAATACAACAAAACTCCTTATGAATTATTTGTTGGAAGACCTCCTAATATCACTCATCTAAGAGTATTTGGTTGCAAATGTTTCGTTCTTAACAATGGTAGAGAATACCTAAGAACATTTCAACCAAAGGCAGACGAAGCGATATTTCTCGGTTACTCCTTGCATAGTAAATCTTATAGAGTTTACAACAAAAAGGCACAAAAGATCGAAGAATCAGTGCATGTTGTATTCTACGAAAAATCACAAGGAGTGCTTGCTGAAGAAGAAATATCAGAATGTACGAAAAAGTTAATCATACATGAACAAAGAACTGAATCTAATGCTAGGAAAATCAAGTCAATTGAACTAAATGATGATTCTGACAATGACTCTCCTCCCCCAAGTCATGACAAGATAAATATAGTTCACGACAAAGAATTTCCAGCAAAAGACGCAGTGCCTGCTGATGACCTACCACAATCAAGCAATGCTGAACAAGCAGTTGCTGATGAACAAATCTTAGCAGAGACACAAAATCCCAGTAGTACTGAACAAGTACATACTGAAGAGTCACATGCTGATGAGCAAACATATCCTGATCCAACAAGCAGAAAACCTGTTAATAAATGTATTAGAGATCATCCCTCTACGGATATGATTGACGATATTAATAAACGCCAAGTGACAAGATCCAAAGCTACTCATGGACTTGTTGAAGAAGCAACTGTCGTAGAAGTAGAATCATTGTTCTCTTGCTTTGTTTCAGAAATTGAACCTAAAACCATAGAAGAAGCTTTAAAGCATTCTGAATGGATAAAGGCAATGCATGAAGAACTGGATCAATTCGAAAGGAACAAAGTCTGGAAACTTGTACCACTTGTTGAAGGCAAGAAAGCTATTGGTACAAAGTGGGTGTTCAAAAACAAGCTGAGTGAGTCATGTGAATTAACAAGAAATAAAGCACGTTTAGTTGCTCAAGGTTACTTTTAGACCGAAGGATTGGACTATGATGAGTTTTATGCACCAGTTGCAAGATTGGATGCAATTAGGCTTTTCTTAGCCTTTGCTGCTCACAATGAGTTCATTGTTTACCAAATGGATGTTAAAAGTGCATTCTTAAATGGTGAACTTGCTGAAGAAGTCTACTTAGAACAACCCCCTGGCTTTGAACTTCCCTCAGAAATCAAGATGGTATACAAGCTTCAGAAAGCTGTATATGGTCTAAAGCAAGCACCAAGAGCATGGTATGATACATTGGCTAAGTTCTTGCTGGAAAACGGTTTAAAGAAAGGTGAAGTTGACAAAACCTTATTTACCGTGAACCATGATGGTAAAATACTCTTAGTTCAAATTTATGTGGATGACATAATTTTTGGATCTAAGGACAAGCAACTTTTTGATGATTTTGCCAAACTCATGACAAACAAGTTTGAAATGAGTATGATGGGAAAATTGAATTATTTCCTAGGATTGCAAGTCAAGAAACTCAAAGATGGAATATTCATAAATCAAGCAAAGTATGCGAAAGAAATGCTCATAAAGTTTAGGATCAAAGAGGAAGAGAAACCTGAAAAGATCCCTATGAGTGTTGGTACCATATTGGGCTATACTAAAGAAGATAAAAGTGTTGAAGAACACAAGTATAGGAAGCTCATTGGTTCCTTGTTGTACTTAAGAGCAAGTAGACCTGACATTCAGTATGCTGTTTGTGTGTGTGCAAGATTCCAATCTGATCCAAGAGAATCACACTACAAAAAGGCAATCAAGATACTGAAATATGTCAAAGGTACAGTCAATGTTGGATTATGGTATCCTAAAGATTCTGGACTAGAATTGGTTGGTTATTCTGATGCTGATCACGGAGGATCAACTCTTGATAGAAAAAGTACCTCTGGAACTTGTCAGATTTTGGGTACTAGATTAATATCATGGTTCAGCAAGAAGCAAACCTGTGTTGCCAATTCATCCATTGAATCTGAATACATTGCAGCTGGTTGTTGCACAGCTCAAATCCCATGGATTCAGCAACAATTAAGAGATTATGGTATTTCTGCAAAGAAAACACCAATCTTTTGTGATAATACAAGTGCTATTGCTATCACGCAAAATCCTAAGTTTCACTCAAGGACTAAGCACATTGATATTAGACATCATTTCATTAGAGACCATGTAGAAAAAGGAGATATTGAGGTTGTGAAAGTAGGCACTGATGATCAGCTTGCTGACATCTTTACCAAGCCCCTACTAGATAATAGGTTCGCAATGCTAAGCTATAACCTTGGATTGATTGAACTACCTCAATAAAGGATACATTTGGCAGAATGCTGAAACAGGTATTCAGCAAGCCAAAGTATTCTTACTTAAAAGCTCCGTCTACTAATTTCTTCTAAGAAATGATAAGTCACTACATGTTTGCTGAAACAGGCATTCAGCAAGTAATTCCTTCAAAACCGGTATTTGTTAGGAAACTTGATCACTTGCTGAGACAGGCACTCAGTAAGAGAAAAATCTTAAGGATTGCTGAAATAGGCATTCAGACAATCAAAGATACTGAAACATGTATTCAAGTATCAAGGGAATATTCTGAGACGGGAACTCAGAAGAAGAGCAAAACTCATTTCTCAGATTTTACCAAAGGATATCTCAAGTACAAAAGAATTTACTGATACGGGAAATCAGAAATATCTTTTAAACTTAAGAAAATATGAGATATCTAAGTAAGGGGGAACTTTCAGCAAGTATCTAGGCTATTAATGCAAACTCACTGAAAAGATTCTTGTCTATTTCAGCAAGCAATCTGATCCCTTAAAACTCGGTAAAATCAATTGTGACGTTAATCGGGCACATATAAACTCTTAATAATCATGACATGAAATACAATCGTGGCCATTGATTAAAAGGAGTTACTAATCTAACGGTTAATAAAACAAAGAGAGAGAATGCTCTGATGGTTTTAGTTAGTGGGCCACTACGCATTCAATGCAAAGGCTCCACTAACGCCTGTGTTTCTCTGTTTTACCCTTGCTGAGAGCTCAAATCGATTGAGTTTCTCACACATCAGAGACACTATATAAAGAAGGAGTTAGAGAAACGACAAAATTCTTTAACTCACATTTCTTGTCTCTGCAAATTTTAGCCTGAATCTACTGTACCTCCGGTCAAAAAGCAAACTATCTTTTTCGTACACTTTCTTCTCTATAAAAGAAATGGCACAAAAGAGACAGTCCTCTAAGTCCTCAAAGTCGTCTAAGGTTGACAGTGGTGAGACACGCACTGCTCTGGTGACTACTCCGGCATCATACACAACGAAAGTTGTGTTGAAAAACGATAGGATATCGGAAAAACCTATGCCTCCGTCATATCTTGACACTGCAAAGTGTGAGATGTTGATGCAATGGGGTGGATTTGCAAAGTAGAAGTACATTAGATACTTCTATGAACAAGAACTCAATGACGAGAATGAAGAGGCGCTTGAATTTATCAAGCAGCAAGGCCTCATGAACTTTATATCTGCTTGTACTAAGCAAGTGAGCATGATACACACAATGGAGTTCTACAATAATGCAGAAATCCAGTCCCTTACTGATAGTAAAGGAGTCACTGAAAAAGTGATCTTTACTACAGTTCAGAACACGCAAATCGTCCTGAAATGGACTGATTTAGCGGAAATCTTTCAGATTCCAACCACTGGAACTGAAGATGACGTCACTGCCACTGACGAAGAAATTGAAGCCTTCTACAGTGACGTCAGAAATGAGAAAATGAAGAAAGGAGAGATTGCTCCCGTGACTTGGACAAAGCACGTTAAAAGGAAGCATCTCTGCCATTCACTTGGTCTAGTAGCTCTGCTACTGATAAAAGTTTTGGACTCCCAAGTCGGAGGAATTGACCAAGTAGGCCTGAGAAGATGGCCGCTGCTGATGCATATCCATGAAAATAAAACGGAACTTAACTGGGCTAAGTACATTTTCAACAGGCTTGTTGATTGTGTTACTAAGTTCAAGGTAAAGGTAGAAGACAACAAGGTCTCACCTTCCTTTCCAGTTATGTATGGAATAAAGATATGCTACATCCTTGAACATTTCAGGATTCAGCTGAGAAACCCATTGCCAATCAAGAAATCTGTGTGCAATATCGGAAGATCCTTTTACAAGCAGAATGTACCTAAGACTGCTGGCAAGAAACTAGAAAAATCAAAGAAGACAACAGCTACAAATGTTGTCAGCACAAGCCAGCAAGAAAGGTATACAACAGCTGCAGATGTCACCACTCAGCAACTTAGAGATGAAACTGCTGTAGATGGTGGTGACAAAAATGAAACTGCTATAGATGATCAATAAGGTACGTGTACACCAGCCGTTGCTGAAAATGCAACTACTGACGTATCTGCTGGGAAACTGAAGAAATCTAACAAGAAAAAGAGGAAAGCTGATGATGACACTCAGACTGCAGCGTCATCGGCAAATCCTGTACCAAAGAGGAAAAGGACAAGTAACACAAGGAAGAAAACACTGGCTCGCAAGTCAGTTCCTATTGTCCATCACCTCTCAGACAATTCCCAGACAATTGCTGAAACGCAAGTTCCAGTAGATGTTTGCGGAAGCCTTCAATGATCGAATCAACGTTGATCCTTCTACTGAGAACAGACCACAAGGCAGTGGAAATGAAATTCCTGCCCAAGTCCCAGATATCTACATTGTAGATAATCTAGATGATCCAACTATGGAACCAGCAAGTGATATTGCTGCTGATCTGCAAAAGGCGGCACTTGCTGATGCTGCTTAAAGGATGGTTGCTGAACAAGCAACTCATCAAGTTGCTGAAACCCCGGTTGTTGAAGAACCAGTTGCTGAGACAGCAATGGTTCAAGTTCCAGAAGTTGCTGAAACACAAGAAGCACTATTCAACGACGCATCTCGTGATGCTGAGAATACTGGCCCAAGTTCACCAAAGACATCAATTGACAAAGTCCAGCTTGTACTGGAAGCTATAAGCCAACAAATGGAGTTTGAGATTGAAGAATCATCCAACAAATCCATTGATGTCTTCATGACAAGCAGTGAGCTTAAAGGTCAAGATGCTTCTGCTCAACTTGTCATTTCAGAGACAAGGGAGATTGCCGAAACCGCGCAGCTTTCTCAAACAGAGCAAGACAAGAAGTCTGCTGAAGAAACAGTCCCAGAAAATGAAGAAACTGTTAATGCTGAAAGGACTGAGCCACAACCTGTCCTTCTTCAGCAGGTAGATAATTCAACCATCAGTAAACCTTCAAATTCTGAAACTTATTCTTTTGCTAATATTATGTTATCTCTACAGACTTCTCAAGATGCAAGTCAGATGGTTGCTGAAGCCTCTGCACCAGAATCAACACTCCCTGCTCAGCAGGTAGTTAATGTTTTTGGTAATAAAACTAAGTTTGACAGCTTAGTACTTTTATTTAACTCAAATTTATTTCAGGATGAACTGATGAAACGCGTTGGGATTGTCGAGTTCCAACTTAATCAAATAAATTTGTATTTTGCCAAAGGCAATTCACAACTACAACGAAAACCGTAGTGTAGTGATGAATGTGTATTTTACACTTTCTTTCGAGTCTTTTTCACCTATATTAGCTATCCTCTATGTTAATTTAGCTATATTTTAGTACATTTTATTAGAATAGTGTCATGTTTCCCTTTAGATTTTATTTTATAGGTTTTGGTTGAAATTCCAATATTTCCGGGCAATTATATTGAAGTTGACAAGGAATTGGTGTTCCAGAAGCCTATTTGGAGTATCTGAAGGTTTCCGGATAGGATTTGAAGACTAGGGGCCGAATCTGGAGGTTAGAAGGCTACTAGAAGTCAGAAACCGAGTCCGAAAAGGGGAAGAAATCCAGAACCGCGTCGAAAACGCGGAATTCCGCGAAAAAAGCGTCAGGCGAACCGCCGCAGAGCTGGGGCGAACCGCCGGGCGCGTGGGGCGAACCGCCCTATGGGAATTCGAAGCCTATATATAGTTGCTCAGTTTTCTCCGAAAATCATATCTTTCCAGACCTAGTTTCTCACCTCTCTCTGTAGTTTTAGGTAGGGACTTCCCAGAGCCTGTTTTGGGGGTCCGTAGCTTAGGAGACTCTTTTTCATAGCAGTTTGGAGCTCGTAGGATCGCAATCATCCGGATATTGACAACCTTCGGTAACTTTGTATCTTACAGTTTTATTCTACTTATTTTATTATATTCTTTCAACATGTTTTCTTCTATGATTTCTGTTGATTGCATGCCTATTATGAGTAGCTAAACTTATCGTTGGTGGTAGTATGTGAATTCTTAGCGAAGGGAAGATAATCATGCTAATGGCTATATCGCGCATTATACTCCGTGTCATTGCTTTATTTCGTTGATCAAGCACTGCTTAAATTCTCGTATGTTGTATTAATTATTATGCACAATTGCACACTTGTCGACCATCAGACCAATTATCTTCGTAGTGTTGAATAATTACGGAACACATTAGGACAATAGTGATTGACTTGTCAGACCAAATTATCTTCGTAGTGCTTAATATTTGCAACAGGACACTAGGTTGATTCAAAGATCTCTATGTAAGACCGAGAAATTTATGCATGATTATCGACCCGTTATGTTAAGAAGGATCATACTATCACAAATCTCCATTATCTGCTAGAAACCCCTTTTGCTATCTGTCTGCTGTTTTATATTCTCTTGTTAAATAGATAAAGCTAGTTATAGTCCTGAGAGAACGACACTCGAGTCATTCTACTGCTACACTACGGTTTTCGTTGTAGTTGTGGATTGCCTTTGGCTAAATTACAAATTTATTTGACTGAATCCGGAGCACGACATCCGCGTTTTTTGTATTAGAGTCTAGCTTAGTTGCTTGAGGACAAGCAAAGGTTCGGTTTGGGGAGTTTGATGAATGTGTATTTTACACTTTCATTCGAGTCTTTTTCACCTATTTTAGCTATCCTCTATGTTAATTTAGCTATATTTTAGTACATTTTATTAGAATAGTGTCACGTTTCCCTTTAGATTTTATTTTACAGGTTTTGATTGAAATTCGAAGATTTCCGGGCAATTATATTGAAGTTGACAAGGAATTGGTGTTCCAGAAGCCTATTTGGAGTATCTGAAGGTTTCCGGATAGGATTTGAAGTCTAGGGGCCGAATCTGGAGGTTAGAAGGCTACTAGAAGTCAGAAACCAAGTCCGAAAAGGGGAAGAAATCCAAAACCGCGAAAAAAGCGTCGGGCGAACCGCCGCGGAGCTGGGGCGAATCGCCGAGCGTGTGGGGCGAACCATCCCGTGGTAATTCGAAGCCTATATATAGTTGCTCAGTTTTCTCCGAAAATCATATCTTTCCAGACCTAGTTTCTCACCTCTCTCTGTAGTTTTAGGTAGGGACTTCCCAGAGCCTGTTCTGGGGGTCCGTAGCTTAGGGGACTTTTTTTCATAGCAGTTTGGAGCTCGTAGGATCGCAATCATCCGGAGATTGACAACCTTCGGTAACTTTGTATCTTACAGTTTTATTCTACTTATTTTATTATATTCTTTCAACATGTTTTCTTCTATGATTTCTGTTGATTGCATGCCTATTATGAGTAGCTAAACTTATCGTTGGTGGTAGTATGTGAATTCTTAGCGAAGGGAAGATAATCATGCTGATGGCTATATCGCGCATTATACTTCGTGTCATTGCTTTATTTCGTTGATCAGGCACAACCTAAATTCTCATATGTTGTATTAATTATTATGCACAATTGGACACTTGTCGACCATCAGACCAATTATCTTCGTAGTGTTGAATAATTACGGAACACATTAGGACAATAGTGATTGACTTGTCAGACCAAATTATCTTCGTAGTCCTTAATATTTGCAACAGGACACTAGATTGATTCAAAGATCTCTATGCAAGACCGAGGAATTTATGCATGATTATCGACCCGTTATGTTAAGAAGGATCATACTATCACCAATCTCCATTATCTTCTAGAAACCCCTTTTGCTATCTGTCTGCTGTTTTATATTTTCTTGTTAAATAGATAAAGCTAGTTATAGTCCTGAGAGAACGACACTCGAGTCATTCTACTGCTACACTACGGTTTTCGTTGTAGTTGTGGATTGCCTTTGGCTAAATTTATTTGACTTAATCCGGAGCACGACATCCGCGTTCATCATGTAGTAGTAGAATAACCTCGAGTGTCGATCTCTAAGGACTATAACTAGCTTTATCTAATCTAATTTACAATATAAAACAGCAGATGGTTTAGCAAAGGTTTTTTTTGACAGATAATGGAGATTGGTGATAGTATAGTCCTTCAAAGCATAACGGGTTAATAATCATGCATAAATTCCTCGGTTTTGCATGGAGATCTTTGATCAATGAATTGTCCAGTTGTAATTATCAAACACTACGAAGATATAGATTTAGATAGGTCAAAGACCAATGAATTGTCCAATTGTGTGCAATAATTAATCAACAATACGAGGATAGAGATTTAGATAGATCAAAAAAATAAAGCAATAACTCAGAGTATAATGCGCGATATAGCCATTAGCATAATTATTAACCCTTCGCTAAGAATTCACATACTATCACCAACGAGAAGTTTAGCTACTCATAGTTGTCATGCAATCAACAGAAATCATACCACGAATGAATGAAAACATGATGAAAGATATATAAAAATAAGTAGAAAAACTGTAAGATACAGTGTTACCGAAGGTTGTCAATCTCCGAAGATCGCGATCTTACAAGCTCCAAACTTCTAAGAAAAAGTATCTCCTAAGCTATGAACCCCCAGAACAGGCTATGGGGAATTCCTACCTAAAACTACAGAGAAAGGTGAGAGAAAAGGTCTGGAAAAGTATGAAAACCGGAGAAAAACTGAGCAACTATATATAGGCTACGAATTGTGTGGGGCGAAGGGCCCCACACACAGGGCGATTCGCCTGGTGTGGGGCGATTCGCCGCACATCGCCCGGGAGTATTTTTCGGCCTAAAACGCGTTTTCAACGCGTTTTTGAATTTCTTTCCCTTTTCGGACTCGGTTTCTGATTTCTAGTGACCTTCTAGCCTCCAGATTCGACCCCTAGACTTCAAATCCTATCCAGAATCTTTCAGATACTCCAATTAGGCTTCTGGAACACCAATTCCTTGTCTACTTCAATATATTTGCCCGGAAATCCTCGTTTTTCAACCAAAACCTGTAAAATAAAGACTAATGGGAAATGTGACACTATTCTAATAAAATGCACTAAAATATAGCTAAATTAACATAGAGGATAGCTAAAATAGGTGAAAAAGACTGGAATGAAAGTGTAAAGTACACATTCATTATGAACAAATGGAGGATGCTACTCAAGCTCCTCAAGGAATGGAAATTGTACAACATGAGCTTGCTGAATCTCAGCAGGTAATTCATGTTTCAGCTTTGAACTCTAAAGCAATTATCCAAACCTTTCCTAGTCTAAATATCATTCTTTTTCAGGCTCTAAAGAAGACCACTGAAGTGGTGCTCATCACTGAAGATCAACAAGTAAGTTCTGAGGCACTGTACTTGAATTTCAAGCGAACAACTTTGTAAAGAGTTTCTAAGTCCGTCAGCAACTGGCAAAGATACAGACGAATGGATTTCTCTGATCTCCATCTTCAACTACTAAAGCTCGAGACATTCGTTCATTCCATACTTCCTGAAGAAATGTCATATTCTTAGCAAATGAGTTCGAATCTGATTGCTCAAATCAGAGAGAATATGAAGGCAAAATTCAAGACTGTCTCTCCAGCTGAACAAGTTGTGATGCTCAAGGGTTCATTTGTACCCGTGGTGGCTGATCCCCACAAAATAAATGAGGAAGAGGAAGTAACGAGTGTTGTTTTGTACAAGCATCTCGAGCTAGTAATTCTGACCGATGATGATGAAGAGGAAGAAGATGAAAACATTCCGACTGATCCCATTGATGATGAAGGGAAAGATTCAAAGGACAAGAAAGACGATGATGATGACAATCAAGGTCCAAGTCCTGATGCTGGTGGCTTAAAATTGACAGTTGCTGAAAATACTCAACAAGACAATCAGCAAGCTGAACAACCACAACCTCAGCATGAATCTCAACCTGCTCCTGCTACTGAAAATCAAGCACCTGTACAAGGTGTTGATACTGAAGAAGAATATGCCAGAAAAAGGTCTGCCTTGAAAAATGGCAAGAGTCAAATTTCTGATGCCAAGGTCACTGATGCAAACCTTGATGATGATGATGATGAATTGGATGAAGATTACCAACGCACTCTACATAACAGTCTTTTGATCCATGCAAGGCATACGCAGGATCTAGAAATTGGTGAATCTTCAGGAGTAAGACCAAAGGAAGTCCCCTCCCTTCCATTAACTACTGGCGAAACTCCAGTAATTGAGTCTCAAACTCAATTAAAACTAACTACTGGCGAAACTCCAGTAATTGAGTCTCAAACGTTGCCCTCAGCAACTACTCAATTAAAACTAACTACTGGTGAAACTCCAGTTGTTGAGTCTGAAGTGTTGCCATCAGCAACCACTCAACCAAAAGGAAGTGAAGCTGCTGACTTAGGTTCCAAGGTTGCTGACCTTGATGAATCTGAGGATGACGATGACTTATCAGTAAATGAGGATGAACAATCCAAAAGAGACCCCAAAGTGGTTCAAATTCCTCCTCCTGATTACATAAATGATATAGACGATGGTCTAAGAGGAGAATTGCTGATGAAGGATGATCAGTTTGCTTCAGAACTGAAAGTTCATTCCTTGACCCCAAACCTGGTGCCGTTCCCAAGAGTTGAGGAGTCTACTCCTAGAATTTGGCACTGAAGAAAGTCCATGATGCCTGCAAAGCAGAAGATGAGGCATTGCTTGCTGAGAGCCCGCTTGACATTGGGAAAATATTGGCTACAGTGCTGAGACGCACTACTACTCTTACAATAGCTCATAAAGACATCAGTCTTTATCACAAAAGCTATGAAGAAGATGTAAGTCAAGTACTCTTGCTCGCAAAGACCGCTCTAGTGAAGGCTCAGACTTTCATGGATGATAAGGCCGCAACAGAAAAACGACATGAAGAGAACATGGTGAGTATTCGAAAGGAGTTGTCAAAAATGACTTCTGATCAGCAACAAATCATCATGAAAGTATAACAACTTAAGTACTCTTGCTGAAAACTGCAATGAGTTCTATTCTCTGCACATCACTTCGATGTTGCAATCCATGTCTAAGGGGGAAAAGAAAAATACCAGAAAGAGAAACCAAACCCCTCCTACTGTTGATGAGCCACTGCCCATAGAACCGCTTGCTGAAAAAGAGCAAAGTTCTAAAAGGCAAGCAGAATCTGAGTTAAATTCAGCAAGTACCAAAAAGAGAAAAACTGCTGCTGAAACTCAAGATTTTTGCCATACTGAAAGTCATCAAAATCTGAATGAAGATGATGAAGATGATGACAATCAGACAATAGCTCAAGCCATAAGAGCTAGACCTTTAACAGCCTTAACTCCGTCTGGCCATTCAAAGCATTTCTCGTTTGACTCTTCAACAAGAGATCAAGACAATGCTAAGTCAAGAAGAAGAAGGCAACGACAGGAAGAAAAGAGGCTGGCCAGCTTTGCTATTGGCTCCGGAATCGAGTATACAAAGACCAGAAATGATGAAACCACTCAGAATGTGATCAGAAACATTCATGGTTGCTGGATCTTAAAGCTGGAAGACTTGCTGGTAAATGAGTTCTTTCCTACAGCCATTCTGAACCAAATGTTTACATGGATTGAACTCAAGGTACAAAGAAGACAAAGGGAAGAATCCCTCCCAAGAAATATTGTTGGGAGATGGTTGAATCTTGAGGTCTCAGTAAGAAGAACTGCCATTGGTAAGACTTATAGACAAGAACCAGATTTGATAAAACCACCTGGCATTGCTTACTACTCTGACCCAGTAACCAAGAAAACAAAGAAGAGACTTGGATTGATTCCTTATGAGTATTTCTATCTCACTGCTAAGGATCAAGAAGAAGATCTTCTCTGGCTAAGAAAGATTCATCATAAAAGCATTTCAGATACACAGCTTCTCCATGCCAGCAATTGGGGCATGCATTTTTGGGTAACTCACTACATGGAAATGAATGCTGAAAAGCATCATCATACTGCCTGCAAAACTGCAAGAATTCTTCAACTACAAGTCCGTAGGCTTCTTGAGAACTACGAAAAGGACTGCGTTGAATTTACTACACTTGCTGAGAAGAGTGTAAGAGAGATTTTGAGAAAATCTTCTGGAAGAGCTTAACTCTCTGTAATAGGTTTTGTTAAAGTTTTGTTTGCTGATTTTGTTTAGTTATCTCTGCTACTTCTTGTAAACTTCTGAAAGATAACTATCACAAATGAAGCTTTTGACTCTTATTGGTTTTTGATTATGCAATTTACTTATGCTTACTGTTTAAATTATTCAAGTATGCTTGCATTAATCAACTGATTTATTCAACATCAGAAACCTCTAAAAGGGTAACAATTAATTTAGCCATGGATTGCTAACATCAAAAAGGGGGAAATTTGTTAGGAAACTTGTAATTTTGATGAGCAATTAACCATGCTAAATTAAGGAAAGTCCAGTAACTAGTACTTTTAAGGTCCATAGGAATTTAGAATTTTAAGGACATTGTGAAAGAGGAACGTTTGCTGAAGACTTAGAATAGGTGCTAGATAGGTTGGTTTAAAGCTTATGATGTATCTTGTTTTCTGAAAAGAAATACAACCTATTGAAGCATTTGCTGATGATGTACTTTGTTTTTACAAACAAACTATTGAAGCATTTAGAACCGCTCAGAATCTTGAAGATTTTGAAGATCTGAAGACTTGAAGATTTCTGAAGACTGGTATCTACAAAGGCACATGTTGCTCAGAAAGTGGAAACTTCAGCAACATCATTGCATAAGTGAAAATCTATATGACAGAGTAGTTTGTGCTTGCTGAAACTGAGACTGACCACTTGCTGATGGAACATATGTGACCTCTTGCTGAAAGTACTTGCATTTGCGCTCCAAAGTTACTGTTTGAAATCTATTCAAATAAGCATTAAATGCAAAGCATGCACGCGAAGGACATGAAGACTAGAAGACAAACAAAGACGCTGCTGAAAGTACAAAAGCAAGATAGTGACATTTTAAGGAACAAAAGCCTTAGGATTTGAAATTCAAACGGCTCCTTATTTTCACTATAAATAGAGGTCATCCGGAAAAGAGTTGAAGTGTGTCAACAACGTGATCATACTCTCGCTTGTGCTTAAACTCACATACCCTTCAATACTCCTACTGCCATTGATCCGTTCCAAGACTTAAAGCTTGAAAAAGCTACTTATGAAGAAGTAGAATTTGCACTACTAAGAAATTAGTTAACTGTTCTTTCTTTCTTTCGAACAAGAACAAGTCTTGACACCAGAAACAATCAAACTTGTTTACTGCAAAGTATTCAAAGTTTTGTTTCTTAGATTACTTGTTGTAACTGAATAAGTTATAATTAAGTTTTCTCATCCCAAACCTCTCTAACTGAAAATACACCCTTTCAGGCGTGATATTCAGGGGGAACTTAATCGAGCATAGTTTTGCTGATTAAAAGTACCAAGTTTGGTGGAGAACAAGGTTGCGTTCTCTAGATTAGGTTGGAGACGAAGCAAGTGTGCTTTGGTTTCTGTTTGAGTCGCTTTAGATAGGTGTTGTAAGGAACCTCAATCTTATCTTAGTGGATTCAGTCCTAGAAAGGACAAAGTGGATTAGTTGAGAGATTACGCCACTCTCAGATACCACTATAAAAGTGTTTGTGTGATTTACTTACTATATTTGGTTTTCAGCAAATCATATCTTTCTGTACACAATCACTCACATCACTTGCTGAAACCTTCATTTACTGAAAGAACACTTATTGTATCAAAGACTTCCGCTCTCTGATTTTAAGTATCAGCAAACCTAGTTACTGCAAAGTAACTTGCGCTTGCTGAGAAAGTTAAGTATCAGCAAACTCATTACTGAAAAGTAATAAGCACTTGCTGAGAAAGTTTTAAACGACGAAAGTTTGAAAAGACTATTCCCCCCCCCCTCTAGTCTTTTCTTGTTGTTTAAAGGGACCAACACATCAGCTGACCCCATCCGTAAGAAGAAACGGACAAAGAACCCAAGAAAGAAAACACTGGCTCGCAAGTCAGTTCCAATTGTCCATGATCTTTCGGATGATACTCCAGGAGTTGCTGAAACACAAGCTACTCCAGTAGATGTTGATGAAGTGCTTGCGGAAGCCTTCAGCAATGTTGAAGTGTTTGCAGAAGCGTTCAACAATCAACTAAATGTTGGTACATCTGCTGAGATAAGACCACAAGGCAGTGGAAACGAAATTCCTGCCCCAATGCCAGATATCTACATTGTAGATAATCTAGATGATCAGACTCTGCAACCAGCAAGTGATATTGCTGTTGATCTGAGAAACACGACACTTGCTGATGCTGCTGAAAAGATGGTTGCTGAACAAGCAATTCATCAAGTTGCTGAAATCGCAGTTACTGAGACTGTGATTGCTGAAGAACCACTTGCTGAGACTGTAATGGTTCAAGTCCCAAAAATTGTTGAAACACCACAAGAGACATTTATTCGACGACGCATCTCGTGATGCTGAGAATACTGGACCTAGTTCACCAAAAACATTCATTGACAAAGTTCACCTGGTGCTGACAGAACTAAGCCAGCAAATGGATTTGGAGATTGATGACAACTCCAACAAATCAGTAGATGTTTTCATGACCAGCAGTGAACTCAAAGGTCAAGATGTCTCTGCTCAACTTATCATTTCAGAGACAAGGGAGATTGTTGAATCTGCACAACCTTCTCAAATAGAGCAAGAGAAGAAGTCTGCTGAAGAACAAGTCCCAGATATTGAAGAAGTTGTCATTGCTGAAAGGACTGAGTCACCACCTGTCCTTCTTCAGCAGGTAGTTAACTCAGACATAAGCAAAACTTCACTATCTGAAACTCATTCTTTTGTTGATATAATTATTTCTTTACAAACTTCTCAAGATACAAGTCAGAAGGTTGCTGAAACTTCTGCACCAGAATCCACAACTCATGTTCAGCAGGTAGATGATGTTTTTGGTAATTCAACTAAGTTTGAAAACTTAGTGCTTGTATCTAACTTAAAATTATTTCAGGATGAAAAATTCAAGGATGCTTCTCAAGCTCCTGAAGCAATGGAAATAGTACCAGCACAACAAAGTGTGCAACATGAGCTTGCTGAATCTCAGCAAGTAAATCATGTTCCAGCTTTTGACTCTAAAACTATTCTCCAAAACTTTCCTGATCTTAATTTTATTCTTTTTCAGACTCAAAAGGAGACCACTGAAGTGGTTCACATCACTGAAGATCTGAAAGTAAGTTTAGAGGAACTTTACTCAGACTTCAAGAGAACTACCTTGACCAGAGTTGCTAAATCTGTCAGCAACTGGCAAAGGTACAGAAAAAGAGACTTTCTCTGCTGAAACTCGAGACGTTTGTGCACTCTATACTTCCAGAAGAGTTGACATATTCTCAGCTCATGAGCTCAAGTCTGATCGCTCTAATCAGAGAGAATATGAAAGCCAAATTCAAGAGTGCCTCTCCAGCTGAACAAGCTGTGATGCTCAAGGGTTCCTTTGTACCCGTGGTGGCTGATCCCCACAAAATCAATGAAGAAGAGGAAGTTACAAGTGTAGAAATGTACAAACATCTTGAGTTGGTCATACTGACGGACGATGATGAAGAAGAAGAAGATGAGAACATTCCCAAAGATCCAAGTGATGATGAAGGAAAAGATTCTAAGGACAAAAAAGATGACGATGATGATAATCAAGGTCCTAGTCCTGATGCTGGTGGACTTAAACTGACAGTTGCTGAGACTGAACGTCATGATACTGAAAATCAGCAAGCTGATCACACAACAAGTCAGCAACAAGAATCCAATCCTGCTCCTGCTGAGACAAGTACTCAAGCAACTGAACAAGTTGCTGAAACTGAAGAAGAGTACGCCAGAAAGCATGCTGAAATGAAATTAGGCAAAAGTAAGCTTTCTAATGCCGAGTTAAATTCACTCGATGCCAAGGTCACTGAACCAAACCTTGATGATGAAGAAATGGATGAAGATTATCAAAGAGCACTTCAAAACAGTCTACAGATTCATGTAAGGCATACGCAGAATCTAGACATTGCTCAATCTTCAGGAGTGAAGCACACAGGAGTCCCCTCCCTTCCACTTACTACTGGTGAAACTCCAGTTGTTGAGTCTCAAGCGTTTCCCTCAGCAACCACTCAACCCAAAGTGAATGAAGCTACAGATTTAGGAACCAAGGTTGCTGGCCTTGATGACGAAGAAGATCTCTCAGCAAACGAATAAGATCTAACAAAGAAATCTGAACCCGCAGTGGTTACAATTCCTCCACTTGATGAGGAACATGATGTAGGAGATGATATAAGATGCCGTTTGCTGACCAATGATGATCAATTCACTACTGAGCTCAAAGTTCATTTCGTAACTCCTTCTTTAGTATCGTTCTTTAGTGTGGAGGATTTTACTCCAAGAATTAAGGCACTAATGGAAGTCCACAAAGCCTGCAAAGAAGAGGACGATGCACTGCTTGCTGAGAGTCCGCTTGACATAGGCAAAATACTGGCTACTGTGCTGAAACGCACTACTTCTCTTACCATAGCTCAGAAAGACATAAGTCTACATCATAAAAGCTATGAAGAAGATGTCAGTCAAGCACTCAAATTGGCAAAGACTGCATTGAAAAAGGCTCAGACTTTCATTGAAGAAAAGTCGACAATGAGCGCAGACATGAGGAGAACTTGGTGAGTATAAAAGAAGAAATGTCCAAGCTGACTGCTAATCAGCAAGACATGATTCTTAAGTACAACAGTCTAAGTACTCTTGCTGAAAATTGCAATGAGTTTTTCTCTCTGCACATTCAACCAATGATGCAATCCATGTCTAAGGGGGTAGATAAACAAAGAAAATCTTCAAGAAAGAAAACCCCTGCTGAAGCGCCATTGACAATAGAACCTCTTGCTGAAAGAGAGCAAAGTTCTAAGAGACGAGCTGAAATAGATTCTGAGATAAATTCAGCAAATCCGAAAAGGAGAAGAACATCTGCTGAAACTCATGAATACTGTCATACTGAGAGTCATCAAGATCTGAATGAAGATGATGATGATGATGATGACAATCAAGCAATAGCTCAAGCAATAAGAGCTAGACCAATCACAACCCTAACTCCTTCTGGCCACTCAAAACATTTCTCTTCTGACTCAAGATCTTCATCAAGAGATCAAGAAAATACAAAGTCAAGAAGAAGAAGGCAAAGACATGAAGAAAAGAGGCTAGCCAGCATTGCCATTGGCTCCGGCATTGATTACACAAAGACCAGCAATGAGGAAACATTGTTGCAAGATGGCTGAATTTGGAAGTCTTAGTAAGAAGAACATCTATTGGCAAGCTAATGAAGCAAGAGTCCGATTTAATCAAACCAATTGATGTTGCTTACTACTCTGACCCTTTAAACAAGAAGTCAAAGAAGAAATATGGCTTGATTCCTTATGAGTATTTTTGTCTCACTGCCAAGGATCAAGAAGAAGATCTTCTCTGGTTAAGAAAGATTCATGCTAACAAGGGAATTTCAGATACACAACTTCTCCATGCCAGCAATTGGGGCATGCACTTGTGGGTATTGCACTACAAAGAAATGAATGGTGAAAACCATCATTATACCGCCTGCAAAAATGCAAGGATCATTCAGCTTGAAGTCCGTAAGCTACTTGAAGATTACGAAAAGGACTGTGTTGAATTTTTTGCGCTTGCTGAGAAAAGTGTAAGGGAGATTCTGAGGAAATCTTCTGATGGAATAGCTTAAGTCCCTTGTAAAAGCTATGTTTGTTTTGTTTGCTGATTTGTTTAGTTATCTTTGAACTTTCTTGTAAACTTACTGAAAGATAACTATCAGCAATAAAGCTTTTGACTCTTATTGGTTTTTGATTATGCAATCTACTTATGCTTACTGTTTTATTATTCAAGTATGTTTGCATTAATCAACTGATTTATTCAACATCAGAAACCTCTAAAGGGGTAACAATTAATTTAGCCATGGATTGCTAACATCAAAAAGGGGGAAATTTGTTAGGAAACTTGTAATTTTGATGAGCAATTAACCATGCTAAATTAAGGAAAGTCCAGTAACTCGTACTCTTAAGGTCCATAGGAATTTAGAATTTTAAGGACATTGTAAAAGAGGAACGTTTGCTGAAGACTTAGTGTAGGTGCTAGATAGGTGTTTTATTCGCTTATGATGTATCTTGTTTTCTGAAAAGAAAAACAACCTATTGAAGCATTTGCTGAAGATGTACTTTGTTTACACAAACAAACTATTGAAGCATTAGAACCGTTCAGAAACTTGAAGAATTCGAAGACTGAAGACTAAAGAAGATTTCTGAAGATGGTATATACAAAGGCACATGTTGCTCAGAAAGTGGAAACTTCAGCAACAACTTGCATAAGTGAAAATCTATATGACAGAGTAGGTTGTGCTTGCTGAAACTGAGACTGACCACTTGTTGAAATACATATGTGACCTCCTTGCTGAAAGTACTTGTATTTACGCTCCAAAGTTCATATTTGAATTCGATTCAAATGAACATTAAATGCAAAGTAAGCACGCGAAGAACATGAAGACTAGAAGACAAATAAAGGACGCTGCTGATAGTATAAAAGCAAGATAGTGACATCTTAAGGAACAAAGCCTTAGAATTCGAAATTCAAACGGCTCCCTTGATTCACTATACATAGAGGTCATCCGGCAAAGAGTTGAAGTGTGTCAACAACGTGATCAAACTCTCACTTGTGCTTAAACTCACATACCCTTCAATACTCTTTACTGCCATTGATCCGTTCCAAGACTTAAAGCTTGAAAAAGCTACTTGTGAAGAAGTAGAACATACACGGCTAAGAAATTAGTTAAGTGTTCTTTCTTTCGAACAAGAACAAGTCTTGACACCAGAAACAATCAAACTTGTTTACTGCAAAGTATTCAAAGTTTTGTTTCTTAGATTACTTGTTGTAGCTGAATAAGTTATAATCAAGTTATCTCATCCCAAACCTCTCTAACTGGAAAACACCCTTTCAGGCGTGAAATTCAGGGGGAACTTAATCAAGCATAGTGTTGCTGATTATAAGTCCCAAGTTTGGTGGAGAACAAGGTTTCGTTCTCTAGTTAGGTTGGAAACGAAGCAAGTGTGCTTTGGTTTCTGTCGAATCACTCTAGATAGGTGTTGTAAGGAACCTCAAACTTATCTTAGTGGATTCAGTCCTAGAAAGGACAAAGTGGATTAGTTGAGAGATTACGCCACTCTCAGATACCACTATAAAAGTGTTTGTGTGATTTACTTTACTGCATTTAGTTTTCAGCAAAGCATATCTATCTGTACACTGTCACTCTGTTCACTTGCTGAAACTATCACTTACTGCCAAAGCACTTATTGTACAAAGACTTTCGCTCTCTGATTTTAAGTATCAGTAAAACTCGTTACTGAAAAGTAACTAGTGCTTGCTGAGAAAGTGAAGTATCAGCAAACTCATTACTGAAAAGTAATAAGCCCTTGCTGAGAAATTTTTTAAACGACGAAAGTTTGAAAAGACTATTCACCCCCCCCCCCCTCTAGTCTTTTCTTGTTGTTTAAAGGGACCAACATTTTATACTGCAACTAATATATTCTCTCGTACTAAATATCCAACTGCAAACTTGTACTTTCCTCAAATATGTGATATAAAGGTGGCTATTAGACAGTGGTTATCTTGTGGTGTTGAGATAGTTGAGCGCATGGCTGAAAAAATGAGTGAGAAGTTTGATCAATATTGGTCAGTTGTTCATGGTATAATGGCAGTTGCAGCAGTTCTTGATCCTAGATTTAAATCTGATATGCTGGAGTTCTATTTCATGAAGATCAATAAAGAGAATGCTCAATTTGAGGTGGAGAAAGTCCTTCCTTTATCTCGTTTGTTGTTCAAGGAATATGAAAAAAATGAAAGCTCAACTTCTGGAGGTTATACTGGTGGAGGCAGAAATGATGATGAATTGATGACTTCTTTGAATGACTTTGATGCCTTTGTTGCTCAAAAGAAAAGGAAACATCCTACAAAAACCGAGTTCGATCATTACTTGGAAGAAGAGACATTGGCCCGTCTGAATGATTTTGATATTTTGAGCTGGTGGAATTCAAACAAGGCTAAGTATCCTATTCTTCATAAGATGGCAAGAGATATTTTAGCGATTCCTGTCTCTACCGTTGGTTCAGAGTCTGCCTTTAGTGGTAGTGGACGATTGATCAGCCCGCACAGAAGTAGACTTCATCCAAAAACCATTGAAGTATTGATGTGTGCACAAAATTGGCTTTTGAACAAGGAAAAAGGTAATCTTCATACCATTATATATTCTGGATTAATGTTAATTGTATTTCTTACATTTTCTTCATTTCCATTATTAATCGTAGGTGATGAGTCTAATAATACAAAGGGATTGGAGTATGCTACAATATTCGAGGAAACGACAATGTGATGAGTGATGTTTCGGTAATTTATTTATTTATATATAGTGGTTATTGCTTGAGTACTTTATGTATACTAGATTATGAGTATTGTTTCATTTCTTCAATCCAGGAGTTGGAGAATTGAAAGAAAGCTGCTACTGGATCTACCATAGATGGACCTAACTTTTGACCACATTTTGTCTCGCACAACATGCAAGCTTTTGCATTTTGTATATTGATTCGTACATTCTACTTGTGTGAGAGTTTTGTATATCGCCTACTTTGACGAACAAGGTTGAAGGCTAATTCAGTTAGTTCGCTAACTAATATGTTTATTGGAATGTACCAAGTACCAACTTGCTTCTACTCGTGGTCTGTGTTTTTGTATTCTGATCACCAGAGAAGAGTTAGAAACTAGCAAGTTGGGTGACTTGGATCTTTTCTATGTAATATGACATATTGGAGGAATTTAAGTTATAATGTTATTTGGCATATTTTGAATTTTTGTTGTAACTTGATTTTTTTTGGTCGGGCCTGGGTACCCGGCCCGCCCGTGATGGGCTGGGCTTGGGCTAGAAAATTGGCCCGTTAGTGGGCCTGGGCTGGGCTTGGGCCGGGTACTTATCTATCAGGCTGGAATCGAGCCTACGGCAGCCCGGCCCATTGCCATCCCTAGTTGGGACTTAGTACTGATGGTTTCAACCCGTTTGGGAGCGAACGGAAGTATTCGTGCTGGCCAGTGATGTTTACACCTTACAACTTGCCTCCCGGTGACTGTTTGAAAGAACCATTCATGTTCTTGACTGTGTTGGTGCCAGGGCCAGATGATCCATGACAGAAGTTGGATGTCTTCTTGCAGCCACTAATCAAGGAGCTTATAGAGTTATGGGAGGATGGTATCCCGGCATACGATATCTCCACAAAGACGAACTTTACTTTGAGAGCAACACTACTCTAGACCATCAGTGATTTCCCTGCGTATTCCATGTTGTCTGGACGGAAAACATCCGGATTCAAGGCATGTCCACATTGTTTGGATGATGTTGATTCACACTATCTGCCGAAGAGTCGAAAGAAATCTTGGTTTGATTGTCATCGCAGGTTTCTAGACGATGATCACCCGTTCAGAAAGAACAAGACTCAGTTTCTTAAGAACAAAGAGGTGGTGAAGAAGGACCCTAAAGAACTAACAAGTGCACAACAATTTGCTATTATAGAATACTTGGGGTACAAAAAAGTAATTGAGGTCGGGTGGGAAGAGCATAACAGGAAGATCAAAAGTGAGTATGGATGGAAAAAGAGATGCATCCTATGCGATTTGCCTTATTGGTGTAGTCTCCACATACGTCATATCTTGGATGTCATGCATATTGAGAAGAACGTATTTGAGAACTGCTTCAACACCATTTGTGAAATTCCCAACAAAACAAAGGACACTGTTAAGTACATGGAAGAGTTGGCTATTCTATGCAGAAGGCCCGGTCTGTCAAAGAAGAATGCTGATGGCAAGTGGCCGAAGGCTAAATACACTTTGACCAAAGAGGCTCGAGCGGAACTTTTTGATTGGGTGAAGTTGTTGAAGTTCCCCGACAATTATGCATCTAAATTTGCTCGATATGTGGACACGAATAAGACTAAGATTTATGGGATGAAGAGCCACGATTGTCATGTGTTCATGGAGAGGCTCATCTCGATTGCATTTCGCAAGCTCTTAGATACACCGGTATGGAGCGCCTTGACCTAGTTGAGCTTGTTCTTCAAGAATCTATGCACACGGGTTGTTGAGGTTGAAGTGTTGGAGACGATGAAGGCTAACATACCCGTGATTATGTGCAAGCTCGAGCGTATCTTCCCACCTAGTTTCTTTGATTCCATGGAACACTTGCCCATTCACCTCCCAGATGAGGCGTTGCTAGCCGGACCTGTTCAGTATCGTTGGATGTATCCCTTTGAGAGGTAAATATTTTACTATCATATTTACAAACATATATCACACATAAATGTATAATATATATAATTATGACATACATATTATAACAAATACTTAGGAAAGCTGAAGCATTATGTGAAGAACAAAGCTCAGCCTGAGGGTTCGATTGCCAATGCATACATTCGAGCAGAGACTGCAACTTTTTGCTCCTATTTCTTTGACAATGGGGTCCCTTCGAAGACATCTAGGCCGACTAGAAATGCCGACACATTTCAAGTGCAAGAGGACCATGAAGTTGCACTATCAATCTTTAAGGTTTCTAGGAGGGCGTATCGAGAAGAAAAAGTGGCATATCTGACGGATAAGGAGTACAATGTTGCACAGTCGTATGTCCTTCGGAATTGTGCTGAGCTCAAGCCATTCCATGTCAAGTTTTCTAGGTTAGTTGCTTTCTTACATTTTACGATTAAATTAAAACCCTATTTTTAGAGAAACTGCAAGTGGTAGTATTAAACCAAATATACACATCATGTGCAGTATCTACAGTGCCCGTTGTGTGGAGGCGAATCCTATAGTGGCGGATGACACAATTGAGGACATGCACAGGGAGGCCCTAGTCTCCGAATTTCCAACATGGTTCAAGGAGCATGTACAGAACCCGGACAACAACATAACATGTCCTTACTTAAAATCACTAGCAAGTGGACGTGGGAGAAGATACTCCTCCTTCCAATCTTACATTGTAAATGGACTTAGGTTCAACAGCAGTGAGTGTGGACCGACAAATGTTACAGTTAATGGTGGGGTTCGTGTCTTGGGGAAAGACATAGGTGATGATGTCTACAATTACTATGGGAAGCTTAGGCCTATTGTTCGCCTTGAATATCCCGGAGTACCTTTGAAAAGAACGATGTTGTTTTTTGATGTTGATTGGTATGATCCCAATGATGTAGGCACCAGAACGCTTGAGGAGTATGATATGGTGGAGATAAACTATAAGAAGAAGGACAAAGTGTATGAACCATTTATCTTGGCAAGTCAAGCACTTCAAGTTGTATTTCTTCAATTTTCTACCTTGAAAAAAGTTAAAGGCGATTGGTTAGGTGCTGTACCTATAAATGCTCGATCCAAAGTTGAGTATGTGGAGAAGAACGAGTCAATTAACAACTCGTACCAAGAAGAAGATGTCGATGGTCAGGCTAGAAAACATGTACATGCTACAGTAGAAGTTATTCAGCTGCATGATGATGTTTTCATTGACTTAGAACCAGAGGAGATCATAGAGGGTACGTGAATTAGTACTACATAGTTTGTGGTAGTTAGATTAAACTTAGCTATTAGGTTGATAATAAATAGATGTCGTTCCTTATTATATCTCTGATTTTACATGTTTTATATTAGGTTGATTATTATTAGATGCCAGTTCGTACATTGGGGGATATCATCTTTGAGGCTTGGAAAGCCAGCTGGCTGTTGGGAGTCCTCCTTCGAAATGGATGGGAGATCCCCTTCATGAGGCTAGGCAGGCCTACTGGCGTGACCACCTGAAAGTCCAGCGTCATTCCTTACTATATCTGTTCACTTTACATGTTTTATATTCAACTGTGTATGTACTAACACGGAGGGATGATACCAACAGAGAGGATACCGGTCATGGCTCACAGCAAGGCTCCCCTACTATTTTTAGGACTCCACCTGGGTCGAGTAGGGGCTCGACTGCTCGGTCCTCCCTCCAAGTACCATGGGCCAACGTTCCAGACGACGATTGTCCCTTTCAAAGGTCGGAAGATGGTCTGACGTGGAATGGTCGCCCTGTCCTTTATCCCAATGAAGAGAAGTAAGTATTATGCATTAACTGATTTACGAACTTTTAACATATATATACCGAAGGTTTGCTTATTGATTTACCTATTCTTCACAGGTTGTATGGGGAGCACGCTGCCAAAACACTCGGTGGGATAATAAGGAACAAGATGATCCCACCGCAACAGGGTGGACACCAGTGGCATTGCATCCCAGACCAGCTGAAGGGAGAGTTGTTCGAGGAGTTGAGGGTGAGTTAATGATCGTACATTAGTTACCTAATTATTTGTGTTGTGAGTGGTATGTTAGCCACTTTGTGTGAATGTTATGTTAGCCACTGTACTTGGGTGATATGTTAGTCACCATTGTTATAGTGAAATATAGGACAATGTGAGTGGTATGGTAGCCACTATATGTGAGTGGTATGTTAGCCACTATATTTGAGTGGTATGTTAGCCACTGAACTTGGGTGATATGTTAGTCACCGATATAATTGTTGTGTTGTTCACCCTTGTTATACTTGAATGTTTTTAAGTATTCACACGTTGTGTGTGTTTCGATGTTTATTTGTAATTGTGTAGAAAGATTTCTTCCTTCCGAAAGGATTGCTGATGGAGCTCTGGTATAGCTTCAACTCTCATGGTAGTGCCATTTACAAGTTGACGGTTCATAATCTGAAGACAGCATGGTTAAAACGGAAACCAAAACCCGGTTGGACCGGAGATGAAATTTGGGAGGCGTTTAAGGTATACTGTGCTAACGATAAAGTCCAGGCGCAGGCTGATCAGAACAGTGAGAACAGGAAGTCGTAGACAGCTGATGGGACCCGTACCCTGGTGACACAACGTTTTGGCTCTGAGTCGATCGCTACAGCACATGTGAGGCAGAAGGTAAGTGTATTAACTTTGTGCAGAAATCATTCTTATACTTGTTTGTGCTGTTGTGCACTTCGAACTTTAAAACTAAGTATATGATGTTTTCATGTGTCATTCAGTTGAAGGATAAGGAGAGTCTCCTATTCACCTTGTTCTCGAGATCTCAGACGGGCAAGGACGGACATTGGTTGTGTGAGGATGCCAGACCAGTTGCGGTAAGTTCAACAATACATGTGTTTATTAAATACTGATGATTTCATAACTAATTAACAACATAACTAACACCTTGCACTCTTGATTTATCATTTCAGGCGGCCTACGAGGCCAGGACTCGTGATCAGGATCTCACTATTGAGGAAATGAATGCCATTTTCCTCGAAGTGAATCCTCCAAACGAGAAGGGTCGTCGCTTGGGACTGGGGAGTGCAGCAGCCGTCCCTGAATTGGACTGGGGGCCGGCTCGTCGTGCCCGTGGTGCTGGTACCTCTTCATCATCTTCATCAGCTGCCGCTCGAGAGCAGGCCCTCTTACTTCAGTTGCAGGCGAAGGATGCGGAGATGCAGAGGATGGTCGCGAGGCAGGCTCATACAGAAGTTATGATGGCTCAGGTGTTTGAGGGACTGGGGATGCCACCACCACCACCACCACCCTCTCAATGATCCCTATCCTTTTCATTAGCTCTATTACTATTTTCTGCATGAATACTGTGTACGCTATAATATTACTTTGGATTAGTATTGTACGTATGATTAATATTATATGTATGGAGGGTTTCGTTACATTTATTATGATGTTTTTGATTATTTTTTAATTATTTGGTCTATAACAGGTTGCTTAATTGAACATGTCGAATTTGATTTTGTTTCTCATTATTCTATTAAAAAAAAATAATAATAACAATAATAATAATAATAATAATAATAATAATAATAATAATAATAATAATAATAATAATAATAATGGCAACGGATAACGATCCGTCGCTAGAAGCCACATAGGGGGACGGATAACTCATCCGTCGCTAAGCCTTCAACCCAAGCCACGTGACTCTGACTTTAGTGACGGATGGTCATCCGTCGCTAAAAAGTCAACCTTTTTATCCGTCGCTAAGTTCGTCACTAATTCACGACGGATTAGTTATCCATCGTTAAATCGTTGGCAACGCACGATTTAGCGACGGAGTTTTTATCCGTCGCTAAATGTACCGATCGGTCGCTAGTGTATTTTAGCGACCGATCGGCATTATTTAGTGACGGATGGATCCATCACTAAACGAAAGGATCCTTGTAGTGCAATCATATCTATATTAAGTGTCTCATCAGCGAATCCAAGTCCCTCACCACACTTCTCGGACATCCTAAAAGGGAAGGAAGGGAGTATCATCAAAAGGACAAAGGATGGTTAAGTCCGAGAGATCAATTTAGGTATTTTTTGACAAATAAAACCCACGATCCACCAAACTATTCAACATCCAAAAATAAAAAAATCTCATTCTCCAACATCCAAAAAATTCCCGGATTTTATGCCCTTATGTCCTCCTTCAATCCCTCTTCCCCCCCCCCCTCCTTTTTATAGTCCGAGTAACTTAATACTCGGAGTATATATAAAAAAAAAGGAGATATTTGTAAAGAGACTAAATCCGGATTGAAGATTTTGAAAGTCCGGGTATTTTTCTTCGTGAAAGCCTTTCCTTGACGTAAGGATTGCTAGGTTCGACCTAGGTGGTCGGCCTTAAGGAGATTGGCATAACTCTCTCGACATGCTACTGGGACGGTCCATATAACTGGTGACTTTAGAGAACCTGAGTGTCGAACTCTTGCCGAGTAGCCTTTCCTCTGACTTTGGATCACTCTGACTAGTGGTTAGTCGGGATTTCCATTGGGTAGCCTTTTTCTTTTGAAGAGTTGGCTTGTTAACTTATAAAATTTCAAAGATGTCGGATCCCAGAGAAATATCCTGATGATTTTATGCCAAGACGGTCGGACTTATAAAATTTCAAGGATGTCGGATCCCAGAGAAATATCCTGAGGACTTGCCGAGACGGTCGAACTTATAAAGACAAAAAATTTCTTCTCAGGAATAATTTTGTCCCTAGAGAGACTTGGCCTCAGGAGGAATTTTTTCCTTAGAGAGACTTGGCCTCAGGAGGAATATTTCCCTAGAGAGACTTGGCCTCAGGAGGAATTTTTCCCTATAGAGACTCTGCCTCAGGTGGAATTTTCCCTAGAGAGATTTGGTCTCAGGAGGAATTTTTTCCTAGAGAGACTTGGCCTCAGGAGAAATTTTTCCCTAGAGAGACTTGGACTCAGAAGGAATTTGTCCCTAGAGAGATTTGGTCTCAGGAGGAATTTTTTCCCTTCTAGCTTTCCTCTTTATAATATCGAAATGGCTTAATTGCTCCACAAATCCCTACTATAGCCCACTTATTAAAGGAGAAAGGTTAAAGGATCAACATGCAATTTACCACCCTTGTTAATCATCTCTCCCAAATCGTGCCCCCAAATCGGATTCATCTTCTTCCTCCATCACCCTAAATTGAACTTCTTCCATCACCACCTCACCACTGAGCAAATCGGCTCCTTCCCCTATCTCCACCAAACCGAACCTCTGTTTTCTCGCCCTTTAAATCGAACCTCTGTTTTCCTCGCCCCCAAATCGGACTTCTCCCTTTTTGCTTGACGTGGTCGTGGGTTCGATTTACTTGAGTTCGAGCTCTCTTTTTGTTACTGTTATGAACCTTTCCTCTACCTATTGCGATTAGGCAGAGAAAGCGAACTAACAACTAAGAAAATTAAAGAAAAGCATTGCAGAAAAGAAGAGAAGTGCTAAAACTATAACTTCATTACTTAAGCCTCCGACTTACAAACCACACAACTTAAATAGTGTTTGAACTGGAAAGATTAAACTACCTCAACGGCTAATTTAACGGTAATAAATCGACCAGAACCCTATCAGCTAGATAATGAAATAGAAATGGAAAAGGGGAATGGACTGAAACACCCAAGTACTGTTGTACTCATCCTTTGGAGCTAAAGCAGGAGCCATTGGATCATGTTATGTCCTTGCAGTGATGAAGGGTGAGGATCGAAACACGTATCCTTGACTTGTGTTGGGCTGAGATGAGTAAAACGATGCCGTTGCGAACTGAGGATGTCCAATTCGTCATTTGACTGGCGCACCGGGCGAATTGGGACTTCGATATGTGGGCACAACTTCATCTGTTTTGGCGGATTGGGATGAGCTGAGTTCTTCTGAGATTCCATGGAGAATCTGTATGTTAACATTCCCCGGGGTTGAGTTGATCCTTGTCCACTAGGATCAAAGTTGGGAAAGGTAGCTTCGATGTAGGAGTAATCTTCCCATGTAGCTTCTTCTGGAGTAGAGTTTATCCAGTGAATGAGCAGTTGAGGTATTGCTATATTGTTGTGTGGTACAATGCGTCGACTCAAGACCTGAAGCGGAAAAACCTTGAAATGGCCATCTGCATCGGTGATCAGCATCGTCGGAGATGTAATGTACCTCGAACTGATCTTCTTCTTCAGAAGAGACACATGGAAGACTGGGTGGATTGTACTCTGCAATGGTAAAAGGAGTTTATAAGCAACCTTGCCAATTCTTTCAATTATAGTGAATGGACCAAAGTATTTAGAAGAGAGTTTAAGACACTTCCTGATTGATACTGAAGTCTGTCGGTAAGGCTGTAGTTTCAGATACACTTGGTCACCCACATTGAACTCTCCTTCAGTTCTTCTCTTGTCAGCATATATCTTCATTCTGTTCTAGGCTAAGGTCAAGTTCTCTTTGAGTAACTGGGTGGCTTTGATGCGCTCTTCTAGTTGTTGTTCCACTTCTGGGTGTTTCGAGAAGAAGTATGGACCAATGGATAGCTGGGAAGGTTCATAACCATATAGTGCCTGGAAGGGAGTGGTTTTGATGGTTGTATGGTAGTTGGTGTTGTACCAATACTCTGCTAAGGCCAGCCAGTTATGCCATTTCTTCTGTTGTTGATTGATCATACATCTCAGGTAGTTTTCAATGCATTGGTTCACCCTTTCAGTCTGGTGATGAACGAGATTGTCAGACTCAATTAATCAAATAAATTTGTTTTTAGCTAAAGGGAATTCACAACTACAACGAAAACCAAGGCACGTAGTGTAGAAGTAAAATAACCTCGAGTCTCGATCTCTAAGGACTATAATTAGATTTATCAAATTTAACTTAAACTATAAATCAGAAATCAAGCAAAGCACAGATTTTTCTTATCAATATGATGGAAGTCAGTGATAGTATGGCCATTCAAAGCAACGGGTAATAATCATGCATGAAGTACTTGAAGTTTGTATAGAGATCTATGATCATGAATTGTCCTACGTGTTCCTTTCAATTCAACACTACGAAGATAGATGGCTTAGATAGATCAAAGAAATAAAACAATAAATCAAGTCTTAAACGCGCGAAGCCACTCATGCATAATCAAGAACCCTAGCTAAGAAATCACATACTATCACCAACGATAGATTTAGCTACTCATATTGCAATTAACAAGAATCAAAGCAAGATTGAATGAAAACATGTTGAATGAATAAATAAAAGTAGAAAAATTGTGAGATACAAGTTACCAACGAAGGTTGTCAATCTCCGATTAATTGCTAACTCACAAGCAAGAATCGAAGATCAAAGATGTCAAATCTCTATGCTAAAGCTTCCAAATTAATAAACAAATAGTCTTCTATGCTAATAATTCCCAAAACAGGCTCTGGAGAATTTGTCTCTCAAAATAATGTGAAGAGGTCTGAAAAACGTAGAGAATGGACAAACATATATATAGATGTCAAGACGTGGGGCGAACCGCCCCAGACGCCGGGCGAACCGCCTGGCGTGGGGCGAACTGCCCCACATCCCGGCGAATCGCCCGGGACGGTCAGAGTCGGTGGAGCGAGTTTTCTGCTGGAGGTTTCTTTTTTGGACTCGAATTTGCCTTCTACTGACCTTTAAGCCTTGAAACTCGTCCCCTAGGCCTCAAATCTCATCCAGAACCTTCTAGATACACCACGAATGTCCTCGAAACACCAAAACTTCGTCCTCTTCATCAATATTGCCCATAAACATACGTTTTTTACCTAAAACCTGAAAAAAGCAAAGAAAAGGGAAACGTGACACTATTCTAATAAAATGCACTAAAATATAAGCTAAATTAACCTAGAGGATAGCTAAATTGGTGAAAAAGACTCGAATGAAATTGTAAAATACACGTTCTTCAAACTCCCCAAACCGAACCTTTGCTTGTCTAAGCTAGACTCTAATGCAAAAAACCAATGCAACACACAAAATGGAGTCTCATGGCAAATGAAATGAACTAATCTATTGAGTCTATCAAAAACTTATGAACAATGACCATACAAATCATAACATGGATATTGGTTGAAGAATGTCTCGATTGACTCCTACACATTCATATATGCACTATGTTAAACAAGATAGTCTCTCGTAACATTCTCTACCTGGACCTAGTCAGTGACGACGTAATGAAACATGTTAAAATACGAATGGTTGTTCCGTGCCTATGAAACTGAGGAGTTACTGTTGTTCACCAAGTTAAGACTTTCCCTCAAAGAGGTCGAACCAATACTGGCTCTCATCAAACGAAGGAGGGTTCCCTAAAAGTTCACACTCCCCTATTCTACCCATCTCTCAAGCAAAGTCATAAACTAATCACCACTTCCTGAATGGCAAGACGAGGGTGGTCTAGAACAGATGACACTCAAACAAACAAAAGACAAACTTTACAACTCGATTACGAACATTACTTGAATTGAAAAACGAGACAAACACTTTGCTAAACTGCTTTTTGGCTTTGGACCCTTCTTTTCTTTTTTGGGGTCTTTTCTTTTTTTTCTTTTTTTCTTTTCCAGATTTTTTCTTTTTCCTGGAATCTTTTTTTCTTTTTTTTCGATTTTTTCCTTTCTTTTTTTTTTTGTATATAGCCAGCAGTAGCACAACGAAAAAGAAATTACAATGACTCACAAACGACCTCCCCAAACCTATTCGAAAGAATAGGTTGGAGCACAAACTTTACGAAAAAGGAAAACAAACTCACAACACTCAAAATCGAAAAACAAGTCATCATAACGGTATAACCCCCTCCCCAAACCTATTCGTTAGAATAGGTTTCAAAAAAACGATCACACAATCTCACACTACCTCCTTCCTAGACATTTAGCAATCTCAAAGCAAGGTGAAGACTTGTTGCCTCTTAGGTACATAATTACACGGGAAAACAACCACAAGACTCTATCATGCATCATCTTATTATAAAGGACTTCGTAAACCGCAGTAGAGAAAACACCACTAAGTGATGTCGAGACTACCAAGCTTAACTAAGTGCATATATAAATGTGACAAGCCAAGCGAGAAAAACCTCAAACAAATTCATAGAGATGAAACGCATGGTCAAAGGTCATAACTAGTTAATCTACCCAATAAAAAAGTTCAAAAAATTTGGCAATAAACTCCACACAAAACATCCAAAACTATAATAAACTCCACACAAAACATGCAAAACTATACTAGGATGAATGTAGTGTATGCAACTAAATACTAAGAAAGCGGTAAACATGCAAATTCCAACAAAAGGTTTCACGAGTTTATCATAAGCAAAACAAGTATAGAGATAGCCATTGATACCCCCCCCCCCTCCAAACTTGAACGTCGTCGCTCGTCCCGAACGTCGAAAGTGGATTTAAGGTGAGAGCCAACTTGTACCTGTAACCTATAGGACTCAAGGAAACTCGTGAGAAACCAAAACGGGCGATAAAAGAAGTAAAAAGATCAATAGTTTAGCATAATAGGAGTAAAATGGGGTTCCGAACGAAAATCCGGACCTCCGGATTTCTGGACACCCGGGACGAACCGCCCCAGGTGGGGGGCGAGTCGCCTGGGGCATCCAGAACGTCCCAGGTTTCAGGACACCCGGGGCGAACCTCCCCAGGTGGGGGGCGATTCGCCTGGGGTGTCCAAAACGTCCCAGGCGGCCTGGACTTGCCAGGCGAATCGTCCCACGTGGGGGGCGGTTCGCCTGGCATCTCCAGACTCCTGGAGATGCCTTTTTCCTCCCAAAACGCAAAATTATCATCTTAAAACCTATTTTATCACCAAAAACATACGAAAATATAAAATAAAACACAATGACATGCTCAAAACAACATAATACATCATACCTATCCTTAAATAGAGGTGGGAAAGGTTAGGTCGAGATGATCAACCTCTACTTGATCACTAGGATGCTCGAAGTATGGTTTCACTCGTTGCCCATTCACTTTGAAAGTATTGCCCGTCTTTGGATTTAATAGTTCTACAGCTCCATGGGGAGCAACTTGGACAATCTCGTATGGTCCATCCCAACGAGTACGGAGCTTTCGAGGAAATAGACGAAGGCGAGAATTAAACACCAAAGCTTTTTGACCAGGAATCAGTTCCTTACGTACTATACCACGATTGTGATACTTCTTGGTACGCTCCTTGTAGATCTTGCCGTTCTCATAGGGACCGAGGCGTAATTCATCAAGCTCATCAAGTTGTAACGGCCGTTCTTCGCCATCATTTCCCAAATCAAGGTTTAGCTCTTTAATAGCCCAATATGCCTTGTGCTCCAATTCCACAGGAAGATGGCATGCTTTCCCATACACAAGTCTATACGGAGTGGTTCCAATCACCGTCTTGTAGCTAGTTCTATACGCCCAAAGCGCATCATTCAATTTTCCAGACCAATCTTTCCTACTAGGCTTCACCACTCGCTCGAGAATCTTCTTAATCTGACGGTTGCTAACTTCAACTTGTCCCGAAGTCTGTGGATGATATGGCGTAGAATCACTATGGGTGACATCGTACTTCTTAAGAAGAGAAGCAAAGGTTCTGTTGACGAAGTGCGAACCTCCATCACTGATGATTGTCCTAGGACATCCAAATCTAGAAAAGATCACATCCTTTAAGAACTTCGTAACAACCGCGTGATGAACGCGGATTTGTCAGGTCTCGATTCAGCAAATAAATTTGTTTATTAGCCAAAGGCAATCCACAACTACAACGAAAACTGTAGTGTAGTAGTAGAATGACTCGAGTGTCGTTCTCTCGGGACTATACTAGCTTTATCAAATCTAATTAAGAATATAAAACAGCAGATAGAAAGGAATAGGGGTTTCAAGCAGATAATGGAGATTGGTGATAGTATGGTCCTTCTTAACATAATGGGTCGATAATCATGCATAAATTCCTCGGTCTTGCATAGAGATCTTTGAATCAATCTTGTGTCCTGCTGCAAGTATTAAGCACTACGAAGATAATAAGGGTCTGACTCATCAACAACTAACGTCCTAATGTGTTCCGTAATTATTCAACACTACGAAGATAATTGGTCTGATTGGTTGACAAGTGTCCATCTGTGCATAATAATCAATACAACATACGAGAATTTTGGTGTTCAACTGATCAACGAAATAAAGCAATGACACGGAGTATAATGCGCGATATAGCCATTAGCATGATTATCTTCACTCGCTAAGAATTCACATACTACCACCAACGATAAATTCAGCTACTCATAGGCATGCAATCAATAGCAATCATAGAAGAAAACATATTGAAAGAATATAAAATAAGTAGATAAAAGTTGTAAGATACAAAGTTACCGAAGGTTGTCAATCTCCGGATGATTGCGATCCTACGCGCTCCAATCTGCTATGAAAAAGTATCCCCTAAGCTATGGAACTCCCAGGACAGGCCCCGGGAAGTTCCTACCTAAAACTATAGAGAGAGGAAAGAAAGTAGGCTTGGAAAGATATGATTTTCGGAGAGAAAACTCGCAACTATATATAGGCCCGAAATTCTTCTGGGGCGGTTCGCCCGAGTGCTGGGGCGGTTCACCCCACAGTGTAAACGCGGAATTTTCGCGTTTTCGACGCGGTTTTGGATTTCTTCACCTTTTCGGACTCGGTTTATGACTTCTAGTAGCCTTCTAACCTTCAGATTCGGCCCCTAGACTCCAAATCCTATCCGGAAACCTTCAGATACTCCAAATATGCTTCTGGAACACCAATTCCTTGTAGACTTCAATATAATTGCCCGTAAATCTTCGAATTTCAACCAAAACCTGTAAAATAAAATCTAAAGGGAAACGTGACACTATTCTAATAAAATGTACTAAAATATAGCTAAATTAACATAGAGGATAGCTAAAATAGGTGAAAAAGACTCGAATGAAAGTGTAAAATACACATTCATCAAACTCCCCAAACCGAACCTTTGCTTGTCCTCAAGCAACTAAGCTAGACTCTAATACAACAAAACATGCAAGACTCAAAATGGAGTTTCATGCCAAATAAAATGAACTAAATTACTGAATCTATCAAATAACATATGAACAAAAACCTTATAAATCAAAGCATGAATATAGGTTGAAGAATACCTCGATTGACTTATACACATCCACATAAGCACTTATGTCAAGACAAGATAGTCTCTCGTAACATTCTCTACCTGGACCTAGTCAGTGACGACGTAATGATGCATGCTAAGATACGAATGGTTGCCCCGTGCCTATGAAACTGAGGACTTACTGTTGTTCCACCATGTTAAGACTTTCCCTCAAAAGAGGTCGAACCAGTACTGGCTCTCATCAAACGAAGGAGGGTTCCCTATAAAAGATAACACTCCCCTATTCTACCCATCTCTTAAGTAAAAATCTTAAGCTATTCACCACTTCCTGAATGGCAGGACGAGGGTGGTCTAGAACAGATGACAAAAAAGATAAAAAATAGAAAAACACGATTACGAACAACACGAAAAAAAAAAGAAAAAGACTCAAAACTTTGCTAGACTGCTATTTGGCTTTTTTCTTTTTTGGACCGCTCTTTGCTTTTTTGGGGTCTTCTCTTTTTTTCTTTCCAGATTCTTTTTTCATTTTCTTTTTCTCTTTTTTCCTGGAATTTTTCTTTCTTTTTTTTCGATTTTTTCTAGCCAGCAGTAGCATAACAAAGAGAGAAACAAAAAGACTCACACGACTTCCCCAAACCTATTCGAAAGAATAGGTTGGAGTACAAAATTACGGAAAAGGAAAAATAAACTCACGATACGAAAAATGAAAAACAGAAACAAGTCTAATGATGGTGTAACCCCCTCCCCAAACCTATTCGGAAGAATAGGTTATAAACAAAGGATCACACAAACTCACACTACCTCCTTCCTAGGCATTTAGCAATCTCAAAGCATGGTGAAGACTTGTTGCCTCTTAGGTACATAATTACACGGGAAAACAACCATAAGACCCTAACATGCATCATCCTATTATAAAGGCCTTCGTGAACCGCAGTAGAGAAAACACCACTAAGTGATGTCGAGACTACCTAGCTCAACTAAGTGCAATACATAAATGTGACAAGCCAAGCGAGAAAAACCTCAAACAAATTCATAGAGATGAAGCATACGATTAATGGCATAGCTAGCTGATCTACCCAATAAAAAAGTTCAAAAAATTCGGCAATAAACTCCATATAAAACATGCAAGACTATCCTAGGGTGAAATGCAACCTAAAAATCTAAGAAAGCGGTAAACGTGCAAATGCAAATGCAGACGAATAAAGCATGCGAGGTACTATACTCATCCTACCAATTCCAAGATCCAAACTAACAACACTAGATCACTTAAATCCAATCCCCCTCATGAAATTAACGCTAGTCCCTAGCAGTAAGAAAATGAGGAAATAAGATGTGATACTAGATGTTACCCCATAGTTTGGCCTCGGTCGGCTGAGTATGCTGCTTGTGATTTATTGGGCCTCCTTTGTGAGCGTCATAGGTGGTCATCAGGTCTTCTTGCAGGTGTAGTAGTTCGATTTATACGCCGAACAGGAGCAACTCCTCTATCAGAGTCATCATTGCACGTATGGCCTTCATTGTCACTACTATCATGCACATCCTCACTAGTAGAGTTGTAGTGGCAGGTAGAATTCTCAAGAGTGGCCGCCGCTGTTATGGAATCCCCCATCCTGAAGCCCTCCAATAGGATGTGAACTGTTGAAGGGGAAAGGGCAGTGGTATCAGGACCTCCCCCTCCAACGATTTACACCATGAGAAGGTTACAGTAAGCTGCTCGGACACTCAGAAGTCTTCTACCTTTTTCTCCAATTTCGACCACATTCTCCACTGTTGCTCCGCCCGATGTCAATATGATGTTCACTTCAGAGGTTGGCAAAGGGCACCCCAACGAGGGACTGGGTACCCATGTCGTTACGTTTTGGAACCAAGCTAGCGCTTCGGAACCTTCTAGCAACTGCGAACTCAAGATCAAACCCGTCGCTGCTAGAATGTCCCGGTGCCTTCCTGTTCACTCGAACTCTGTAGTCCTCGTGATGGAGTGCTGACATAATAGTGGTTTCTGACCCTTCGGTGGTGCATGAATAGGCATAGGAGTCCTTACTCCATGTGTACTCTAGCTCCTCCTCTTGGTTAATCCACGACGTTGTTGCCAAACCCCTTGGCTCGAACGCACATCTAGCGAGATCACCTTCCTTGACATGGTTCTTCACAACAATCTTACGGGAATACTCCCCTCCCTTAGTATGGTACCTACAAACAGCGATTAGCACCTCGTATGACTCAAAACAGACTCAAAGATATGCTAGTGTAAAAACGAGACACACAAGTGATAAAATCAACAATCGAACTCCCCAAACCACAATGTCTAGCCTAGCTTCTTCATCATGCAACATATCAACGTAACTACTACATGCAGTACATCACATCATGCTCTTACTAGACAACCAATAACCTTGATAACAAGGTTTCAATTCATACCATAGCAGCGCAAAAATTCTACCAGCATAAATCCTCATTCTCAACTAATAAGCATTCTATCGTCAAATCCACCAACATTACACCAATAAACATATCCATATGCTATAAATCAAAGATAAAGACATAATGCATAACAAGATATATCATCTAATAGCAAAATACCCAAATCAACAATTTAAGCAAAATTGAGCATGCAATTGATAGTAAATAACATGTCAAATCACATAAACAACATACCCATGCATCAAACAAGCATAATTGAAGCTCAAATTAGAAAACTCTCAAATTCAAAAATTAGGGTTCTTAAAGATGATACCTCAGATCTGCAAATCTAACGAATTAGGATGAAATCTGATTGGTTAGGATGATCGATCATGTAATAGGCTTCGAATTAAGCTAAAGAACACTCAATTTGGTCAAGAAACGAAGAAGTTATGAAGATTTAGAAGCAAAATCGCACTTTTCGGGTTTTTTGGGAGTATGGTTGAAGAAGAATGAAGAAAATAATGATTTGGGGTTGAAATCCGCGTTTTTTAAGATCTGGGACTGTGGGGCGGTTCGCCCCACCACGGGGCGGTTCGCCCCGTGCTCCCCAATGCGGGGAGACGGGTCCCGATGTCAGAAAATGCGGTTTAAATCCCGAAACTAATTTTTTTTCAAAAAACCACTCGAAAAATCTCACTCAAACAAAAGCATATACGACACACACATGAACAAATTCGCATATGAGAAGCAAATAGTTCAAGAATGAAATGCATGCAGAAAAGCAGTAAAGAAAGCAATAAAAACCCCGGGTTGCCTCCCGGATAGCGCCATTGTTTAAGGTCTCTGACTCGACCCCTGTCTTCGCCTATCTTTTCCTTCTGAGGCTACTAGACTTCCCCTTCATGATTCTCCTTCCCGTGCTTTGATCCTGTGAATAAGAGTGAACATAAACGTTAAGACCACTGTAATCAATAGTGTTAGAAGTATCGGGTGGATCAGGTGGATCAGATATGGCTTGCAACACATGTTGCTTGCCATCCACTTCGATAGTGCAAGTCCTTTGGTAGATGTCCATCACTGAGCGTATTTTAGTCAAGAATGTTCGTCCTAAGAGTATGACATCCCCCGTCCCTGGTGCTGATGCTGGCATAATTACAAAATCGGTGTGGACAGAGGCTCCACCAATTTTGACTAATACATTCTTCACAACGCCTTCGGGCTTCACAAGGGATCCATCCGCCAGTTGCAAAATAGCCTTATGCACAGTTAGTTCTCCAAGGTTACTCTTCTCGAAAACGTTCAAAGGGAGCACATTTGAGTAGGATCCAGTGTCTAGTGTGGCTCGGACATCTTCAAGCTCCCCAATCCCGACCTTAATATCGAAACTTTGAGGGAGTGGCTCGGGATCCTCTTGCTCCTCTTCACTCTTGTTAGTACCAAGGTCCTTTTCTTCTTCTTCGGTCTGTGGGGGCAGTTCCCTCTTGCAACTCTCGCACTTAGAAACCTTCTTGATGGTGATTTTAACAGGTAGATCACCTACTAAGTTAATGGACAATGATTTCTCAGTGTTGCTAGGCAGTTTGCCTTGTTCCCTACTCGCTCCTCGGTCGATCAACTCTTGCATCTTTTGATGGGTAAGCCTAGTGCTTTCTTCCAACTTATCAAGCCTTGCCCTAGTCTTCTCCGAATCTTCCTCATAACGTTTGAGAAAACTTTGTGTGTGATCAACCATCTTCTGCAAGTTCTCCATCAGTAGAGCCGACTTCTACTTCGGTGGCTCTTTCGGAGCGGGGTTTTCGCAGTGATCATTACCATAGTTAAGCCTACTACGGTCTTGGTTAGGTCCATAAGTTTGGTTAGCCGGTGCATATCCTTGATTGTTACGGTATCCTCTTCTCCAAAATCCACCTCGAGAATTCCTACCGTCTTGTCCGTAGCTAACTTCTTGAGTGCCAAACTTCGTAGCAAAGGCTTCTTCTTCTCCTCCTCGAGCCCAGTTGCCATCATCATATGCCAGCTCCGATCTACACATATGAGCCCCATGCCCATAGTTCTTGCATATTTGGCATACTTCGTTCGAAACAGTTGTTCCGGTGGCGCTCTTGAGGACTTGCTTCAATTCGTTGGTAAAGCACTCGAATTGATCCCCATTCCCCCTGTACATAGGGGCTTCTTGAGTCGGTGGAGCTTCAGGTCATTGCTCTTGGGTCCTTGAACTGCGAACCCTTAGCAAGCCTTTCGAAAACTGCCCAGACGGCTTCTGCGGTTTCCTCCCAAATGTTGCCTCGGCATTGGAAATCCAACACTTGTTTGTTCTCGAAGGTTAGTCCATTGTAGAAGTGTTGGACTAGGTCGGAGAGTTCAAAACCATGGTGAGGGCACTTGTTCGTGAGATCTTGGAACCTCTCGAATGCGGTGTAGATGGTCTCATCATAGTCTTGCTTGAATCCAGTGATTTGCGCCTTTAGCGCGGTAGTCAGAGTGTGTGGGAAGTATTTCTCCATGAAGGCTGAAAAAACCTTTTCCCAAGTGTCCAGCGAGCCGGCTGGTAGAGAACTCAGCCATGACTTGGCTCTGTCGCCAAGTCCCATAGCAAAAACCTTCATCCTCAACTCATCCGTTGTTATGTCAGCTCCGGGTCATGGGAGTTGGTTGACGAAATCATCGATATCGTTCAAGTACCCCATCACATCTTCCCTTGATAAGCCATAGAACCTCGGAAGTTGTTGGAATGCGTGGTTCTTGATCTCCAGATCTCGGGTTGCGGGCAAAAGAACAATCGCCGGTCCCCTCATACGATCCTTGGTGGGTTGTACCCATGCCTTCAGTGGTCTAGCTTCTGCCATTCCGTCGATTTCCTTGGAAAGGAGTCGCCTTCTTTGGTGGCATACCGTGATTATCTTCCCTCGCTAAGAATTCACATACTACCACCAACGATAAATTCAGCTACTCATAGGCATGCAATCAATAGCAATCATAGAAGAAAACATATTGAAAGAATATAAAATAAGTAGATAAAAGTTGTAAGATACAAAGTTACCGAAGGTTGTCAATCTCCGGATGATTGCGATCCTACGCGCTCCAATCTGCTATGAAAAAGTATCCCCTAAGCTATGGAACTCCCAGGACAGGCCCCGGGAAGTTCCTACCTAAAACTATAGAGAGAGGTGAGAAAGTAGGCTTGGAAAGATATGATTTTCGGAGAGAAAACTCGCAACTATATATAGGCCCGAAATTCTTCTGGGGCGGTTCGCCCCACAGTGTAAACGCGGAATTTTCGCGTTTTCGACGCGGTTTTGGTTTTCTTCACCCTTTCGGACTCGGTTTATGACTTCTAGTAGCCTTCTAACCTCCAGATTCGGCCCCTAGACTCCAAATCCTATCCGGAAACCTTCAGATACTCCAAATATGCTTCTGGAACACCAATTCCTTGTAGACTTCAATATAATTGCCCGTAAATCTCCGAATTTCAACCAAAACCTGTAAAATAAAATCTAAAGGGAAACGTGACACTATTCTAATAAAATGTACTAAAATATAGCTAAATTAAAATAGAGGATAGCTAAAATAGGTGAAAAAGACTCGAATGAAAGTGTAAAATACACATTCATCACCGCGGCATCATTCTTTCTTGTGGGAATCGCCTCTACCCACCTTGTCACATAATCCACCGCGACGAGAATGTATTCGTAGCCTCCACTTGATGGAAAGGGTCCCATGAAATCAATGCCCCACACGTCGAAAGGCTCGACCACTAGATTCCCTTGAAGGGGCATTTCCTCCTTCTTGCCAATATTACCCCCTCGTTGACATGGGTCACAACTTTTCCAAAACTTCGAGCATCTTGGTGCAAACTTGGCCAGAAAAATCTCGCTTGTAGCACCCTGCGAGCTGTTTTAATGCCACTATAGTGTCCGCCGCAATGAAGCTCATGGCAATGACTTAGCACACTTTGTTGTTCTTCTTGCGGAATGCACCTTCTCAGAATTCCATCAGCTCCTTCTTTAAAAAGATTCGGATCATTCCATATGTAATACCTGCAACGCTTGGCAAGAGCTCTCCTATCGGAGGCTGAAAAATTAGTTGGGCAAATACCCATAGCCAAATAGTTCACAATATCAGCATACCATGGTTCTTCAGTGACTTTCATTAAGTGCTCATCGGGAAGATCATCATTAATAGGAATCTAATCCATGGGAATATTAGGAATTCTAGACAAGTGATCAGCAACCAAATTCTCCCTACCAGCTCTGATGAACGTATTTTTGACGCGTTCATCTTGTCTTTTTTACCTTCTTTTGCTATCTTTTAGCCTTGTTTTTTGGTTAGCTTTGTAGAATAGTGTCACGTTTTGTGTTTTCTGCATTTTCAGGCACTTAGGTACGAAACGGCGTTTTTGGAGCTAAAAACGAGCCTTTTTGATGGAAAAGATGGCCCCGTTGAAGTTCCCCAATCTCCGTGGCTTGTTCTTGAGTGTCTGAGCCCCAATAAGTGCCGAGAAGGACGAGCCCAAGGCACCCAAGGGCCATTCGTGGGCAAAAGATCGAGTTTCGAGGCCAAAATCTGCCCAGGAGGCAAGCCCTTCGCTTGGAATTGGAGAAGCGGGACGCTTGGAATTTCAGGAGATTTCAAAGAGGAACAGGAAGCAAGCGCTTCGCTTGGCTCTGCCCAAGCGAAGCGCTTCGCAGCCGTTACAGATCCAGATTTTGCCTTCATTACTTGATTTTGGAGTTACTTTTTGATATACAGAACATTGGAGACGAGTTTTGGATAGCCCTAAGCCCCAAAAACTCGGAGAAACTCATAGATTCATTGTAATTTAGCTTGGGATTCAAGATTTTGATTGGAATTCATCCTTTGTAATCATCTACGGAGAGGTTTTCTTTGATTTCCACCGATTAGTGACAGCTTTGGTGGTAACTTGTATCACTCTCTTGTCTTGTAGTTTAATATGATGTATTCTGATTTATTATTCATATGAATTGATGTCTATGTTGATGAATATGAGTAGCTAAATCCTTTGTGTTGGTGGTAGAATGTAGAATTATGCATGTCATGGATTATGCTTATGCTTACATGAGGTTGTGAGTCAATCTTGCTGCAAATTACTTCATATGATTCGTAGTTGTCTATAAAATATATTCGAATAGAGTATGTGACAAACTCGTTGGTCAACGAAAGCTATAGGATTGTATGTTAGTGATTTGCAGCATGCTAGATAAATGGTGTTAGTGACAAACACCTCTAAATTATTGATAGTGGCCTTTCATGATGTGTGTCTTGAAAGTTACCTAGACAAGTTGCTTAGCAGACTTAGTTGAAGGTTTTACGCACTGAACTTGTGAGCATATTCGTAATCCATGCATGTGTATTCGATTTCTACCACCGACCGTTTTCCAAACTTGTTTACAAAAACTCTTGATTTCTCACTTCCTTTATTCAAACATCTTTCTCAAAAATCATCATCTAGTTGACTGAAATTAGCTAGCAAAAACCTTGATCAAAGCCACGTTAGGTCCCGAGAGAACGACACTCGGGGACATCTTGCCATTGCACTCTGTTTGTGTAGTGAAAGGTGTTGTTTGGCTTTTTAAACAAATTTAATTGGTGAAAAACGACATCATCAATTTGGCGCCGCTGCCGGGGAGTTAACTCCTTTGGTTGGTGTTTTTGTTTGGTTTTTTCAGCCAACATCTCTTCTTTGTCTCATTTCTGTTTTTGTTTCTTTTTGCTTGAGATACTCACTATCTTGTATTTCAGGTATGTGTATGCCTAGAACCCGAACGGGTGGGCCTAAAGTTGAACCTTACATAGACGCTTGTATCGGAGGAGAAGAAGGAATCTCAATTCTCAGTTTGAAAGGGTAGCATCTAGAGCTTCCACATCTGGAAGTAGAGAAGAATCTTTCTCACATCTCTCTGAACCAATTCTTGAGTCGGTTTTCGTGGAAGGTGAAATGGCGGAGCAACCTATTCGTTCACTCACCAAGCCAACGGTTGGGGCTAGAGGACCAGCAATTGTCCTCAATGATGCCACTAGGAACCTGGAGATAAAGAACCACATGTTCTAACAACTTCCCAAGTTCTATGGGATGGTTAATGAGGATGTGATTGGGTTCTTGAATGAGCTCGAGAACTTTGTTTTCCATCTTGGGCGACCGGATGCTGGAGTGACGGACGATGATCTTCGCATGAAGGTTTTCTCCATGGGTCTAGGTGATCGAGCAAAGGCTTGGCTCAATACTCTAGAGGCTGGGTCTTTGACTACATGGGCGCTCTGTTTCGACAAGTTCATGGATTGGTACTACCCCACTTCCAAGACGATGGCTATGAAGAGCCAAATTAGCACCTTTGATCAACGATATGATGAAGCTTTTCACGAGGCTTATGATCGTTTCATGGGGTTGCAACATAGATGCCCTCACCATGGGTATGATAAAGGTCAGCTTCTCCAATTCTTTTACAATGGCTTGCATCCTGAGATTCAATCTCAAGTGGATAGCATTTGCGGTGGAAGTATGGGAGAGTTGACTCCTACTCAAGCTCAAATGAAGCTAGACACGATGTACCGGATTTCTCAAAACTAGAATGTTAGAGCTCGTGTGCTTCAAAAGGAGCAAAGGGGAGAGGCAAAGGTAGTAGTGGAACAAGATGCCTTTGATGGGTTCGCCCATGAGGTCAAGCAAGCTTTGAGGCAAAGCGTTCCTATCCCTTCTACGGAGATTTGTGGTGTCTGCAAGAATTATGGGCACCCGGCCTATCTATGCCGTTCTGAGTTTGCTAGAGAGCAATTCATCAAGAACGAGGTCCGTCAAGAGGTCTATGCTGCTGCCGAAGGGGAGCAAGTGACCGAGGACGTGAACTATGGCCAAGGATATGGCAATGTTAGGCCACAAAACCGTGGGGGACAAGGACCACGAGGTGGGCACCAGAACCAAGGCAACCGTGGTTATGTCCACAACCCGGACCAATATGCCTATGGTCCACATCAAGATCGAAGCTGTCTCAGCTATGGGAACAACTGGTATGAAGGAGCACCACCTTCTAATCCCACACCCCCACCTCCGGTTGCTAGTTCAGGACCGCAAGGTGGAGGGGTGCTCCCTTCTCCTCTTGTTACTTCACTCAATGATCTGGTTATGAAGACGAACAAATTCATGGAGCATTACTATCGTAATGAGGCTACTAACAATCAACGCTTTGAGAAACTTGAGGCTAGTAGTAGCAGTCTCCATAAGAAGCTACAAGAGCTTATAGATCGAGGGGCGAGTAGAGAGCAAGGGAAGTTTCTCGGAAACACGGAGAAAGCCATGGCTATAACCGTGGTGACTGATTTGCCTGTGGAGATCACGGTTGTGAGAGACAATGCACGAGTTGAGGTGCCAAGTTGCAAGATAACTGAAACTTGCAAAGTGAGTGAGGAGCTTGAGACTCCTAAGGTAGTTGTGGAAGAGAAAGTGGTCACACAATCTGATGCGATAGTGGAAGAAGTGAATGAAAACTCATCGTCTGAGGATGAGTTGGTGGATATGGTGGAAGTGCCTATCCAAGAGAGCTTTGATGTGGAAATCGGCTTGGGTAAGAAGGATGGAATAGTGGCAACTCTAGACACGGAAGCGGGTGTGAATGTCATACCTTTGAACGTGTACGAAGAGTCAGGTTTGTCTGGCTTAAGACCAATGAAGTGCATGGTGCAATTGGCGGACGGGTCTATGAAGAAGCCATTGGGTGTGATCGAGAATCTAGTGGTAAGAGTCGCCGATGTAGAGGTCAAGACGAACTTCATCGTCATGCCTACATCCTCCGCAAAGCTCAAGGATGTGGTTCTTTTGGGTAGAGCCTTCATCAACAAAGTACATATGGTGATAGACATGTATCGTCGTACATGTAGCTTCGAGGTAAATGGCAAGCAACATACGTTACGAGCCATAATTAATTCATGTGCTTATATTGATACTTGTAGGATTCTTTGGTCCTCTTTATGTTCGTCAAGATGTGCAGGGACTTGATGCTTTGAAGAGCACTTGGACGGGGAAGTCTAGTACCCGATGCGAAATTGATCCCGCATGAGCTAAGACGAGTCGAGCCAACGACTTCTAAACAAAGACGCTTCTCTGGAGGCAACCCGAGGTTGTAGGTAATTGCATATAGATTAGAAGCATGTTTAAATTTTGTTTTGTTGAGGTGAAAATTGAGAAAAAGTCGGAAAAAAATGAAGTCAGGAGCTCCAGGTCCCAAGCGCTCCGCTTGGCTCAAGCCAAGCGGACCGCTTGGCCAAGCGCTCCGCTTGGTTCAAGCCAAGCGGACCGCTTGGATTTACAGTAGGAACTTCTCCTACTGTAAATCCAAGCGAAGCGCTTGGGGCGACCCAAGCGTCCCGCTTGAACCAAGCGCTTCGCTTGGGACGCTCAAGCGGCTCGCTTGGCTTCTTTAGAAGCCAAGCGAGCCACTTGAGTTTTGAAGCTCTCCTCTTCATTCTTTTTCATCTTCTTCCCGATTTTTCACCCCAAAAACTTCAATCTCACTCAATTCTCCACCAATTTTTGCAATCTTGTGCATTCTAAAGAGCCCATCACCACCTCTATCATCTAAACCGAACAAATTTCACGTTTGAAACATCATTCACAAGGATCGAAGGTAACCCTCAAGAACCCTAACTTTCTTGAAGTTGGGATTTTGATCTTATTGGCTTCAATTGTGTTATGTATTGGTAAATTAGAGTTTGATATTGATTGTTGAGCATGTTTCTTATTGGATGTGATGTCTAAATTCGAATTTTGCTTACTTTGATTTTGATGAACTCTATGGCTTGAATTCTTGCTAGATAATTGTTTGCATGATTGTTAGCTCGAAATTTGAGTATTGATATGATGTTGGTGTTGTTTAGATTGCATGAGAATGTGTAGGATTGGTTGGGTAGTTCTAATGGCGAGTTTGTTTGCTTGGTTTGATTCGAATTAGCTAATCGTAACGAAGTGTTAAAGTTTCTCGATTCGCTATGTTTGAATTTTAGCAAGCCTTCAAACTCGTTAAAAAGAACACTTGAGTGAGTTTTGACGTCTAAGAGTCGACTTGTTGCGTTATGACTTGTTTTAAACGAAGAACGTATACTTGTCTTAGAGTAGAAGTAGATTGTTTGGTAGTAGTGTAAGAGTCTAGTCATTTTGATCTATTGGAATGGTCTAATGGGATTTTTCTAGGTACCATGTCAACAAGAAGGAACAAGAGAACCCGAGGAGAAGGATCCTCAAGGGATGGTCAAAGGGGAGCTCGGTATCAACTAACGGATAAAGCGAGGTTATATGAAACTCACTTCCATTCCAGACCCCACACATACATTGGGGAGAGGAGCATTCGCTTTAGACTAGCGAAAATGAATTGCCCGGTGTTGGTGAGCTCAACGCCCTAATCACCAAGCGGGGATGGAAGTACTATGGAGAAGTTATGCCCAATTGGGACCAAGCCGTGGTGGAGGATTTCTACATTGGCTTTGCGGATCGGGATGAACGGACCGGTGAAGTCCCCGTCCGAGGAGTAGGAGTTGTCTTCACTCCCTTGAGCATCACCAGCTTTCTGATTCAATTGGAAACGCCTCTGGAGTGTGACCCAAATCGCAGGCCCGAGCCCTATGAGAGGCGCGACTACACTCAGGTGTATGTCTACGACCGGGAGACCACCCACTTCCCATTGGAGATAGTTGAGGGCATCACCGTGGATGATTATGTGATGCCTGAGGAACCACCCCGTGTCTTGCACCACAATGATCTCTCCTTCGAGGCTCGGATGATGTTGAAGTTTGTCCACGCAAACTTGATTCCTACTACTCATGACACCGCCATTCAGTCTTACTATGGAGCCTTGGTGTACGCCCTTCTGAATGATGTAGCTCTCACTCCCGGCATCATCATTTTCGAGGAGTTCAAGCAACACCGCGACAGAAATAGGAAGCTAGCCTTTGGCAATCTGATCACGGGCATGTGCAAGGCCGCCGGAGTTCCCAACATCGAGCCAACTGTGAGGGCTAAGAAGCCCATGAACATTGACACATACAATGAGATGTACGGGACTTGGTGCCTTCACCAAGGGGAGGCCGCACCGCCGAGGGAGCCACGCTATGTAGCACCACCATCTCCTCCACCTTCAGCCGATCAAGGGAGCGGCCAATGGGGCTTCGACTTTTCGGAGTTCAACCAGCTATTGGCCACTCAGTTTGGGAACTTCCAAAGCAGCATGTTGACGGCTCAGTCGAACCAGATGACCGAGCAATTCAGAAGCTTTGAGGAGCGAGAGGACAAAAGGTGGGAGGACTACCAGGTGCGAGACGGTCAGCGTTGGGATGCCTTTCAGACGCGTGTTGATGAGCGTTGGGAGGCCGCACGAGCAGAGGACGCCGAGAGGTGGAGAGTTTACCAGGAGGACACGATGAACCGGTATGATGCTCTAGCTCGCCAAGTTCTGGGGTACCCGTTCTACCCGCAAGGTGATGGTAGTGGAAGCAACCTTCCTCCTTCCTTCTAGAGATCTCAGCTGACAGAGGCCATTTATTCGGTAGTATCCTTATTATCGTTATTTTGGCTTGTTCACTATTGTTGGTTGAAACTCTTTTTCTTTCGATTTGGTTGTATCACCAAGCGGACCGCTCGGATTTTCAGTAGGATTTAATCCTACTGAAAATCCAAGCGGGCCGCTTGGGCCCTGTTCCCCCATATTTTCCCTTTTTCTCATTTCACCACCTTTGTGCACCCGTTTTCACATGTTTCTTGAGTCCTTTCAGGTACTACTCATATATAGGAGATTGGACACGAACCTTTATCTCAGGGAAGTGTACTTTCAATCCAATTTTTCCTTTTCATTCAACTTTTCTTTGCTCGAGGACGAGCAAAAGTTTAGGTTTGGGGAGGGGGTATTGGATTTTCAGTACTATATGCTTGTGTGGTTCGTACATGCCTGATTTTACTCAAGTTCATGTGATTTGTCGTGTTTTTTCAAATTTTTGCATGCATATCATCCATAGATTAGTTGTTGCACGTTGTTGTGTGGAGTCTATTGCCAAGTTTTTTCGAACTTTTCTATTGTGTAGACTAAGTGCTTATGACCATTATCATATGTTGCATCACTTTGAAAGTAGTTTGAGGCTTGTCTCGCTTGGTTTTTCACATTCACTTGTGCACTAGTTAAGCTTAGTAGTCTCGACATCACCTCAAGTGGTGTTTCTTCTACTGCGGTTCACGATGACCATATAAAATGATGCATGTTAGAATCTATGGTTGTAACCCGTGTAATTATGTACGTAAGAGGCGACAAGTTTTTCACCTCGATTAGAGATTGCCAAATGCCTAGGAAGGAGGTAGTGTGGGGTGTGTGATTCCTTGTATTAAACCTATTCTATCGAATAGGTTTGGGGAGGGGGTTACGTTGTTATACTTGTCTTTCGTCTTGAGTCGTTGTAGATTTTTCTTAGCTTTATTTTTCTTTTGTTTTGTGTCCCAACCTATTCTCTCGAATAGGTTTGGGGAGGTGTCTTTGTAAAAAGTTTTTCCCTTTTTCTTTTTCGTCTTTGTGCTCAAACCTATTCTCTCGAATAGGTTTGGGGAGGTTTTTGACACGTAGTACTGCTGCTTGCCTAGCTATATTAAAAAAAAAAAAAAAAAGACAAAAGAAAAAGAGAAAATAAAAAAGAAGAAAGAAAATAAAGAATAAGACCCAAAAGCAAAAGAAGGGTCGTTGCAAGCCAAAAGCAGTCTCGTAGTGTCAAGTGTCATGTAAATATTTTGTCCTTGTGAAGTATCGAGTTGTAAATTCTATCTTTTTTTTCGTGTCGCCTTTGTCCAAGGTCTGTTCTTGACCACCCTCTTCATGCTATTCAAGAAGTGGTTGAATGAGATTCGTTCTTTGAGAGTCTGGGTAGAATAGGGGAGTGTCTTCTTTTCTAGGGAACCCTCCTTCGTTTGATGAGAGCCAGTATTGGTTCGCCCTCTTTTGAGGAAAAGTCTCGCTTGGTGAACAGTAGTAAGCCCTCGGTTTCATAGGCACGGGCCAATTGTAGTATGATAATGTGAATCATTGTGTCGTCACTGACCAGGTCCAAGTAGAAGATGTTACGAGAGACTCCTTTGCTTAACCAAGTGCACATGAGAATGTGTATATTCGCAATCGAGGCATTCTTCAACCTACTTGCATGTCATGCTCATTTGGTTTTGTTCATAAGCATTTGGTAGATTCAATAGATTAGTTCACTTTACTTGGCATGAGACTCCTTTTGTGTTGCATTTAGGATAGTTTGTTGCTTGAAGACAAGCAAATGTTTGGTTTGGGGAGTTTGATGAACGTATTTTTGACGCGTTCATCTTGTCTTTTTTACCTTCTTTTGCTATCTTTTAGCCTTGTTTTTTGGTTAGTTTTGTAGAATAGTTTCACGTTTTGTGTTTTCTGCATTTTCAGGCACTTAGGTACGAAACGGCGTTTTTGGAGCTAAAAACGAGCCTTTTTGATGGAAAAGATGGCCCCGTTGAAGTTCCCCAATCTCCGTGGCTTGTTCGTGAGTGTCTGAGCCCCAATAAGTGCCGAGAAGGACGAGCCAAAGGCACCTGAGGGCCGTTCGTGGGCAAAAGATCGAGTTTCGAGGCCAAAATCTGCCCAGGAGGCAAGCCCTTCGCTTGGATTTGGAGAAGCGGGACGCTTGGAATTTCAGGAGATTTCAAAAGAGGAACAGGAAGCAAGCGCTTCGCTTGGCTCTGCCCAAGCGAAGCGCTTGGCAGCCGTTACAGATCCAGATTTTGCCTTCATTACTTGATTTTGGAGTTACTTTTTGATATACAGAACATTGGAGACGAGTTTTGGACAGCCCTAAGCCCCAAAAACTCGGAGAAACTCATAGATTCATTGTAATTTAGCTTGGGATTCAAGATTTTGATTGGAATTCATCCTTTGTAATCATCTACGGAGAGGTTTTCTTTGATTTCCACCGATTAGTGACAGCTTTGGTGGTAACTTGTATCACTCTCTTGTCTTGTAGTTTGATATGATGTATTCTGATTATTATTCATATGAATTGATGTCTATGTTGATGAATATGAGTAGCTAAATCCTTTGTGTTGGTGGTAGAATGTAGAATTATGCATGTTATGGATTATGCTTATGCTTACATGAGGTTGTGAGTCAATCTTGCTGCAAATTACTTCATATGATTCGTAGTTGCCTATAAAATATATTCGAATAGAGTATGTGACAAACTCGTTGGTCAATGAAAGTTATAGGATTGTATGTTAGTGATTTGCAGCATGCTAGATAAATGGTGTTAGTGACAAACACCTCTAAATTATTGATAGTGGCCTTTCATGATGTGTGTCTTGAAAGTTACCTAGACAAGTTGCTTAGCAGACTTAGTTGAAGGTTTTATGCACTGAACTTGTGAGCATATTCGTAATCCATCCATGTGTATTTGATTTCTACCACCGACCGTTTTCCAAACTTGTTTACAAAAACTCTTGATTTCTCACTTCCTTTGTTCAAATATCTTTCTCAAAAATCATCATCTAGTTGACTGAAATTAGCTAGCAGAAACCTTGATCAAAACCACGTTAGGTCCCGAGAGAACGACACTCGGGGACAACTTGCCATTGCACTCTGTTTGTGTAGTAAAAGGTGTTCTTTTGCTTTTTAAACAAATTTAATTGGTGAAAAACGACATCATCAAGCTCTATCAACTATTGTCAAATCAAAATCTTGTAATAATAAGACCCAACAGATTAACCTTGGCTTAGAATCTTGTTTGACAATTAAATGTCGTAAAGCAGCATGATCAGTATGGACTTTCACAGGATGACCAATCAAGTAAGACCTAAACTTTTGTAAAGCAAAAACAACAGCTAAAAATTCCTTTTCAATCGTTGTATAATTAACTTGAGCTGAGTCTAAAGTCTTACTAACATAATAAATCACGCGATACTGCTTATCAACTTTTTGGCATAGAACAACATCCATAGCAAAAGTCGAAGCATCACACATTATCTCAAAAGGAAGTTTCCAATCAGGTGGCACAACAATAGGAGCAGTAACAAACTTTTCTTTAAGGATATTAAAAGCAACCAAGCATTCATCAGAAAAATGGTAAACCACATCTTTTGCTAGTAAGTTACTTAGAGGTTTAGCAATTTTCGAGAAGTCTTTAATAAACCTCCTATTAAAACCAACATGACCAAGAAAAGATTGCAATTCTTTCACACAAGTGGGTTGGGGGAGTTTCTCAATTATTTCGATCTTAGCCTTATCAACCTCAATCCCCCTTTCAGAAACCACATGACCTAGAACAATGCCTTCTCTAACCACATAATGACTTTTCTCCCAACTCAAAGTTAGATTGCATTCGATGCATCTTTTCAAAACAAGATCTAGTCTATGCAAACACTCATCAAAAGAATCACCAAAGAGAGAAAAATCATCCATAAAAACTTCAACAAATTTGGTCACCATATCAGAGAAAACAGAAAGCATGCACCTTTGAAAAGTGGTGGGGGCGTTACATAGCCCGAATGGCATCCTCCTATAAGCAAATGTCCCGAATGGGCAAGTGAATGTCGTCTTCTCCTGATCCTCCGGTGCAATCGGAATCTGGTAGAAACCTGACAAGCCATCAAGAAAACAATAAAATTGCCGCCCCGCAAGGCGGTTTAGCATGTCATCAATAAATGGCAAAGGGAAGTGGTCTTTCTTGGTGGCGGCATTCAACCTCCTATAATCAATGCACATTCGCCACCCCGTGATTTTCCTAACAGGTACTAACTCTCCCTTCTCATTCTCTTCTACCGTAATCCCAGATTTATTAGGAACTATATGGACGGGGCTCACCCATCGACTATCAGGAATGGGATAGATCATATCGGCGTCTAGCAACTTAATCACTTCTTTCTTCACTACTTCTTGCATCGTAGGATTTATCCTACGCTGAGGTTGCCTAACGGGTTTGGCATCTAGCTCTAGAGTGATATTGTGCACACACCGTGTTGGGCTAATTCCCTTTATATCACTAATCCCCCATCCTATGGCTGCAGAATTTTTTCTTAAGACCTCAATTAGATTACCTTCTTCATCGCTAGAGAGGTGTGAAGAGACTATCACAGGTTTTTTCTTATTTTCCCCTAAGTAGACATACTTGAGGTGTGCAGGAAGGGGCTTTAATTCTAAGTTAGGCTCTTCTGAAAATTTGCTCTCTACCTCTTCTTCATCTAAAGGTTCAAGCACTTCTTCTCCTACGGGAATTTCAGGCGTACTATCCATCATCTCAACTATCTCCCTTGCTTCTTCGGTTAAGTGGCAAGTCGCAACGTGCATGGTTAGTGCCTCTTCAAGAGGTTCACGATTATCATAGCAATGATGAAATTCAGAAATCACAGAATCATAGCAATCGACAATATTTAATTCTTCTAAGACTTCCTTATCTCCTATGCTACATCCTACCAATTCAATTTTCTCACCCATTACCTCCATGGAGATTTTCTTGCCTTTGAGTTCAAGGCATGTATTTGTAGAAGCCATGAATGGTCTTCCAAGCAACACCACATGCTCACGAACATGGCTCTTCCCTTCATCAACTGACTTCATGATCACAAAATCTGCAGGAATTATTAGTTTATCAACTTTTACAAGGATATCTTCAACTATTCCCACACGACGCTTCACGCTATGGTCTGCCATTTGTACAACCATCTCGGTTGGCTTCACTTCTCCAAGATCTAGAGGTTTATAGACTGAGTATGGCATGAGATTGATGCTAGCTCCTAAGTCGAGCATAGCCTTGGTGGACCGCCCATTGCCCATAGTAATGTCAATTATGAAGCTTCCTGGATCACGTTGCTTCGTTGGAAGTTCCGCAATAGAATTCACCGTCTCGATTCTTTTGTTACTCGTCACCTCCCGAAAGAACTTCGTGTAGGCGAGAATATTCTGAATTAATTCCAAGAGAGGTACATTAACTTCGACCTTAGAAAGACGTTGGTACAGTGGTGACTCCATTATATCCTTCTTGACCGGTTTGATTCTACTAGGGAATGGTACATGAGGTTTTGGGGGCACATATGGATTCGAGGACTTATGAAGCACCTCCGTATTATTAGGCGTATCCCCCGTAACCTCATCATCGACAACATCTCCTTCAGGTGTTTGAGGTGTATCGTCCTACACTTGAGGTTCTTCCGAACTTTGACGAACTTCTTGTTCAGTGCTTGTTCCTGCATCGTTAGTCACAGTAGATTAAATATGTTTAGGACGTACAAAATTAGGAATTGTAGTTACCTTTCCACCTCGGAGGAGTAGTTTCACTTCCTCGTACTCAGGAACCTCAGTAGTAACAGTTGGAAGTGGCTTGGGATCGATGAAATCAGCTTCGGGTGTCGAAACAGGGGAGCTGGGGTCGTCCAGCTCCCTGGAACTGGGGGGCGATTCGCCCCCTGCCCCGTGCGAATCGCCTGGGGCGAGCTGGGACGCCCCCAGTTCTCTGCCTGTGGGGGGCGATTCGCCCCCTATGCTGGGCGGTTCGCCCCCCACCTCCAGAGGGGCGTCTCCGTCAAAAACCTCCCCATCTTCGAGTTTATGAACCTCCTCTACTTTTTCACACTTTAACAAGCTTAATTTCTCCAGTAGCTGCTCAGTTACTTCGACCCCTACAAAAACTTTCGCTAAACGGAGATTATCTTCAACTTGCTCGGCGTGTGCAATTTCATAAACACTTTCGATGGCCTTCATTCCTAAACGCAAGGTCATCCTCCTCACTGATATCTTCATCTTCAGAATATCCTTCGTATAAGCCGTTAGTTTCACCTCGATTTGGATCCCCACTGGTGACTTGACTCGACATTAGCCTCTCAGATTGTGCAGAACCACTGGCGTACCTTAGAAGGACCTTCTCTGCCTCTTCAACTGTACATTCCTCTAATCCTCCACACATCCCATCCACTTGAAGCCTAACATCATCACGTAGACCACCAACAAAATACCAAATCAGCTCCTCATCGTCGAAACAGTGATGGGGGCACTCATGTTTATACAACTCAAAACGTTCGTAGGTGTCACAAAACCGCTCATACTCTCCTTGCTTGAAGTGTTTGATCCTATTTCGTAAGGCAATTGTCTCATGGTAAGGCATAAATCGCGCCAAGAACTCCTCTACTACTTGGCTCCATGTTTTCAGCGATCCCCGTGCTAACCTGGATATCCAAAGCCTTGGCTCATATCCGAGAGCGAAAGAAAATAATCTCCTGCACAATTGGTCCTCAGTGAACCCCTTTGTTGGAACTTTTGATATTTCTTCCTCATAGGATCTGATGAAACTTAACGGATTCATCCCCACTCCATCTTCGAACCTCGGTATGTCTCTCACCACTGAACTTGTCGCTTCGTACTTTTTCAACTCTTCCTCCAAGTATATAGCTGAACTTCTCCTCACTTGCGAGAATTGGGGCATCATGCGAGCTTTCATGGACGTCATACCTGAATATCTGTAACAGGAGTAACTCAAAACTGAAAATTAGTCCTGTTAGAAGTCGTAAAATTCTGGAAACAAAGTAACTACTAACTCTGAGAATTGAAAGCTGAAACTATAAATAAGCTAAAGAGAAAAAAAATGAGTATAATCCCCGGCAGCGGCGCCAATTTGATGAACGAGATTGTCAGACTCAATTAATCAAATAAATTTATTTTTAGCCAAAGACAATTCACAACTACAACGAAAACCAAGGCACGTAGTGTAGAAGTAAAATAACCTCGAGTGTCGATCTCTAAGGACTATAACTAGCTTTATCAAATTTAACTTAAACTATAAATCAGAAATACACTTGGTCACCCACATTGAACTCTCCTTCAGTTCTTCTCTTGTCAGCATATATCTTCATTCTGTTCTAGGCTAAGGTCAAGTTCTCTTTGAGTAACTGGGTGGCTTTGATGCGCTCTTCTAGTTGTTGTTCCACTTATGGGTGTTTGGAGAAGAAGTATGGACCAATGGATAGCTGGGAAGGTTCATAACCATATAGTGCCTGGAAGGGAGTGGTTTTGATGGTTGTATGGTAGTTGGTGTTGTACCAATACTCTGCTAAGGCCAGCCAGTTATGCCATTTCTTCTGTTGTTGATTGATCATACATCTCAGGTAGTTTTCAATGCATTGGTTCACCCTTTCAGTCTGGTGATGAACGAGATTGTCAGACTCAATTAATCAAATAAATTTGTTTTTAGCCAAAGGGAATTCACAACTACAACGAAAACCAAGGCACGTAGTGTAGAAGTAAAATAACCTCGAGTCTCGATCTCCAAGGACTATAACTAGATTTATCAAATTTAACTTAAACTATAAATCAGAAATACACTTGGTCACCCACATTGAACTCTCCTTCAATTCTTCTCTTGTCAGCATATATCTTCATTCTGTACTAGGCTAAGGTCAAGTTCTCTTTGAGTAACTGGGTGGCTTTGATGCGCTCTTCTAGTTGTTGTTCCACTTCTGGGTGTTTGGAGAAGAAGTATGGACCAATGGATAGCTGGGAAGGTTCATAACCATATAGTGCCTGGAAGGGAGTGGTTTTGATGGTTGTATGGTAGTTGGTGTTGTACCAATACTCTGCTAAGGCCAGCCAGTTATGCCATTTCTTCTGTTGTTGATTGATCATACATCTCAGGTAGTTTTCAATGCATTGGTTCACCCTTTCAGTCTGGTGATGAACGAGATTGTCAGACTCAATTAATCAAATAAATTTGTTTTTAGCCAAAGACAATTCACAACTACAACGAAAACCAAGGCACGTAGTGTAGAAGTAAAATAACCTCGAGTCTCGATCTCTAAGGACTATAACTAGATTTATCAAATTTAACTTAAACTATAAATCAGAAATACACTTGGTCACCCACATTGAACTCTCCTTCAGTTCTTCTCTTGTCAGCATATATCTTCATTCTGTTCTAGGCTAAGGTCAAGTTCTCTTTGAGTAACTGGGTGGCTTTGATGCGCTCTTCTAGTTGTTGTTCCACTTCTGGGTGTTTGGAGAAGAAGTATGGACCAATGGATAGCTGGGAAGGTTCATAACCATATAGTGCCTGGAAGGGAGTGGTTTTGATGGTTGTATGGTAGTTGGTGTTGTACCAATACTCTGCTACGGCCAGCCAGTTATGCCATTTCTTCTGTTGTTGATTGATCATACATCTCAGGTAGTTTTCAATGCATTGGTTCACCCTTTCAGTCTGGTGATGAACGAGATTGTCAGACTCAATTAATCAAATAAATTTGTTTTTAGCCAAGGGAATTCACAACTACAACGAAAATCAAGGCACGTAGTGTAGAAGTAAAATAACCTCGAGTCTCGATCTCTAAGGACTATAACTAGATTTATCAAATTTAATTTAAACTATAAATCAGAAATCAAGCAAAGCACAGATTTTTCTTATCAATATGATGGAAGTCAGTGATAGTATGGCCATTCAAAGAAACAGTAATAATCATGCATGAAGTACTTGAAATTTGTATAGAGATCTATGATCATGAATTGTCCTACGTGTTCCTTTCAATTCAACACTACGAAGATAGATGGCTTAGATAGATCAAAGAAATAAAACAATAAATCAAGTCTTAAACGCGCGAAGCCACTCATGCATAATCAAGAACCCTAGCTATGAAATCACATAGAATCACCAACGATAGATTTAGCTACTCATATTGCAATCAACAAGAATCAAAGCAAGATTGAATGAAAACATGTTGAATAAAATAAATAAAAGTAGAAAAATTGTGAGATACAAGTTACCAACGAAGGTTGTCAATCTCCGATGAATTGCTAACTCACAAGCAAAAATCGAAGATCAAAGATGTCCAATCTCTATGCTAAAGCTTCCAAATCAATAAGAAAAATAGTCTTCTATGCTAATAATTCCCAGAACAGACTCTGGAGAATTGTCTCTCAAAATAATGTGAAAAGGTCTGAAAAACGTAGAGAATGGGCAAACATATATATAGATGTCGGAAGACATGGGGCGAACCGCCCCAAACGCAGGGCGAACCGCCTGGCGTGGGGCGAACCTCCCCATATCCCGGGCGAATCGCCCGGGACGGTCAGAGTCGGTGAAGCGAGTTTTTTGCTGGAGGTTTCCTTTTTGGACTCGAATTTGCCTTCTAGTGACCTTTAAGCCTTGAAACTCGTCCCCTAGGCCTCAAATCTCATCTGCAACCTTCTAGATACACCACGAATGTCCTCGAAACACCAAAACTTCGTCCTCCTCATCAATATTGCCCATAAACTTACGTTTTTTTACCTAAAACCTGAAAAATGCAAAGAAAAGGGAAACGTGACACTATTCTAATAAAATGCACTAAAATATAAGCTAAATTAACCTAGAGGATAGCTAAATTGGTGAAAAAGACTCGAATGAAAGTGTAAAATACACGTTCATCATCTGGCCATCTGATTGGGGATGATAAGTTGTAGACATATGTGAACTTGTTCCTGCATGCTTAAAGAATTCTTTCCAAAATATGCTTGTGAAAATCTTATCTTTGTTAGAAGTACAATACTGATAGGTAAACAATGAAGTTTGTAGATATGATCCATGAAAACTCTTGCTATGGTACTTGCATTATATGGATGTGCAATGCCAATGAAGTGACTGTATTTAGTGAATCTATCAACTACTACAAAGATCACTTCTTTTCCCTCAGATTTAGGCAATCCTTCAATGAAGTCTAAAGTGACATGTGTCCATGCTTGATGAGGAATAGGAAGAGGTTGTAAAAGGCCTGGATATGGAACATGTTCACTTTTGTTCATTTTACAAACATCACAAGCTTGAACAAAATCAGTAATATGTTTTTTCATATTGGGCCAGTAAATGCAGATTTTGCCCTTTGTATAGTGCCAAAAATACCTGAATGATCACCTAAAGAAGATTCATGCACATGTTTTAAGATGGTATCAATGATATCTGTACCTTTACCAATGTACAACTTACCTTTATACCTGATAATGTCATTGAGAAAGGAGTAGTTTGGCTCAGCTGCAGGATTGATCATTAGTGAAGAAATGAGGTTCTGAGCTTGTTCATCATTTTCATAGATCCTTTTTACTTCTTCAAGCCACTGGGGTTGGATGGTGGTGATGGAGGCTAGAGTATTTTCTTCATCTGTATTCAGTTCATCATGTCTGACTCTAGAGAGAGCATCTGCTGCAATATTCTTTGTGCCTTTCTTGTACTGTATCTCATAATCAAATACCAGTAACTTGGCAATCCATTTTTGTTGGACAACAGTTGTAATCTTTTGTTCGAGCAAGTATTTGAGGCTCTGCTGATCTGTCTTGATTATGAAATGGCTTCCTTGTAGGTAATGCCTCCATTTCTGAATTGCTAGTAGTACAGCTAGGAACTCCTTCTCATAGATGGAGAGAGCTTGGTTTCTAGGTCCAAGTGCCTTGCTCAAGTAAGCAATAGGTCTTTTATCTTGCATAAGAACAACACCGATCCCTACACCACAAGCATCAGTTTCAACGGTGAAGCTTTTAGTAAAATCTGGCAAAGCTAAAACTGGAGCCTCAAATAAAGCCTTTTTAAGAGTATGGAAAGCATTTTCAGCTTCATCATTCCACCCAAAATTATCTTTCTTTGTAAGATCATGTAGTGGTCTAGCAATGTGACCATAATTGGCGCAAAATTTTCTATAATACCCCGCAATGCCTAAAAACCCCCTTAACTCTCTCATAGTTTTTTGGTTTGGCCAATTCAACATGCATTCAATTTTTTCAGGGTCAATGGCTACGCCCTTAGCACTTATAATGTGACCAAGATACTCTACACTTTCTTGGACAAAACAACATTTAGACAATTTTGCATAAATCTTGTGTTGTCTTAACAAAGTAAGTGTAGTGTTCAAATGATTAACATGCAATTCTAGAGTAGGGTTGTACACAATAATGTCATCAAAGAAAACTAATATAAATTTTCTGAGATGGGGAGAAAACACCTGATTCATGAGGGATTGGAAGGTAGCAGGTGCATTGCTTAGTCCAAATGGCATCACTAGAAACTCATAGTGGCCTTGGTGAGTCCTGAAACCTGTGTACTGAATGGAGTCCTCCTTCATTCTAATCTAGAAGTAGCCTGATCTGAGATCTATCTTTGAAAATATGGTGGAGCCATGTAACTCATCCAAGAGCTCATCAATGACAGGTATAGGATACTCATGCTTCACAGTTAAATCATTACGGTACCTGTAATCTACAGAAAGTCTCCAAGAACCATCTTTCTTTTTCACAAGTAAGACAGGAGAAGCAAAAGCACTAGTACTATCTCTAATAATACCAGAATCAAGCATTTCCTTAATGATGTTTTCAATTTCTTCCTTAAAGACATGAGAGTATCTATAGGGAGCTTGCTTCTTTGGTATTGAGTCTGGTTTTAAAATGATTTGGTGTTCAATTCTCCTGTTAGGTGGTAGACCTTCAGGGTTCTTGAACACATCTTTATATTCATCTAGAACTCTAGAGATCTCAGGTGGTGTAATAGTGGTGACTGGTTTGTGATGAACGTGGGATTGTCGGGTCCCAATTAATCAAATAAATTTATATTTAGCCAAAGGCAATTCACAACTACAACGAAAACTGTAGTGTAGCAGTAGAATAACCTCGAGTGTCGATCTCTAAGGACTATAACTAGCTTTATCTATTTTAACTTGAGAATATAAAATAGCAGACGACTTAGCAAAGGTTTTTCTTAACATATAATGGAGATTGGTGATAGTATGGTCATTCAAAGCATAACGGGTTAATAATCATGCATAAATTCCTCGGTCTTGCATGGAGATCTTTGATCAATGAATTGTCCAGTTGTAATTATTCAACACTACGAAGATATAGATTTAGATAGATCAAAAGATCAATGAATTGTCCAATTGTGTTCAATAATTATTCAACAATACGAAGATAGAGATTTAGATAGATCAAGGAAATAAAGCAATAACTCATAGTATAATGCGCGATATAGCCATTAGCATAATTATCAACCCTTCGCTAAGAGATCACATACTATCACCAACGAGAATTTTAGCTACTCATAATTTCCATGCAATCAACAGAAATCATACCACGAATGAATGAAAACATGATGAAAGATATATAAAAATAAGTAGAAAAACTGTAAGATACAATGTTACCGAAGGTTGTCAATCTTCGAAGAATCGCGATCTTACAAGCTCCAAACTGCTAAGAAAAAGTATCTCCTAAGCTAAGAACCCCCAGAACAGGCTATGGGGAATTCCTACCTAAAACTACAGAGAAAGGTGAGAGAAAAGGTCTGGAAAAGTATGAAAAACGGAGAAAAATTGAGCAACTATATATAGGCTTCGAATTGTGTGGGGCGAAGGGCCCCACACACTGGGCGATTCGCCTAGTGTGGGGCGATTCGCCCCACATCCCGGGCGAATTTTCGGCCTAGAACGCGTTTTCGACGCGTTTTTGGATTTCTTCCCCTTTTCGGACTCGGTTTCTGACTTCTAGTGGCCTTCTAGCCTCCAGATTCGACCCCTAGACTTTAAATCCTATCTGGAATCTTTCAGATACTCCAAATAGGCTTCTGGAACATCAATTCCTTGTCTACTTCAATATAATTGCCCGGAAAACCTCATTTTTCAACCAAAACCTGTAAAATAAAAACTAAAGGGAAACGTGACACTATTCTAATAAAATGCACTAAAATATAGCTAAATTAACATAGAGGATAGCTAAAATAGGTGAAAAAGACTCGAATGAAAGTGTAAAATACACATTCATCAAACTCCCCAAACCGAACCTTTGTTTGTCCTCAAGCAATTAAGCTAGACTCTAATGCAAAAAACAATGCAACACACAAACTGGAGGCTCATGCCAAATAAAATGAACTAATCTACCGAATCTATCCAAAAACATATGAACAAAAACCATAGAAGTCATAACATGAATATAGGTTGAAGAATGCCTCGATTGACTCATACACATCCACATAAGCACTTATGTCAAGACAAGATAGTCTCTCGTAACATTCTCTACCTGGACCTAGTCAGTAACGACGTAATGAAACATGTTAAGATACAAATGGTTGTCCCGTGCCTATGAAACTGAGGACTTACTGCTGTTCACCAAGTTAAGACTTTTCCTCAAAGAGGTCGAACCAGTACTGGCTCTCATCAAACGAAGGAGGGTTCCCTATAAAAGATAACACTCCCCAATTCTACCCATCTCTCAAGCAAAGTCTTAAACTATTCACCACTTCCTGAATGGCAGGACGAGGGTGGTCTAGAGCAGATGACACTCAAAAACAAAAGAAAAGATAGAAAATTACAACACGATTACGAACATTACTAGAATTGGAAAATGAGACACAACACTTTGCTAAACTGCTATTCGGCTTTCTTTTTTGGACCCTTCTTTGCTTTTTTGGGGTCTTTTCTTTTTTTCATTCTTTTTTTCTTTTCCAGATTTTTTTCTTTTTTTCTGGAATTTTTCTTTTCTTTTTTTCGATTTTTTTTAGCCAGCAGTAGCATAACGAAAAGAGAAACAAAAATAACCAACGACTTCCCCAAACCTATTCGAAAGAATAGGTTGGAGTACAAAATTTACGAAAAAAGGAAAAATAAACTCACAACACATAAATGAAAAACGAAAAACAAGTCTAATGATGGTGCAACCCCCTCCCCAAACCTATTCGAAAGAATAGGTAGCAAACAAAGGATCACACAAGCTCACACTACCTCCTTCCTAGGCATTTAGCAATCTCAAAGCATGGTGAAGACTCGTTGCCTCTTAGGTACATAATTACTCGGGAAAACAACCATAAGACCCTAACATGCATCATCCTATTATAAAGGCCTTCGTGAACCGCAGTAGAGAAAACACCACTAAGTGATGTCGAGACTACCAAGCTTAACTAAGTGCAATACATAAATGTGACAAGCCAAGCGAGAAAAACCTCAAACAAATTCATAGGGATAAAGTATATGATAAATGGCATAATTAGTTGATCTACCCAATAAAAAAGTTCAAAAAAATTGACAATAAACTCCATATAAAACATGCAAGACTATCCTAGGATGAATGTAGTGAATGCAACCTAAAAACTAAGAAAGCGGTAAACGTGCAAATGCAAATGCAAACAAAAGGTTTCACGAGTAATAATAAGCAAAACAAGTATACGAATACCCAGCGATAACCCCCCTCCCAAACCTGAACGTCGTCGCTCGTCCCGAACGTCGAAAGTGGATTTAAGGTGAGAGCTAAACTTGTACCTGTAACTATAGTACTCAAAGAAACTCGTGAGAAACCAAAAACATACGAAAATATAAAATAAAACACAATGATATGCATCCAATAAAGCGGTAAAAAAAAACGATAAAAACTCCGGGTTGCCTCCCGGATAGCGCCATTGTTTAAAGTCTTTAACTCGACTCCTGTCTGCGCCTAGCTCTTCTTCTTGAGGGTACTAGACTTCCCCTTCATGGATCTCCTCCTCATGCCACGAACCTGTGAATAAGAATGAACATAGACAGTAAGACCACAGTAGTTAATAGTGTGAGAAGTATCAGGTGGATCAGATATGGCTCGCAACACATGTCGCTTGCCATCCACCTCAATGGTGCAAGTCCTTCGGTAGATGTCTATCACGGAGCGTAGTTTTGTCAAGAACGTTCGCCCCAAGAGAATGACATCTTCCATCCCAGGTGTAGACGTCGGCATAACTACAAAATTGGTGTATACAGAAGCTTCACCAATCTTGACCAATACATTCTTCACAATGCCTTCGGGTCTCACAAAGGATCCATCCGCCAGTTGCACAATAGCCTTATGCTAAGATAGTTTTCCAAGGCTACTCTTCTCAAGCACATTCATAGGGAGCACATTAGAGTAGGATCCCGTGTCTAGTGTGGCACGGACATCTTCAAGCTCACCAATCCCGACCTTAACATCGAAACTTTGAGGGAGTGGCTCGGGATCCTCTTGCTCCTCTTCACTCTCGTCTGAACCAAGGTCCTTCTCTTCTTCCTTGGTCAGTGGAGGTTCTTCCTTCTTGCAACACTCGCACTTAGCAACCTTCTTGATGGTGATTTCAACAGGTAGATCACCAGCCAAGGTAATGGACATCGACTTCTCAGTGTTGCTAGGCAGCTTGCCTTGCTCCCTACTCGCTCCTCGGTCGATCAATTCTTGCATCTTTTGTTGGGCAAGCCTAGTGCTCTCTTCCAATCGATCGAGTCTCGCCCTAGTCTTCTCAGAATCTTCTTCATAACGTTTGAGAAAACTTTGGGTGTGATCAACCATCTTTTGCAAGTTCTCCATCAGTTGAGCCGACTTCGACTTCAATTGCTCTTTCGGAGCGGGGTTTTCGCAGTGATCATTACCATAGTTGAGCCTACTACGGTCTTGGTTAGGGCCATAAGTTTGGCTAGCCGGTACATATCCTTGATTATTTCGGAACCCTCTTCTCCAAAATCCACCTCGAGGATTCCTACCATCTTGTCTGTAGCTAGCTTCTTGAGTACCAAACTCCGTAGCAAAGGCTTCCTCTTCGCCTCCTTGAGCCCAGTTACCATCATCATACGCAAGCTCCGATCTACACATATGAGCCCCATGCCCATAGTTCTTGCATATTCGGCATACTTCGTTCGAAATATTTGTTCCAGTGGCGTTCTTGAGGACTTGCTTCAATTCGTTGATAAAGCACTCGAATTGATCCCCATTCCCCCTATACATAGGGGCTTTTTGAGTCGGTGGAGCTTCAGGTCCACGTCTCCTAACCATCACTCTTGGGTCCTTGAACTGCGAACCCTTAGCAAGCCTTTCGAAAACTGCCCAGACGGCTTCTGCGGTTTCCTCCCAAATATTGCCACGGCATTGAAAGTCCACCACTTGTTGGTTCTCGAAGGTTAGTCCATTGTAGAAGTGTTGGACTAGGTCCGAAAGCTCAAAACCATGGTGAGGGCACTTGTTCATGAGGTCTTGGAACCTCTCAAACGCGGTGTAGATGGTCTCATCATAGTCTTGTTTGAATCCAGTGATTTGCACCTTAAGCGCGGTAGTCAAGGTGTGGGGGAAGTATTTTTCCATGAAAGCTGAAAAAACCTTCTCCCAAGTGTCCATCGAGCCTGCTGGTAGAGAACTCAACCATGATTTGGCTCTGTCGCCAAGCCCCATAGCAAAAGCCTTCATCCTCAACTCCGGGTCGTGGGAGTTGGTTGACGAAATCATCGATATCGGGCAAGTACCCCATCACATCTTCCCTTGCTAAGCCATAGAACCTCGGAAGTTGTTGGAATGCGTGGTTCTTGATTTTCAGATCTCGAGTTGCAGACGAAAGAACAATCGTCGGTCCCCTCATACGATCCTTGGAGGGTTGAACCCATGCTTTCAGTGGTCTAGCTTCTGCCATTCTGTCGATTTCCTTGAAAAGACTGTGTAGAGATTCAGAGAAATCGGTATCCTCTATTTCCTCTAGTTCACGCCTTTGAAGTAGTCGCCTTCTTTGGTGGTAGACTCTGTCGATCTCAGCAATTGAATCAGCAAGCGGTGTTCCTCTAGATCGTGTATGTGGCATACACTATCTGTATCAAACTAGGAAATGAGTGTCAGAGAGAGAGATAAAATAGGAAAACTAAAACTACTAGAACTAGGAATTGAATGCTGAAAATATAAACAAATTAAACAGAAAAAAGGAGTATAGTCCCCGGCAACGGCGCCAATTTGATGAACGTGGGATTGTCGGGTCCCAATTAATCAAATAAATTAGTATTTAGCCAAAGGCAATTCACAACTACAACGAAAACCGTAGTGTAGCAGTAGAATAACCTCGAGTGTCGATCTCTAAGGACTATAACTAGCTTTATCTATTTTAACTTGAGAATATAAAATAGCAGACGACTTAGCAAATATTTTTCTTAACAGATAATGGAGATTGGTGATAGTATGGTCATTCAAAGCATAACGGGTTAATAATCATGCATAAATTCCTCGGTCTTGCATGGAAATCTTTGATCAATGAATTGTCCAGTTGTAATTATTCAACACTACGAAGATATAGATTTAGATAGATCAAAAGATCAATGAATTGTCCAATTGTGTTCAATAATTATTCAACAATACGAAGATAGAGATTTAGATACATCAAAGAAATAAAGCAATAACTCAGAGTATAATGCGCGATATAGCCATTAGCATAATTATCAACCCTTCGCTAAGAGATCACATACTATCACCAACGAGAAGTTTAGCTACTCATAGTTGTCATGCAATCAACAGAAATCATATACCACGAATGAATGAAAACATGATGAAAGATATATAAAAATAAGTAGAAAATCTGTAAGATACAATGTTACCGAAGGTTGTCAATCTCCGAAGAATCGCGATCTTACAAGCTCCAAACTGCTAACAAAAAGTGTCTCCTAAGCTAAGAACCCCCAGAACAGGCTCTGGGGAATTCCTACCTAAAACTACAGAGAAAGGTGAGAGAAAAGGTCTGGAAAAGTATAAAAAACGGAGAAAAACTGAGCAACTATATATAGGCTTCGAATTGTGTGGGGCGAAGGGCCCCACACACCGGGCGATTCGCCTGGTGTGGGGCGATTCGCCCCACATCCGGGGCGAATTTTCGGCCCAGAACGCGTTTTCGATGCGTTTTTGGATTTCTTCCCCTTTTCGGACTCGGTTTCTGACTTCTAGTGGCCTTCTAGCCTCCAGATTCGACCCCTAGACTTCAAATCCTATCCGGAATCTTTCAGATACTCCAAATAGGCTTCTGGAACACCAATTCCTTGTCTACTTCAATATAATTGCCCGGAAAACCTCGTTTTTCAACCAAAACCTGTAAAATAAAAACTAAAGGGAAACGTGACACTATTCTAATAAAATGCACTAAAATATAGCTAAATTAACATAGAGGATAGCTAAAATAGGTGAAAAAGACTCGAATGAAAGTGTAAAATACACATTCATTAGTTTGGCTGAAATATAGAACAAGTGACCCACAACTCCTACTGGCCCATGTTTTAAAAGTTTCTTTAAGCTTTTGCCAGTAATGAGCTTGCATTCACCCTTCTCTACTAAAGCCTTAAGAGTATACTTCTTGCCTTTTTCACAAATAGTAAGACTCATCTTGTTGTAATCAAACTCTATAGGACTCATCTCTCTTAACCAGTCACTTCCTAACACCATTTAACATCCACCTAATTTGATTAGTGTAGCAGAAAACTGAAAATCATGCCCTTGTATTTTCCAAGAATTGTTTTTGCACATTTGAGCACTAACTAACTGTTCGCCATTAGCTACACTAATCATCATAGGACTGGTTGGTTCTAGCATGCACCCAAGTTTAATAGCAGTCTCCTCATCTAAAAATGTATGTGTGCTGCCAGTGTCAATCAATATACAAATTTCTTTCTTACCAACAACTCCCCTGAACCTAAGAGTATTAGGAGTGTTCCCAGTGATGGCATTCAGGGACAGTCTAGCATTTTCCTCCGGATTCTCCACTTCCTCTACCTGCTCATTAACAGTGGATGTGCTTCTTCAGTACTCAAGTTCCTCCTCTTCAGACATTATCATATAGAGTGTTGTGTACTTGCACTTATGACCCTTAGTCCACTTCTGTTCACAATTAAAGCATAAGCCATTGAGCTTCCTTTGATCCATCTCTTCCTTAGTGAAAAGTTTCCAGGGAGGAGCAACAAACTCAGAGCTTTTAGTACCTTTATTAGCATCAACAGTAGGAGAGGGATTGCTAGAAGAACAAGTTTTAGAAATAGTTTTGAAAACATTTTTGTTCTTTCTAGATATCACTTCAAGAGCACTCTCTTGTTGCTTGGCTATCTCAAAAGCATGCAATAAAGAAGTTGGCTGAAATGATCACTACAAGAAAACAGCCTTTTAGCGACGAATTATTAGATACGGATACTATCCGTCGCTAATTAGCGACGAATCGCTACTGTTAGCGACGGATAAGGACGAACTGCGCTCTAAGCTCAGTTTGTGCCTCTGGAGATCCAATCCGGCTCAAGCTTACCGACGGATAAGCTTAATCCGTCTTTAATATGGCGACGGATCGTTTAATCCGTCTCTAATATGTCGACGGATCGTATAATCCGTCTCTATATTAGTTGACTATTTTTTTAAAAAAAGGGAAAGAAAATGAATATTTAAACATGGCGACGGATCGGCCCATCCGTCTCTATACTCTGCATAACCATACGGGATCCTTCTTCGCCAAATCATTTTTCCCCTAATCCTTCTTCCCCAAATCATACCTTCCTTCCACAAACCACCGTGAAACCACCATCACCGTCGTCCACCACCAACGGATCGAGAGCGGCGCCATCGTCCACCACCACCATCGATTTAGCAATTGTCATTCTCCCTTCTACCAAGGCCACCGTGAAACCACCACCACCGCCGTCGCCCACCACCACCATTCTGTCACCACCATTCTCCCTCTCCAGTGTCATTTAAGAGGTTAGTAAACCTAATTATACTTTGAATTTCAATGTATTACTTTTAATTTATGGTTTAGTAATTTGAATTTCTTGTTATTTTAGGATTTAGGGTTTATGTATTGTACTTATTACTAATGTTGGTTCTTTTCATTCATTCATTCACTTTCTATTGCTTTAGGTAGATGAAAGAGACAATCCCATGTAAATAATGAGTTGTATGTATGGATTTCAATGTATTACTTTTAATTTAGGGTTTATGGATTGTGCTTAATTTTGGGTAAATCGAGAATAAATGTTTGGATAAATTTTTGCTTAAATTATGGCCTAATTCTATAGTAGAAGATGAAGTGAATGTTTGGGGGAAAGGGGAATTGTGTAGAGTAAAGTGTTGATTAAATCCTGGCCTACTTTTATTTTTTTGTATAATGTTTGCTTAATTTTGGGTAAATCGAGAATAAATGTTTTGTACTATATATCTGATTTTACATGTTCTATATTAGATGCCACGTACATTGGGTGTTTCCTGGTTTGAGGCCTAGCAAGACAAATGGTTGTTTCGTTTTCTTTCCATTTATTGTTTCTTACGGTTGTTCTTAAACCTGCAGATCATGTCGAGGCCAAAGAAACTGGGGAAGCTGTTGGCGGCCAGCAGCCGTAGCTACGCCGAGCCAGACTCGTCATTCCGCACCCCTAGTAGTCAGCCGGAGTCGGGGGGACCTCAGCGACTCATGTCAACCAGACCCAGTCCCCTGGCCCCCGTTCTAGCAGCAGTGCACGGTCTACTGGCCCAGACGTGTTTGCTAACCTGCCGGATGATGGGTACAGGGGGGAGGTGTACAGGGCGGGTGAATGGAAAACTCGTCGTCTGACCCATGCCTGGGCATGTGTAAGTTATTTAGTTGGATTAATTTGTGTTTGGTATTGCATGTTTTATTTAGTTGGATTAATTTGTGTATGTTATTGCAACAGGATGATGCCGAGGGAGGCTGCAAAGTTCATAAGCAAGGAATCCACGAAGAAAGTGGATCTCCCACCACTTGGAGCCCAGTGGCATACTTTCACTCCGGAGCGGAAGACGGAGATTTGGAATGCTCTGGAGGTTAGTAATCTTTCTTCTTCTCTTATGGTTTAAGTGGTATGTTCTCAATTACTTGGGTGATATGTTAGTCATCGTGTGTTAGTTGAAATAGGACAATGTGCAATTGTTTGGGTGATATGTTAGTCACCGTGTGTTAGTTCAAATAGGACAATGTGCAATTGTTTGGGTGATATGTTAGTCACCGTGTGTTAGTTGAAAATAGGACAATGTGCAATTGTTTTGGTGATATGTTAGTCACCGTGTTATATATATGTTAGTCTGAATTTTGTATACTTTTTGAAATGTAGGAGAAGTTCTTCCTCCCCAACAAGTTCAAGTCGAAGCTGTGGTATGCCTTCGAACATGAGGCTCCGAAGCATTCCGGAAGAAGGTCGCCAAGATCAAGGCATCAGGGAAGAATCCGGGGTGGATTTGGGAGGAGGAGTGGCCCCTGTGGAAGCAGTATTGGGCGGAGAACCTTCAAGCCCAGAAGCTGGCGGAGCAGAACAAGGAGAACCGGTCCCATAATCCACCGGATGGGACAGGCTCGGTGAAGCGTCGGCTGGGTTCGAAATCCCAGTTGGCGCGCCACCTAGACGCGGTAAGTCACGTACTTTGTTATAGTTTCTTTTTCTTTCTTAAGTCTTATTTCAATTCAATCATTACTTTATTAATTTATATATATATTTGATGAAGATATCGGAGGGGAGGGAGCAGACCATGTGGGATCACTTCTGTGAGGCTCACGGGGAGCTGGATAAGGATGGCAAGATGACCTTCCAGTCTGATAGGGCGAAAACAATCGCGGTATGTTTTATATTTTTTCGATTCCTGAGCTTATTGTTGAATATTTGATTCTTCGATCAATAACGTACTAATTAAATCTTAATTGTTTGTTTGAATTTTCAGGCGGAGTTCCTGGCCAGGACTGAGAACCTTGATCTCACGGTCGAGGAGGAGAACGCCATCTATCTCGAGATCGTGAATCTCGATGATAAGGGGCGTGTCTTCGGCATGGGCAACCTCTCGCAGGCGATAGCGGAGACGGTGAACCAGGGTGGCTCCTCCTCCAGCTCCTCCAAGCGCCGAAGGGGACAAGCCGATGTGCCTCCCGAGTTCCTCCAGGAGCAGCAACAGCTGAAGGCGACTGTCCAGGAGACTACTCAGTTGAGGGCAGAGCAGGCGAGGATGAGGCATGGATTCAAGAGATCCATCGAGTGGCTCATGGCGCAGTATGCCCCCCCTCCCCGTGGAGCGCCGCCTCCCGACTTCTTCATGTTCGATGATGCCGATGCCCCCCTGATGCCCCCCCCCCCAGGATCTCAACAGTAGTGCTCTTTTTTTATTTTTCGAACAAGTTTTTTCTATTTCAATTTTTTTTTTTCATGTTTCTTTGCTTAGGACAATTAGTACTTTCATTTTATTAATGCTTAGAACAATTTTTTTTTTTGTATATAATGTTTAGTTACGAAATATTTACGTATTTGCGGTGTACAACTAAAAGAAAAATAAAATAAAATAAAATAAATAAATAAACAAATAAAAAAAATATTCCAGACCAATTAGCGACGGATTAAACCATCCGTCGACGGATTAAACCATCCGTCGACGGATTAAACCATCCTTCGCCAAATCTCGTCTGCCCAACACCTGACACGTGTTCTAGCAATATAGCGACAGATGATTTCATCCGTCCCCATATTATAGGGACGGATCAATTATCCGTCTCAACTTTGATCAACGATGAAGTTTGCGACGGATCGTCTAATCCGTCGCTGAAAACAGCGATGGATTATATTATCCGTCGCTTATTTCGTTAGCGACGCCACTTTTCGCGACGTCCTATTTAGCGACGGGCTTTCCGTCGCTATTGGTGTTTAGCGACGGATCGCTAACATATAGCGACGGATGGTATCCGTCGCTAATCATGTTTTTATTGTAGTGGATAAAACAAGATATCTGAGCTCTTCCTTTAAGCCACTGAGAAAACAACCAATGAAAAAAGCTTCTGAGTAATGTGTATCAAACATCTCAAGAGTTGCTTTCATTTCCTCAAACTTTTCAAGAAAATCAGATACTGTTGTTTCTTGCACCAGTTGGTGTAACTGCAATACCACATTTTCTTCCTTTTCTTCACCAAACCTCTTGAGTATGTTATTAACTAACATCTCCCAAGGTATGATGCCACGATTATAAGCGAAACTTCGGAACCACTTGTCAACCTTTCCATCAAAATACAAGGATGCCATGTTGGCCTTGCTGTGCTCAGGAATGTCAGTAACTACAGAGAAGTATCTCTGACATTTCATTACCCAGTTTCTGGGATTGGTTCCATCAAACCTGGGGAAGTCAATCTTTGGAAAGTGATGGTTATTATGCTGATGTGGTGGGTGGTTCATGAATGGTTGTTGGAACTGTGGGTTGTATGGGCCAGGAGAATTTTGACTGTGTTGTTGGAAGTTGTTTCCTTGGGGTGGAATAAATATGGGATTAGCAGCTCTAGTAGGGGATGGATAGACTGATGGAGCTGTCGGATTCCGAGGTGGCATAGGATGATTTTTTGGTGGTGGTGGGTGATTGTTTGAGGTAGAAGCGCCTTGTGTATTTTGAGGTGGTGGGTTTCTGCTCATTGAATCAAGCTTTTTGATAACCAAATCCATGGACGAGGTCATCTTGTCAACTGACAGCTTCAAGTTGGATGTCTCTTGATGATTCTCATTATGTTGAGCATTCAACTGAGCCATCTGTTCTTGAAGTTGTCGTTGTTGCTCAAAGAGATCCTTAGTCCTAGTGTTTGTCATTTCTGTATAGAAAGGCTCAAGCTCGTCATAAACTTTGCCTAACCTGGCTCTGGTAGCTAATTTGTTACGAACCTTTCCTCTACCTATTGCGATTAGGCAGAGAAAGCGAACTAACAACTAAGAAAATTAAAGAAAAAAATTGCAGAAAAGAAGAGAAGTGCTAAAACTATAACTTCATTACTTAAGCCTCCGACTTACAAACCACACAACTTAAATAGTGTTTGAACTGGAAAGATTAAGCTACCTCAACGGCTAATTTAACGGTAATAAATCGACCGGAACCCTATAAGCTAGATAAAGAAATAGAAATGGGAAAGGGGAATGGATCTGAAACGCCCAAGTACTGTTGTACTCATCCTTTGGAGCTAAAGCAGGAGCCATTGGATCATGTTATGTCCTTGCAGGGATGAAGGGTGAGGATCAAAACACGGATCCTTGACTTGTGTTGGGCTGAGATGAGTAAAACGGTGCCGTTGCGAACTGAGGATGTCCAATTCGTCATTTGACTAGCGCACCAGGCGAATTGGGACTTCGATATGTGGGCACGACTTCAGCTGTTTTGGTGGATTGGGATGAGCTGAGTTCTTCTGAGATTCCATGGAGAATCTGTATGTTAACAGTTAGTTCCTCCGGAAACTTTAAAGGTTTACACTTTGTTTTTGTTGACTTTTTTATGTTCGGTTTGACCTCAAATTAATCATAATTGATTACGAAAAAATTATATTTAGAAGTTATATTATACAAATATAAGAAGTATACTTTTATAATATAATTTTTAAAATTATTTTTTTCTTAACGAGTTATTATTTATTTTAGGTCAAACCGAATATCGAAAAGTCAACAAAAATAAAGGGTAAACCTTTAAAGTTTGGGGAGGAAGTACTACTTATCAAAATTAGGGTTTATCGAAAAACCAAAACCTTTACGCGCCCACTACCTCGCTTTCTTCTCTGCGATAAACATTGTCATCAGCTTCAATCAACTTCACGCTAATGGTAACTTCTCTCCACGATTTGATTTCCACGCTCTGTGTTCAATGTTATTTTTTTGTCTTTTTTTGATACTTTGATTCTGTACTTGCTTGCAATTAGTTGGCTTTTGTTCTCTTTTTGATGATTTGATTCTATATAATTGCTTAGGATTTGCTGTTTTTTGTATCTGTTGTGTGTTTTGATACTTTTCTACTGTTACTATTGAGTAATGACATAAACATTCCCGGCTAGTTTTGTTCTGATCGGAGCCCGCCTCTTAGCAGTCCGTTAATTAACTTAATTTCCTAATGCCAGAGAAAAAATTACTGCCAGAGCAATTTACTTTTATAGAATCATTCCAAAAAAGTGCACAAACTAAAAGTGCACAAATTGTTCTCGCATTAGTAATTTATGCTCGGGTTATAGACTTTTTTTTTTTTGGATTTTAAATCGTCCGGTTAGTCAGTGACATGTTTTGTGTTAAGCTTGGGTATGAATTGACTAATATTAAGCAAATTGCAGGCTTCTCGTAAGGGAAAGAAGCAAGGAAACCGCCCTGCTGCTGCGGAGGATGAGATGGATCCTACTGTACGTGTTATCCTGTTACAGAGCTCTTGTATGTGAAGTAATGGGGTGCTTATTTTCATCGTTTCGGCTGAATGTTGTGTTTTTGTTGCAGCAATTCCATGAAAATAGACTGAAAGCTCTTGCAGATAAGAAGGCGGAGGGTGAAAATCCCTATCCGCACAAGTTTGAAGCTGAATTAAGTATCCCTGAATATGTACGGAGATATGAAAGTTTAGAAAGTGCGGCTCACCTTGAGGATGTTGTGGTACGCATTGCTGGTGAGAGACATATATTATGTGTCATTTATGGCTAGTATAACAGAATGTTCGTTCTTGGTTCACTGTGTAATCTTATCTTATGAAGGTCGCATCATGAGTATAAGAGAATCAGGGTCGAAGCTTGTCTTCTATGATCTACATGGTGGGGGTGCTAAAATCCAAGTCTTTGCTGATTTAAGGTAATTATTTTTTTCTCGTGACATGTTATATTTATTGGAGTCAAAGTGTATGTTTCTGTTAAACACAATGTGGTGTTGGATTGTGCAATTGTCCTCTAATATTATTTGGGAAAATGATTATTTTTATGTAGGAATTCTGATCTGTCAGAAGATGAGTTCAGCAAGTTTCACTCATCTGTGAAGCGTGGGGATATTGTTGGAATAGTTGGCTTCCCTGGTAATACAATGCACCTTTTATACTAAGCCACTACCAAAATATGAACGTGCACACCCTGCATGTGTAGTTGAGAGAGTATTTAACATTGTTTTATCTGATAAAAATGATAAATTTTTAAATAAAGAGGTCAAATTCATATTTATTCTAAATGAATCATAATAGTGTAAACTGATTGAACTGAGTTCCCAACCCAACCCCCAACCCCCCTCAAAAAAGAAAAAGAGTGAAAATGCACCATGTCTATTATATATTGTAATGAATGTGTATGCAGTTAACCAACTGTTAAGACCTTCAAATGATAGTACAAATAGGGATATCATCTATGTTGTACATATGGTTTATGAATTGCATTCACTGTGCAGCTATAGCACTGGCAAAGACCACCCAAGTGAACGTGTATAATAATACATTTCGTTGTCAAACTATTTTTGCTTCATCTTAACTAAATTTAGAAATCCCAATCCCTGAATTTCCTAGGTAAGAGTAAGAGGGGAGAGCTCAGTGTCTTCCCAAAAACATTTGTAGTACTCTCTCACTGCCTCCATATGATGCCGAAAAGACAAGATAATGTGCAGGTGACTATTTTGGTTTTTCTGACATTTACTAGAGGACATGCATGCTTATTAACAGTTTGTACCTTGTTCAGGGAACTGATGCTTGGGCACCAGGAAGTGGCAGAAACCCTGATGCTTACGTATTGAAGGATCAGGTAATATGAACTCCTCTTCCGTTACTTGACTTCCTCGGTACTTGTCTAAGTGTTGATCATGTGTTTCCTTATGCATGAAAGTTTGTTTATTTGTTGCAGTGTCTTGTTTTCAGGTAATATGAACTCTTCCGTTACTTGACTTCCTCGGTACTTGTCTAAATGTTGATCATGTGTTTCCTTATGCATGAAAGTTTGTTTATTTGTTGCAGTGTCTTGTTTTTGTTTGTACTCCCAGAACATGTGTAGATACTAGATTTACCTTTCCAGCAGTGTATTGCCGCAATGCATTCTGATTAAGTGAATCTCTCTCGCCCCTCTATCTTTGTCCAGGAAACACGTTACAGCAGAGATACTTGGATTTGATGGTGAACATGGAAATTCGGGAAATATTTAGAACCAGATCTCGAGTCATTTCCTACATCAGGATGTTCCTTGATGAGCGGGAGTTTTTAGAGGTGAGTCCCAGCATCGCAACATGCATTATTGAATTATTATTAATTGATATAGTAGTCTATAATCAACATAAGCACTGTATATTTTCTGGTTTTTTATTGTTCTCTTGCCTTAGGTTGAAACACCAATGATGAACATGATTGCGGGTGGAGCTGCTGCACGACCTTTTGTCACACATCATAACGACCTTAACATGAGGCTTTACATGCGCATTGCACCTGAATTATATCTCAAGGAACTAGTTCTAGGTGGCTTAGATCGTGTATATGAAATCGGAAAACAATTTAGGAATGAAGGGATTGACCTGACCCATAAACCTGAATTCACCACTTGTGAATTCTACATGGCTTTTGCTGATTACAATGATCTCATGAAGCTTACTGAAGATATGCTCAGTGGTGAGTGATAAATCTAAGTTTCAATGATATTGAGTGCTAATGTGTCCTTGGTTTTGGTTTTTCTTAATGAGATTTTTCTTGCAGGTATGGTATTGGAGCTTACAGGTGGCTATAAAATCAGATATCATGCTAATGGTTACAATAGTGAGCCCATTGAGATAGACTTTACACCTCCTTTCAGGTTTCTGGGACTTCGTATTCGTCCATAACAGCAGTTTCCTTGTGTCATACCGATATTACTTCATCTATAAAAGCAATTCACTTATGACTTAACTATATTATCTTGCATTTTCTGAATTGCAGGAGGATTGACATGATAGAGGAGCTGGAAAGGATTGCTAATCTAAGCATACCGAAGGATCTAGCCAGTGATGTAGCCAATAAATATTTGGCTGATGTGTGTACACAGTATAATATCAAATGTGCCCCACCTCAGACAACTGCTAGATTATTAGACAAAGTGAGCTATTATATTTCATAGAATTCTATGCAATATCCGTAGCATTAAACCCAACACTACAGTAGAGTTTCATCAGCAGTTTGCCATTTGTTCCATTTTCCTGGTATTGTTGTTCTGTTAAACCATGTAATCTATGAAGAACATATCAGCTGTGTCTTAGACGTAATTCTGGCCATTTGTTCCTTTTGCCATTTAGAAGTAATTCTGTCCCGTGGTAGGCAGCATGCTGAGAATTTTCAGTTAATGTTACGTACATAATGGTCCAAATTCCATCTTTTAGTAATATGTTCTAGAGTGTTTTTTTTTGTTTTGTGACTCTTGTTTATTTTCCTGCAAGAGATTGTACTGTTGCTTCCATTCTCTTTTCTTGAACATGGGTTCTGTGTTGCTCTGTCCTAATCCTTTGCTTATTTTTGTTCTTTCTGGTTCATATATCTGGATCACATGTTATCAACACAAAACTAACTCTTGTGATGTCCTTTCCATGCCTCCTCACATTCTAGCTCCTTCATTGCAGCACCTAATGTTTTATTATGAGTGCTAATTGTGTTATAAATGCAGCTTGTAGGCCACTTTCTCGAGGAGACATGCACCAACCCAACTTTTATTATCAACCATCCAGAAATTATGAGCCCACTGGCCAAGTGGCATCGCTCGAAAGAAGGCCTAACTGAAAGATTTGAGCTATTCATCAACAAACATGAAGTATATGGTTTTACTATTTCATTTTCAACATATTTTTTCCACCTTGATATGTTTCTGCAACAATGTTTAATTCTTCCACTCGACAGGTTTGCAATGCTTATACTGAACTGAATGATCCTGTTGTGCAACGTCAACGCTTCGGTGACCAACTCAAGGTATCCACAGTGATTATAAAACAAAGAGAGGTCATTCTTGAAATGGTTCTCAAATGTGTATTAAATTTATTTTTCTATGCTAAAATTTCTTAACAATGAAAATCAGGACCGACAATCAGGAGATGATGAAGCAATGGCATTAGATGAAACATTTATTACAGCTCTTGAGTATGGATTACCTCCAACAGGTGGATGGGGATTGGGTATTGACAGGTTCGCAATGTTGTTAACGGACTCACAGAACATTAAGGTGAAGGAATTTACTTGTATATATTGTCTATAATTGGTTCCTATTCCAAGTATGTTATAGACCAATACTAAACTGTAATTCTTTTATCATCAGGAGGTTTTACTTTTCCCAGCGATGAAGCCGGATGAGCCTTCCGCCAGGTATTGCATTTGAAAAACCATTATTATAAAAACCAATTATATTGATCCGAACTCCAATTTCAAACTTTGTTTCGAGGCACCCATCATTGTACCGATGTCTGGTGCCAATAATCTTGTTTGGCACTAATGGCCGGTGCAATTTAACATGCTTTTTAATCAAGTTTCATTAAGGATCAAATAAAAGGGTATAATATAGATTCTATCATAGATATATTAACATTCATTGTTGTCACGCTAACTGTCTATGTGCTTCACCTGCAGCAACAAAAAGCCGCAGGATGGGGCTGCTCCCTCTGGACCAAGACCAAGTTGGTTGAGTCAAATCAAATGCACAAAAAAAAGACAGTAATAAGCCCTCTTAATGGAGAGAGGTCCCCTTTGTCCAATGTTTAACTACAGAATCATTGACAACAGGACTACTTCCCAAATGATTACCGATGACCTCCTTAACTAGATCAGCAAAACAAAATTATATGATGAAACTTTACTTTCTAAATTTTCATCATATAATTTTGTTATGTATTTTATCATTACAATTACAATTTAAGAGTAATTTGTAGTTAAAATCAAAAAATGTTGACCACAAAAAGTCAAAATAGATAAAGTTTTCCGGGACGGAGGTAGTATAAATTTTCATCTCAAAATCTCAGTATGAACACAATATAACATTGATATTCTGACAAAAAAAAAAAAGAAGTTACTTTTCAATTAAAAATCTTCAAAAATAACTTATCCCACTACCTTTTTCATTTACTTTATTTACTAGTCAGTAGCCCGTCGCTTAAACCGACGGGGAATAGAAGAACAAACAATTGTACCAGATATCATAAAACGTTACAATAGTAGTTGAATTATACAATGTTGAGAAGTTTAATGAGCAGTTCAAACAACAATATGGTACTATCTATGTTAATAAGTTTAATGAGCAAATAAATATCAGTCTGGTACTCTTTCCTGAAAGGCAATACAGACGGCAAGTAGCTGTGCATATTTAAAAAGGTGAAATTAGTGAAGTTGTGCAAGTACAATAATTAAATAGTGAAATACATCAAGTACACTGAAGAAAAAGGAAGAATATTATCACCTTAAAAATTATCAAAGATTTATTTAGACCACATTGGTAGTAGTATCAGATGTATTATCATCCTTGTCACACACCAATACTTTGAGACCCTTCCTGCTGGTGACTCTTGAGAGAGCAACATACAGTTGCCCGTGGCTAAATACATGTGAGGGAAGATAGAGTCCAACGTGGGAGAGAGACTGTCCTTGACTTTTGTTGATTGTCATCTCAAAGCAGACAGAGATAGGGAACAGCCTCCTATCAAAATTGATGGGGAATCTTGCCTCGTCAGATGGGCTCAACATCATTCTTGGAATAACAACTTTTTTCCCTGCATTTAATCCAGAAATCATTTTGGCCTCTACCACATGCTTGCCAAGAGCGGTAACAATTAGCCTTGTACATTGCACAACTCTGAACCTTGATCGATATTTCTTAGAAGCATGACCATACAGCCAACCTTCAATACTATCATGTGACTTGGCAACCCTGAACAATTAATTGTATTTAGGTATTCTACAGAGAAAACATCTTCCAAATCAGTAGAATCAGCATCCATCTTATTAAGGCTATCTGCACTCAGGTATTCCACAGCATCACCAGGCATCAATGACATGATATAGTCATTAATTTTGTCAACTATTTCATTTGTTGGGGCAAGAACTGCTCGGTTGGGAAAATATTCTGGATCAAGGGATGGATTCCCAATATGCTCCAATAATGATGGATATGTGCTCTCGACAATTGTAGGAATCGGATCATTTACAGAGTGTATCACTATATCATCAGGTAGTTTGATATCAGCCTGATCATAGTTTTCTTCACCACCAATACCATCACCAACATGTAATATCCAATCTGCGAGCTCTCTTGTCTCTTCAATCTCAGAAGATGAAGATCCAGTCAGTCTATGATTAAAAGAAAAAAAAAATATCTTTACTGTTATATAAAAGGAAGAGGGGCAAGTTTTCGGAATAATTTTTTTTTCACAAATAAAATAAAAAATGTAATAATATAAGTACTTTCAAATATGTAAATCATGAACATGCAAAAGTTAAAATAAATCCACCACGTTGTAATACTGTTGAGGCCTTCAATTAGTATAGGAAAGGAAGAGGAAGGTACAATTACAAATCCAATGACATTTTGGCCTTCAACTCTAATTAAACTCCTATATTAATTTTTTTTTCTTTTTCCAGTTTCATTATATATTCTATAACAGTTTGTGGCATAGTTATATTAAATTTTTTAGAATTGTAACAGATAACCTTCATTACATGTATATAATTTAAATTAAATATAAATATAAATATATATGTTTGACTGATATTATTAGAAACGCTAATTATTTTCAATGCGTACCGCGTACTATATTTTTCTACTTAAATAAAGAAAATGATTAAATGACAATGTGATTTAAATGAAACTAAACTAACATGTAATCTCATGTTTTTGTCAACTTAAGCACCTCACATGAATCCCAAAGTTTAGATGAGCATATAGAAGCATTCACAATGTCAAATCTACTTCCCTTGGGAACCACCGGCAAGATTTGTCTGAAGTCTCCACCAAGTACAACCACCAGGCCGCCAAAAGGGCTATCTGGACGACCCAAAGCATCCCTCATACTCCCATCAAGTGCTTCAAAACAATGTCTATGGGTCATAGGAGCTTCGTCCCAAATAATAAGTCTTGTTTGCTTCAGAAGTCCAGTCGAATCAGAATCACGAGTGATCTTAGAGCAAACTGAGTGCTCGTGGACATGTATAGGTATTCCAAATCTTGAATGAGCAGTCCTACCCCGAGGAACCAAAAGTGAAGCAATTCCACTGGAAGCCACTGGCAGAACTATATCTCCTCTAGCCATTAAACCAGAGCATAATGTTCTCCAAATAAAAGTCTTGCCTGTGCCTCCATACCCATATAGAAAGAACAATCCACCTCTGTGATCATCAACAGCAGCCATGATCTTTTCATATATCAATCGTTGCTCCTCCGTCAACCGCGGGTACAACTTATTGTGTTCAACTCTCATTGCATCTTTGTCATATGAAGTTTCATCCAATATGAATTGGTTGGTGGCATCATCAATGACATACTCGTCTGGCATCGGCATGTCAAAATAGCGGAGGCTGCTGCAGTTTTTATTCAATAACTTTTCGAGCTCAGCCAAAGCAAGATTATTAATCTGCTCATCCATTAGAATCAGACCTGGAAAATTAATTGATGTCCAATAAATATTAATGTAATTACTGAAAATATATCATTTTATTACTGGAAATTATTGTTAGTAAATTACTGACACTACAATACAATTGGGATACGAAGGCTGACCAGACGAATTAAAGTGCAGCGGTAGAAATGAATAAGTTTTCATGAATATAGTCATATTTCCATAATAGAGTGTCATGGTCTGTTTGTATAGGGTGGTGTGTATGCACAGAGCATGTTCAGAATGTTAGGTACGAGAAATAAGTTTTCTGATGGAAGATTTTGAGAGTTGTTTGATGGTGGATTTTCAAATTAGTTTTGTTTAGGGAACAACTAAATGTACATGATAAATTATTGAATTTGGTATTACTATTTAATTTGTTTGCCAAGTGCTATAGTTGACAGATGGAAGATAAGTCTTGAAACTATTAAGGTTAAAAATAAATTTAAAGATAAAAGAAGGAAAAAAAAAATAGTACCTGGATTGTTGCAACTTTTTTAGCGTGCATGAAGGATGTCATCGGACAATAATTTCCATGTCTTATTCCATACTTCAGATGGCTTGGACATACTCCGTGACAATAGCAGCATTGCGAACAGGTGTCGCAAGTAAGACGGCATTCCCCACTCATTTGCTTCTTTTATTCCAGCAACATACTCTCCATCATTAAACAGAAGGCCCAAACTGTCACATGCTTGTTTGTATGAGTCGTATACAATGCCATTGGCGGTTCTTATATCTTCGAAGCATGTAGCCCCTATGACATAATTAAGCATGAGGCGCATGTGGTATATGTTTTCCTGATTCATTGGAACACTATACAAGCGTCCAACACCCTGAGTTTTATTTTTCCTTTTGGACCATATACTTTCTTTAGATTTCCAGCAGTACTCAAGAGGGATCTCAGCATATGTCAACTTTCGGGCATCAGGGTCTACCTTATTCAATTCAAACCATTGCAGGAACTTAGACTGTTTGACAGTGGGCTTTTCTACCAAATCAGGGATGTAATCACCATCTTTAAATGAAATACCTTGCTCGTCCTCCAAATGAAATGATAACCTATCGACTGTTGGAGTTCTATAATGGAGAGGAAACTCAAATATTCTCCACTTTGCTTCACATGCAGAGACATACTGTTGGTCCCTTTAAACAACAAGAAAAGACTAGAGGGGGGGGGGTGAATAGTCTTTTCAAACTTTTGTCGTTTAAAACTTTCTCAGCAAGTACTTATTACTTTTCAGTAATGAGATTGCTGATACTTAACTTTCTCAGCAGGCGTAAGTTACTTTACAGTAGCTTGGTTTGCTGATACTTAAAATCAGAGAGCGGAAGTCTTTGAAACAATAAGTGCTTTTTCAGCAAGTAAAGTGTTTCAGCAAGTGATGTGAGTGACTGTGTACAAACAGATAAAATTTGCTGAAAGCTAAATGCAGTAAGTAAATCACACAAACGCTTTTTAGAGTGGTATCTGAGAGTGGCGTAATCTCCCAACACTACAAGGGATCTGATGTTCAGCGACGGACTCATCCGTCGCTGAAAATAAGCGATCCGTCGCTGATTAGGCTCAGCGACGGATCGCTAAATATATCGACGGATGAGAATTCCGTCGCAAATACATTGGTCGTAAACGAATTAACGACGAATCAACGATCCGTCACGAATTAGCGACGGATTAGCGACGGAATAGCGACGGATAATTCGTTGACCGTGTTGCGACGGATAACTCATCCGTCGCAAAAGTCATGGTCAGCTTAGTAGTCTGACCAGGACTTTAGCGACGGATGAGTTATCCGTCGCTTGTTTTTTTTTTTTTTTTTTTTTTTTTTTTTTTTTTTTTTAAACAAATTCTTTATATTTAAATAAAATCCAAACCAAAAAAACCATTGAACCTGTTACACACATCATTAATATTCGTAATAAATAAATTCCCCAAAAATAAATGCAAAAAGCATTTTCAATAACGAAACGATCCAATAATCATAATAAAAATCATTCATACAATAAATATTTAATGTAATATCCGATAGGAAGTATAATATTCGTTCATGAGTCGAAAAACAACATAAGAAAACTAAACTGGATCATGGAGAAGTGGGTGGCGGTGGTGGTGCGCTGGAGGAAGGAGGTGGCATCCCCAACTTCGCATAAATGGCAGCGATGTGGGCCTCCTGCTCAGCCTGTCTCTCGGCCAGCCTCCTAATCTCTGCATCCTTCTCTGCCAACTCCGCTCTGAGGGCGGCCTCAGAAGAAGTACTAGAAGACGTGGTCCGTGATGAGGCAGAGTTCCCGAGATGACGGGAACGCGCATGCCTCGCGCTACTGGTGGTAGCAGCCAAACTCCCTAGTCCCAAGCGACGACCCTTCTCGTCCTCCCGATCCAGTTCCAAGAAAATGTTGTTCATCTCCTCGACAGTGAGGTCCTTGTCACTAATCCTGTCTGTATAGTCCTTCTGAAAGGATAAATCAATAGTGCAAGGCGTTAGTGAATTCAAGTATTATTGAAATCAACCGTATTTAATGAACACAAGTATTGCAGAACTTACCGCAATCTTCTCGGCCTTAGTAGACAACCATTCGCCATCAGGGCCCATCTGAGACTTCGTGAAGAACGTGAAGAGAAGACTCTCGTTATCCTCAATCTGAATGACACATGAATTACAAGTATAAAAGGCATGATAAAAAAGATCACAAAGTATAAGAGGCATGATGTATAAAATCACAAAGTTTGAACTGATATTACAAGTACAAGAATAATATTAAAACCACAAAGTTAATTAATTATACACTTACCAGCCTATTCATGTTGGCTGTAGCGATGGACTGAGAGCCAAATCGATGTGTGACCATGCTCCTGGTCCCATCCTCGGGCCTCGCCTTCCTGTTTGAAGCGTTCTGCTCAGCCGCACGCTGGACTTTTGGATCAGGCCAGTAGGCCTTCCACTGAACCCACAGTTCATCTCCTAGCCAACTCGGCTTCCCCAGTCCGTCAGTGTGCCTGGCCTTCATGGTATTAACCATCCCCTTGTAAAGGGAACTACCATGGGCGTTGAAGCAGTACCAGAGTGGCCACAACAGAGCTTTGGGAAGGAAGTAATATTTCTACACAAGTACAGACAAACACCCAAATATAGTGTAACATACCACTCACATACAGTAACATACCACTCAAGACAAAAAAACAATTATGAAACAGCCAGCAGTATGATTATTAACTCACCCTCAGCTCCTCAAAGTACTCTCCCTTTAACTGGTCAGGGATGGTAGTCCACTGGGCGCCACCCTGTTGTGGTGGGAGCATCTTGGCCCTGATGATCTGGCCTAGGTTGTGAGCCGCCTTTTCCGCAAATAACCTGCAAAGAATAAGGCAATCATTAAGCAAACCTTCGTAATATATAGTAATGAACTCAAGCCATAATACAACATTTTGACGTAAATATATAAGTTAAATCATAATACTTACTTGTCCCCGTTAGGGTAGAGTACAGGCCTACCATTCCACTGAAGACCGTCCATGGGTGATCTGTAGGGACAGTCATCGTCTGGCACGTGGGCCCATGGGTCACGGGGATCGCTCGAGCCCCTACTGGACTCACCTGGAGTCCCACGAGCAGTCGGGGAGTCGTGCTGTGAGCTAGGCCCGGTGTCATCTCCCTCAGTACGTGGTGACTGAGGAGTGCGTGGAATCTCATCCGGTTGTATGGTGTAACGAGGCAGTCTGGGTTTCGGCATCTGCAAATTAAAGCAAAGATATGTGTTAGTACATACAGAATTGAATATAAAACATGTACAATCAGAGATATAGCAAGGAACGACACTAGACATTCGGGTGGTCACGCCAGTAGGACTCCCAAACATCATGAAGGGGACTCGGCATCCACTCTTTGGGCGGAACTCCCAAAAGCCAGTTGGCTTTCCAAACCTCAAGTAAGGGAATCCTCAGTGTACGTTCTGACATATTTGAATGCTAAACCTGACCAATCGAAGTTTAGTTCATTGATAACGTATTATTTCATTCTATTTATCGAGGTTTTTACTTGCCATTTAAGATATGTGTAATTAAGGAAAATTTTTATATATATAATTTATTATATTTTGCTAACATACCCAAAATTCTTACTCATTTTTATTATTAATTTTTACTTTGCATTATACTTATAATATTTCTAAATTACAACTAATTACTTTGCATTATAGTTACGATATGTCTATATTATACATTTACATTAACAACTAATTACAACTAATTACGGCCGATTACGATCGAATCATACAACTAAATTCTAGAGGTCTCCAATCAACCCCAAACAAAGTCTCAATACTCCAAATATCAATTCAACCCAATCAAATTCTCAATTACTAAAACAAAATTGCAATTCCTAAAATACCCAATTCATCCCAAATCTATCAATTCACCAACCAAAACTTGTGCATCTCCCCTAATTTGAGCTACATAACATAATAGATACTACTAAAATGCATACCATTCAATGAAATTGAAAAAGAATGAAGAATACTCAAATTTAGACAAGTTAGGGTTAGAAGCTAATACCTTTGATTTCGGAATAAATAGTGAAAGAATCAAGCAATTGACTAGCTACCCTTATTCCTTGGTGGAATAGCTTCGAAATGCCTATAAGATTGCTTGAAGTGGTGAAGAAATGAAGAAGATATGGCAAGAGGGGTTTTCGCCGGTGGAGAAAACGGGAGGGGGGCAGAGATTCTGTTCTGCAATATCGACGATCTGGGACTAAGTCCCGTATTTATATTTACGTTCTGCGACGGATGACCCATCCGTCGCAGATTTGCGACGGATGAGTCATCCGTCGTATTATTACGACGGATGGATTCATCCGTCCCTTGTTTTTATTTTCCTATTTTTTTTATTTTTTTCCATGGTCAATGAGATATACGACGGATGAGTAATCCGTCGTAATGACGAGACGGATGAATCCATCCGTTGCAAAAACAAACAACGGATGGAGTCATCCGTCACTAATATTGCGACGGATAAGCATCCGTCGCAACTCTCAAACGTCCTAAGGGTTTAGGGACGCGCATTATCACGAATTGTCTTTATCCGTCGCTATTTCTATTTCATCCGTCGTAAAAAGACCGATCCGTCGCTAAAGATAGCGACGGGTCGATCCGTCGCTAATTTCGGTCGCTGTTTATGGTATTTCTTGTAGTGCAACTAATCCACTTTGTCCTTTCTAGGACTGAATCCACTAAGATATGATTGAGGTTCCTTACAATCTCCTATCTAAAGCGATTCAACAGAAACCAAAGCACACTTGCTTTGTCTCCAACCTAAACTAGAGAACTCAACCTTGTTCTCCACCAAACTTGGTACTTTTAATCAGCAAAACTATGCTTGATTAAGTTCCCCCTGAATATCACGCCTGAAAGGGTGTATTTTCAGTTAGAGAGTTTTGGGGTGAGATAACTTAATCATAACTTATTCAGTTACAACAAGTAATCTAAGAAACACAACTTGGAATACTTTGCAGTAAACAAGTTTGATTGTTTCTGGTGTCAAGACTTGTTCTTGTTCGAAAGAAAGAACACTTAACTAATTTCTTAGCCGAGTTTGTTCTACTTGTTCACAAGTAGCTTTTTCAAGCTTTAAGTCTTGGAACGGATCAATGGCAGTAAGAGTGTTTGAAGGTTTGTGAATTTTAAGCACAAGTGAGAGTTTGATCACGTTGTTGACACACTTCAACTCTTTGCCGGATGACCTCTATTTATAGTGCAAGTAAGGAGCCGTTTGAATTTCAAATCCTAAGGCTTTTGTTCCTTAACATGTCACTATCTTGCTTTTGTACTTTCAGCAGCAACCTTTGTTTGTCTGCTAGTCTTTATGTCCTTCGCGTGTAAGCTTTGCATTAAATGCACCTTTGAATAGAATTCAAACAGTAACAATGGAGCGCAAAATCACGTACATGCAGCAAGAGGTCACATATGTTCATCAGCAAGTGTTTATTCTCAGTTTCAGCAAGCACAACCTACTCTGTCTTTCAGATTTTCACTTATGCAATGTTGTTGCTGAAAATTTCACTTTCTGAGCAACACGTGCCTTACCAGTCTTCAGCAATCTTCAAGTCTTCAGATCTTCAAAAGTCTTCAAGATTCTGACCGGTTTCTTATTTGCTTCAATAATTTGTTTATAATAAACAAAATACATCTTCAGCAAATGCTTCAATAGGTCATTTTCTTTTCAGAAAATAAGTTACATCAAAGCTAAGCATCAATAAGATATTTTCTTTTCAGAAAATAAAATACATCATACGCTAAAGTGTCAATAAATTAATTTCTTCACAGAAATTAAAGTACGTCATCCACAAGGATAAAAACTTATCTAACACCTATCTAAATCATCAGCAAACGTTCCTCTTTTACAATGTCCTTTAAAAATTCTAAAATCCTATGGACCTCAAGAGTACTAGTTACTGGACTGTTCTTAATTTAGCATGGTTAATTGCTCATCAAAATTACAAGTTTCCTAACAAATTTCCCCCTTTTTGATGTTAGCAATCCATGGCTAAATTAATTGTTACCCTTTTAGAGGTTTCTGATGTTGAATAAATCAGATGATTAATGCAAGCATACTTGAATTAATAAAACAGTAAGCATAAGTAAGTTGCATAATCAAAAACCAATAAGAGTCAAAAAGAATTCATTGCTGAAAGTTATCATTCATAAGTTTACAAGAAAGCATAGATAACAGAGAATCAGCAAACAAAAACTTTTAACAAGAAACTATTGCAGGGACTTAAACTCTTTCAGATGATTTTCTCAGAATCTCTCTTACACTCTTCTCACCAAGAGCAGTGAATTCAACACAATCCTTCTCGTAGTTTTCCAGAAGCCTACGGACTTGTAGTTGAAGAATTCTTGCATTTTTGAAGGCAGTATGATGATGCTTTTCAGCATTCATTTCCATGTAGTTAATTACCCACAAATGCATGCCCCAATTGCTGGCATGGAGAAGCTGTGTATCTGAAATGTTTCTCGGATGAATCTTTCTTAACCAGAGAAGATCTTCTTCTTGATCCTGAGCAGTCAGATAGAAGTACTCATAAGGAATCAATCCAAGTTTCTTCTTAGGTTTCTTTGTTACCGGGTCAGCATAGAAAGCGATGCCAGGTGGTTTGATTATATCTGGTTCTTGTCTAAATGTCTTACCAATGGCAACTCTTCTTACATGGACCTCAAGATTCAACCATTTCCCAGCAATGTTTCTTGGGAGGGATTCTTCCCTTTGCTTCTTTTGGACCTTGAGTTCAATCCATTTGAACATCTGATTCAAACAGGCTGTAGGAAAGAACTCATTTACCAACAAATCTTCCAGCTTTAGGATCCTGCAACCATGAATGTTTCTGATCACATTCTGAGTGGTTTCATCATTGCTGGTCTTTGTATATTCAATGCCGGAGCCAATAGCAATGTTGGTCAGCCTTTTCTCTTCCTGTCTTTGCCTTCTTCTTCTTGTTTTAGCATTGTCTTGATCTCTTGCTGAAGAGTCAGACGAAAAATGCCTTGAGTGGCCAGACGGAGTTATGGCTGTTAAGGGTCTAGCTCTTATGGCTTGAGCTATTGTTTGATTGTCATCATCTTCTTCATCATCTTCATTCAGATTGTGATGACTTTCAATGTGACAGAAATCTTGAGTTTCAGCAGCGGTTTTTCTCTTTTTGGTACTTGCTGAATTTAACTCAGTTTCTGCTTGTCTTTTAGAACTTTGCTCTCTTTCAGCAAGAGGTTCTAGTGGAAGTGGCTCATCCGCAGCAGGAGTAGGAGGGGTTTGATTGCTTTTTCTGGTCTTCTTTTCCCCCTTAGACATGGATTGCAACATCGGAGTGATGTGCAGAGAATAAAACTCATTGCAATTTTCAGCAAGAGTGTTGAGGCTGTTATACTTCATGATGATCTCTTGTTGGTCAGAGTTCATTGTTGCTAACTCTTTTTGAATAATCATCATGTTCTCTTCATGTCTTTTCTCTGTTGCGGCCTTCTCATCCATAATAGTCTGAGCTTTGACAAGAGCACTTTTTGCCAGCAAGAGAGCTTGACTTACATCTTCTTCATAGCTCTGGTGATAAAGACTGATGTCTTTCTGAGCTATGGTTAAAGTTGTAGTGCGTCTCAGCACCGTAGCCAATATTTTTCCAATGTCAAGTGGGCTCTCAGCAAGCAATGCCTCATCTTCAGCTTTGCAGGCTTCATGGACTTTCTTTAGTGCGAGAATTCTGGGAGTAAACTCCTCAACTCTTGGGAACGGCACTAAATTAGGTGTCAAGGAGTGAGCCTTAAGTTCAGTAGCAAACTAATCATCTTGTAAAAGCAACTCAGCCCTTAATGAATCTCCTTCATAGCTGAGATAATTAGGAGAAGGAATCTGAACGACTTTTGGGTCTCGCTTGGATTGTTCATCTTCATTTTCCGACAAGTCGTCATCATCCTCAGATTCATCAAGTTGAGCGACTTTTGAGCCTTTGTCAGTAGCTTCACGTCCTTTTTGTTGAGTGGTTGCTGATGGCAACGCTTCAGACTCAACGACTGGAGTTTCACCAGTAGATAGTTGTTTCCATTGAGTTTGGGGCTCAATTACTGGAGTTTCGCCAGTAGTTAGTTTTAATTGAGTAGTTGCTGAAGGCAACGTTTGAGACTCAATAACTGGAGTTGCGCCAGTAGTAGGTGGAAGGGATGGAACTTCCTTTGATTTTGGTTTTGAAGATTCACCAATTTCCAGATCCTGCGTATGCCTTGCATGGATCACGAGACTATTTTGTAAAGCTCGTTGGTAATCTTCATCTTCTTCATCCTCATCTTCAAGGTTTTCTTCAGTAACCTTGGCATCAGAAACTGGACTTTTGCCATTTTTCAAGGCAGCCCTTTTTCTGGCGTATTCTTCTTCAGTATCAGCACCTTGTACAGGTGCTTGATTTTCAGCAGCAGCAGGAGGAGGTTGAGATTCTTGCTGAGATTGTTGTTGATCAGCTTGCTGATTGTCAGAGGGATTAGTTTCAGCAGCTGTCAACTTTAATCCACCAGCACCAGGACTTGGACCTTGATTGTCATCATCTTCATCCTTTTTGTCCTTAGAATCTTTTCCTTCATCATCACTGGGATCAGTGGGAATGTTCTCATCTTCTTCTTCTTCTTCATCATCAGTCAAGATGACTAGCTCAACGTGCTTATACAAAGCAACACTTGTCACTTCCTCTTCCTCAGTTAGTTTGTGGGGATCAGCCACCACAGGAACAAAGGATCCTTTGAGCATCACAGCTTGTTCAGCTGGAGAGGCACTCTTAAATTTGGCCTTCATATTCTCTCTGATTTGAGCAATCAGATTTGAACTCATTTGCTGAGAATATGTCATTTCGTCAGGAAGTATGGAGTGGACAAATGTTTCGAGCTTCAGCAGTGAAGATCTCTTTTTCTCATTTGAGAGATGAAGGTGAAGATCTGAGAAGTCCATTCTCCTATATCTTTGCCAGTTGCTGACGGACTTAGCAACTCTAGACAAAGTTGTCCTCTTGAAGCTCAAGTAAAGTTCTTCAGAACTTACTTGCTGATCTTTAGTGATGAGTACCATTTCAGTGGTCTCCTTTTGAGCATGAAAAAGAATTTTATTTAGATCAGGATTGGTTTGGAGAATTGTTTTAGAGTTTAAATCTGAAACATGATTTACCTGCTGAGAGTCAGCAAGCTCATGTAGTACAATTTCCATTCCATGAGGAGATGGGGTAGCATCCTCCATTTGTTCATCCTGAAATAAATTAAAATTAGACACAAGTATTAAGCTGTCAAACTTAGTTTTTATACCAAAATTATTAACTACCTGCTGAGCAGGGAGTGTTGGTTCTGGTTCAGAGGCTTCAGCAACCATCTGACTTGTATCTTGAGAAGTCTGTAGAGATAGTATAATATTAGCAAAAGAATAAGTTTCAGAATTTGAAGTTTTACTGATGGTTGAATTAACTACCTGCTGAGGAAGGACAGGTTGTGGCTCAGTCCTTTCAGCATTAACAGTTTCTTCAGCTTCTTGGACTGTTTCTTCAGCAGACTTCTGAGTTTGCTCTAACTGAGAAAGCTGTGCGGTTTCAGCAATCTCCCTTGTCTCTGAATTGACAAGTTGAGCAGAAGCAACTTGACCTTTAAGCTCACTGCTTGTCATGAAGAGTTCAATTGACTTGTTGGATGATTCTTCAATCTCCAACTCCATTTGTTTGCTTAAATCTTCCAGTACAAGCTGGACTTTGTCAATTGAAGTCTTGGGTGAACTTGGGCCAGCATTCTCAGCATCAAGAGATGCGTCTTTGAAGGATGCTTCTTGAGTTTCAGCAACTTCAGGAACTGGAACCATTGCTATCTCAGCAACTGGTCCATCAGCAAGCTGGGTTTCAGCAACTTGATGAGTTGCTTGTTCAGCAACCATCTGTTCAGCAGCATCAGCAAGTGCCGCTCTTTGCAGATCAGCAGCAATGTCGCTTACTGGTTCCATGGTTGGATCATCTAGATTCTCTACAATGTAGATATCTGGGACTTGGGCAGGAATTTCATTTCCACTGCTTTGTGGTCTATTCTCAGTAGAGTTATCAACGTTAAGTTGATTGTTGAAGGCTTCCGCAAACACTTCAACATTGCTGATGTATGTTTCAGTAATTATTTCAGCAACATCTACTGGCAAATGCGTTTCAGCATTTGTCTGGGAATTGACTGAGGAGTCTTGGACGTTGGGGACTGACTGAGAAGCCAGTGTCTTCTTTCTTTTGTTACTTGTCCCGTTTCCTCTTAGGTACGGGATTTGCTGATGACGCTGCAGTCTGAGTGTCATCATCAGCTTTCCTCTTTCTTCTTTTAGATTTCTCCAGTTTCCCAGAGTCATCTATTGTTGCATTTTCAGCAACGGCTGTTGTACACGTACCTTGTTGATTTTCTACAGCAGTTTCATTTGTGTTACCACCACCAACAGCAGTTTCATCTCTAAGTTGCTGAGTGGTAACATCTGCAGCTGCTGTATACCTTTCTTGCTGGCTTGTGCTGACAACATTTGCAGTTGTTGTCTTCTTGGATTTCTTTCCAGCAATCTTAGGTACATTCTGCTTGTAGAAAGACCTTCCCACATTGCACACAGATTTCTTGATTGACAATGGGTTTCTTAGCTGAATCCTGAAATGTTCAAGGATATAGCATATCTTGATTCCATACATAACTGGAAAGGAAGGTGAGACCTTGTTGTCTTCTACCTTTACCTTAAACTTAGTAACACAATCAACAAGCCTGTTGAAAATGTACTTGGCCCAGTTAAGTTCCGATTTATTCTCATGAATATGCATCAGCAATGGCCATCTTCTCAGGCCTACTTGGTCAATTCTTCCGACTTGGGAGTCAAGAACTTTAATCAGTAGCAGAGCTACTAGACCAAGTGAAGGACAGAGATGCTTTCTCTTAACGTGCTTTGTCCAAGTCACGGGAGCTATCTCGCCTTTCTTCATTTTGCATTTCTGACGTCACTGTAGAAAGCTTCAATTCTTCGTCAGTGGCAGTGACGTCGTCTTCAGTTCCATTGGTTGGAATCTGAAAAATCTCCGCTAAATCAGTCCATTTCAGGACGATTTGCGTGTTCTGAACATAAGTAAGGATCACTTTTTCAGTGACTCCATTGCTGTCTGTAAGGGACTGGATTTCTGCATTGTTGTAGAACTCCATAGTATCAATCATGCTCACTTGCTTAGTGCGAGCAGAGATAAAGTTCATGAGGCCTTGCTGCTTGATGAACTCAAGCGCCTCTTCATTTTGGTCATCAAGTTCTTGTTCATAAAAGTACCTAATGTACTTTTCTTTTGCGAATCCTCCCCATTGCATCAACATCTCACACTTTGCAGTGTCAAGATATGACGGAGGCATAGGTTTTTCAGTGATTCGGTCGTTTTTCAACACAACTTTCGCTGTGTTTTGGGTCAGAGAAGTCACCGGAGCAGTCACCGGAGCAATGCCTGTTTCAGCACTGTCAACCTTTGACGATTTTGAGGACTTAGATGACTGTCTCTTGGGAGCCATTTCTTTATATAGAGCAAGAAATTGTACGAAAAAGATAGTTTGCTTTTTGATCGGAGGTACAGTAGTTTCAGGCTAGAAATTGCAGAGAAAGGAAATGTGAGTTAAAGAATTTTGTCATTTCTCTAACTCCTTCTTTATATAGTGTCTCTGGTGTGTGAGAAACTCAATCGATTTGAGTTCTCAGCAAGGGTAAAACAGAGAAACACTGGAGATAGTGGAGCCTTTGCATTGAATGTGGCCCACTAACTAAAACCGTCAGAGCACTCTCTCTCTTTGTTTGTTAGCCGTTAGATTAATAACTCCTTTTAATCAATGGCCACGATTGAATTTCATGTCATGATTTATTGCGAGTTTATCTGTGCCAGCTTAACGTCACAAATTGATTTTACCGAGTAATAAGGGATAGATTGCTTGCTGAAATAGACAAGAATCTTTTCAGCGAGTTTGAATTAACAATCTAGCTACTTGCTGAAAGTTCCCCCTTACTTAGATATCTCATATTTTCTAAGTTTAAAAGATATTTCTGATTTCCCGTATCAGTAAATTCTTTTTGCAATTTGAGACATCCTTTGGTAAAATCTGAGAGATGAGATTTTGCTCTTTTTTGAATTCCCGTTTCAGAAAATTCCTTTGATACTTGAATACCTGTTTCAGTATCTTTTGATTGTCTAAGTACCCGTCTCAGCAATCCTTAGGTTCTTTCACTTACTGAGTTCCTGTCTCAGCAAGTGATCAAGTTTCCTAACAAATACCTGTTTTGAAGGAATTACTTGTTGAATGCCTGTTTCAGCAATCATGTTGTGACTTATCATTTCTTAGAAGAAATCAGTGACTTGGTCTTTTGGACAGGAATACTTTGGCTTGCTGAATACCTGTTTCAGCATTCTGCCAAGTGTATCCTTTATTGAGGTAGTTCAATCAATCCAAGGTTATACCTTAGCATTGCGAACCTATTATCCGGTAGGGGCTTGGTAAAGATGTCAGCAAGCTGATCTTCAGTACCTACTTTCACAACCTCAATATCACCTTTTTCCACATGATCTCTAATGAAATGATGTCTAATATCAATGTGCTTGGTCCTAGAGTGAAACTTAGGATTTTGCGTAATTGCAATAGCACTTGTATTATCACAAAAGATTGGTGTTTTCTTTGCAGAAATACCATAATCTCTTAATTGTTGCTGAATCCATAGGATTTGAGCTGTGCAACAACCAGCTGCAATGTATTCAGATTCTGTAGATGAATTGGCGACACACGTTTGCTTCTTGCTGAACCATGATATTAATCTAGTACCCAAAAACTGACAAGTTCCAGAGGTACTTTTTCTATCAAGAGTTGATCCACCATGATCAGCATCAGAATAGCCAACCAATTCAAGTCCAGAATCTTTTGGATACCATAATCCAACATTGACTGTACCTTTAACATATTTCAGTATTTTAATTGCCTTTTTGTAGTGTGATTCTTTGGATCCGATTGGAATCTTGCACACACACAAACAGCATACTGAATGTCAGGTCTACTTGCTGTTAAATACAACAAGGAACCAATGAGCTTCCTATACTTGTGTTCTTCAACACTTTTGTCCTCTTTAGTATAGCCCAATTTGGTACCAACACTCATAGGGATCTTTTCAGGTTTTTCATCCTCTTTGATCCTAAACTTTATGAGCATTTCTTTCGCATACTTTGCTTGATTTATGAATATTCCATCTTTGAGTTGCTTGACTTGCAACCCTAGGAAATAATTCAATTTTCCCATCATACTCATTTCAAACTTATTTGTCATGAGTTTGGCAAAATCATCACAAAGTTGCTTGTCCTTAGATCCAAAAATTATGTCATCCACATAAATTTGAACTAAGATTAATTTACCATCATGGTTCATGGTAAAAAGAGTTTTGTCAACTTCACCTTTCTTGAAACCATTTTCCAGCAAGAACTTAGCTAAGGTATCATACCATGCTCTTGGTGCTTGCTTTAGACCATATACAGCTTTCTGAAGCTTATATACCATCTTGGTTTCTGAGGGAAGTTCAAAGCCGGGGGTTGTTCTAGGTAGACTTCTTCAGCAAGTTCACCATTTAAGAATGCACTCTTAACATCCATTTGGTAAACAATGAAGTCATTGTGAGCAGCAAAGGCCAAGAAAAGCCTAATTGCATCCAATCTTGCAACTGGAGCGTAAGACTCATCATAGTCCAATCCTTCAGTCTGACAGTAACCTTGAGCAACTAAGCGTGCTTTGTTTCTTGTTACTTCACCAGACTCGCTCAGCTTGTTTCTGAACACCCACTTTGTACCAATAGCTTTCTTATTTCAGCAAGTGGCACAAGTTTCCAGACTTTGTTTCTTTCAAATTGATCCAATTCTTCTTGCATTGCCTTTATCCATTCAGAATGCTTCAAAGCTTCTTCTATGGTTTTAGGTTCAATTTCTGAAACAAAGCAAGAGAATAAAGATTCTACTTCTACGACAGTTGCTTCTTCAGCAAGTCCTTGAGTAGCTTTGGATCTAGTCACTTGGCGTTTATTAATATCGCCAATCATATCCGTAGAGGGATGATCTCTAATCCATTTATTAACAGGTTTCCTGTTTGTTGGATCAGGATATGTTTGCTCATCAGCATGTGACTCTTCAGTATGTACTTGTTCAGTACTACTGGGAATTTGTGTCTCTGCTGAGATTTGATCGTCAGCAACTGCTTGTTCAGCATTGCTGGGTTGAGATATTTCATCAGCAGGCACTGGAGATTGCGTAATTTCAGCAACTTCCGGAGCAACCGCATCTTTTGCTGGAAATTCTTTGTCGTGAACTATATTTATCTTGTCATGACTCGGGGGAGGAGAATCATTGTCAGAATCATCATTTAGTTCAATTGACTTGATTTGCCTAGCATCAGATTCAGTTCTTTGCTCATGTATGATTAGCTTTTTCATACATTCTGATATTTCTTCTTCAGCAGGCACACCTTGTGTCTTTTCGTAGAATACAACATGCACAGATTCTTCAATCTTTTGTGCCTTTTTGTTGTAAACTCTGTAAGCTTTACTATGCAAGGAGTAGCCAAGAAATATCGCTTCGTCTGCCTTTGGTTGAAATGTTCTTAGGTATTCTCTACCATTGTTAAGAACGAAACACTTGCAACCAAATACTCTTAGATGAGTGATGTTAGGAGGTCTTCCAACAAACAATTCATAAGGAGTTTTGTTGTATTCCTTAGTAATCAAACATCTATTCTGAGTATAGCAGGCGGTATTAATCGCTTCAACCCAGTAAGCCTCACTTATCTCAGTGTCAGCAAGCATTGTTCTTGCGGCTTCTTTCAGGGTACGATTCTTCCGTTCAGCAACACCATTTTGCTGTGGTGTCCTTACTGAGGATAACTGATGTTGAATACCTTTGGAGGTACAATATTCAGTTATGTACTGGTTTACAAACTCAGTACCATGGTCTGTCCTTATGACTCTTACCTTGTCATTTTTCATGACTTCAAGCTTATTCAGCAAGTTAGGTATTTCAGTCTTGGTTTCAGATTTGTGCTTGATGAATACTACCCAAGTGAATCTTGAATAGTCATCTACCACGACTAGACCATACTTCTTACCAGCATAGCTTGTTGAAGAAGATTCAAACAAGTCCATGTGTAAGAGTTGTAAAGGTTTTGTAGTTGACGGTACTGCCTTGTTCTTGAAAGAAGATTTGGTTTGCTTTCCTTGCTGACATGCATTGCAAACACCATCCTTCTTAAAAGTAACCCTAGGTAATCCAACTACAAGTGCCTTTTTAGACAGCTTATTCAGCGTCTTGAAGTTTAGATGACTTGTTCGTTATGCCATAACCATGCTTTTTCAGCAAGGCAATCATGATCTGAGACAAGGCATTTTTCAACGTTTGCTGAAGACCAATCAACGGTGTACAAGCCTCCTGATCTTCTTGCAATCATTATACTTTTTAGTCTCAAATCTACAAGTTTACATTCATCACTTTTAATTTCGATGACGTATCCTTTGTCAGCAAAA
>CM051455.1:107733957-107765476 GCA_028274465.1 Plantago ovata | reverse complement strand
TACTAGTTACTGGACTGTTCTTAATTTAGCATGGTTAATTGCTCATCAAAATTACAAGTTTCCTAACACATACCGACAATCTGTATACCTCTTGATCTCATCATTTCTCTCGGTATCAACAAAGGACACACCAGTTCTATCGCTTCCCTTAGCAATGTATTTGAAGAGATATTTGATTGATCTGTTTTTTTATTAAGCATCTGTTATTTTTTATTATAAATATTGATGACAGATTTTTAAATAATAAACCAAAGCTTTGGAGCTACAAAAAGATAAACTACTAAATGTTTGTATGAATTCAATTTAAAGTAACGATAACATGTCAATTGAATATTTTGTATACCTACTCCTGTTGCAATATTCGACGTTGATGTGTGATTGGTATTTCAACAACAAATCGACATTGTACGGGACTACATATCTGTTAACAAAGTAAAACATGGAAATAACACTCAATAACTTGAAGATATATCAGCTTATATTAATAATCTTTATCACATAAAAGTTAAATAATGTGGTCTGCTGAATAAGTACCTGTTATCAAGAAGAACACCATTTTTTTCAACAGTTACACCGTGTCTCTGCGACGATATACATGATATCCATTCTGATCGACAAATGTATGATCATTGTAGCACCACAAGGTCCGTGCATCATATGATTGGCCACAACCTCGTACAATTCAGGGTTGGTTTTTTTGTCAGGAAGCTCGGCACATATATAATCATCCATATGTTGTGCAATTTCTGCTTCATCTTCCTTGTTTAGAAAGAGTAGGATATGTGCATGCGGAAGTCCTCGCTTTTGGAATCCAATAGTGTATACAACTGCAATGAGGATAATGAATTATGCATCAGAACATTGTAAATAATAGTCCATGTAAATATAATAAATATGAAGAATGCATAATATGCAATAATGTAAAAAAGTGAAATTTTGACTCCAGAAAATAAGGTAGGTAAAACAGAAATATACATAAAGAGTAAAAGAAAAAAAAACACCCTTACCCGCTTTAGGGATGCCAAACATGTGCTCGTCCTTTAAATCCCTTATAAACTCATCAAGTTTCACCTTGAACACTCGACATATGATATCAGGTCGGTCCTCAGGTCTCACACCACGACTCTGAACATACCTTGTGATTTCTGGCCATTTCGGATTGCAAGTGAACGTAATAAATAAGCATGGATATCCAGCCCATTTGCAAATTGCCATAGAATCTTGGAACATCTGATCCTTCCATCTTTTACCACCGACAAAAGTAGATGGAAAAATTTGAAGCTTATCCTGTGCTAAAGCGTCGGTGTTACCCTGATTAGCTGCTGTAGCCAAGTTCTTGTATGTATCTGTTCTTAGCTTTGGTTGATTATGACGGATCCATTGAAGACGTTGTGACTCCATCATCATGTATGCGTCCACAACAAATTGCAAAAATAGTCTCCTGCCGAGCAGAAGTTGGGAACCTTCTTTTTTCCTATGCTAGATACGAAATGCTAAGAACTCTCGTAGAGTTAGGTTGGGCCTCTTACCATTTGTGTTTTTTGGAATATCAGTGAACCATCCGTCTTCACCATAAACAAAAAGAAGTGGATACTGTAGAGGAAGGTAGAATGGCTTGAATTCATCAACACGTTGCAAATCACCGGATTTGAACTCCGCAATGATATCTATGTTCTCCTTTATATTCTCAATATCACCTTCGATAATTGCAGCAACCTCTGATGCAGTTGGTAAATTAAATGTTCGTCCATCCTTGTCTCTTTTGCCAATCAGTCAGAGTTTTATGTCAGTGGAATTATCATGAGAGATGGTGATGCGATCCCTGGCCATCCTATATGATTTATGCATAAATATTATGCTCATCCAGCATATCCTTTAAGTTTCCAACAACCAAATGATTTATACCTGATCTTTCTTTGCTGATGTAAGAAAAGGTAAATAAGTAAATAAATATACCATAAAGGAATAATTCTTAATAACATATATATAAAGTAACATAATAATGGAAGGAGGTAGGAAAAAAATAAACAAACCCAAGTGCTTTAATTCTGTTATCAATTTCGTTGTCCATATCATATATATATATAGCTGAGAAAACTTTGGAGTCTCCCCCTCCTCTGGCACCAGTGGTCCAATCCTATGAATGTTGACACCACCCATCTTAAAAGAATAAGGACCACCACCTTTATTGATATCTTTATCTATTGTTCCTCCCATCGATGTAAAAGCAAACATACTGTTGTAGTCCCTTATATTTTGTATTACATTCAGGCTATTTTCATGACTATTCTCCAACATATCCCTCCACAACTGTGGGGCTTCCTTGAGCAATGGAAGTTGCACTTGCCCTCTCATACAACATAATGTGAACTGAGGTTTAGTCTTTATTGCTTTTGGTCTCCTTTCTTCGAACCAAAAAAAAGCACCACAACTTTCACATTCATATGTTGGATCACCAATGTCCCAATATTTTGTATGGGAAATATAAAAAAAATTATTACAGCAAAAATAATGAACATCAAGTGAAGAAAACAAAATCACCTACTCAGTTACAAGTAGATTATTATAATGAACATGTGATGCATAAAGTAATGTTATATACAGTTGCATATAATTATTTACCTGAAGTAGGAGGTCCTTTCCATTCATTTTATCTTTCCTCAAGTCTCGTGCCATCGTTTGTTTGTTCGGTATGGATTTTGTCGTATCTGAATAAATTTATTTTTGTAATTATCAACAATGAATGAAACTTAGAAAACATACAATTGCGAAGCAAAGGGGTGAGTGGTAAACTGAATTTTTTCTTGGAATTGAAAATAAATAGGGAGTTTAAATGGCAGAATATAATTAGTCTAACCTTTAGCAATAAACTTTTTGTTTGTGTTAGTGGTATCAAAAATAATGGACTGTCGTGCATCAGCCATAAATGGTCTATCATGTAGCGTATCACCTGGAAGTATGTGGAGTTTGAACAAATTTTTGTTACATAAGTAATTAAGTAATGATTGTTTATCTATTAATATGAAACTAAAAATAATAACATCATGAATTCCAAAAAGAAAAAAAATCATTACCAGCTTGAGGAGGTGGCAGAATGCTGCTGTATTTATCATGAGTAAGTTTACTGCATGGGGGCGCGGGTTGCTTCCCCTGTTTGATCTCAGCGCGTCTTCTCACCAAATCATCACTCGCAATCACATTATTTACGGAAGGTGTGTTTTCCTTCCGTTGGCAGACACCCATCACTATAAGAAAATTGCGGGACATATATATGAGATCAGTACAGTGATAAGTTACACTAATAGTAAATGTCATAGAATGTGTTTTTACCATTAACATGGTGATCTGATCCTTTGAAATCTGACGAATCCAAATTTTTCTTCAATGATTGTAGCACTTGGGAATGGGTGACACTTTGCTGGTGATGTGTTGTGTCTTGAACTTTTGGCAATATAGGTCGTTGTCTGACAGTTGATTGACTGAATGAGATGACATTTTTCAATGGTTGATCTATACATGTGTTTTTCTCATATGTGTAATAAAATTGATTTAAATTTAAACAATCATTATGTATGAACTGAAAAAAGTTTAGGATTTGTGAAACTCTAACCAGAAATGAACGTTTTACTCTCTGTTCCTGACATGATCTGATTTCTCCTCTTTCTGGCATTATTCGTCGTGCTTGGCGAGCAGTATATGGATGACTGTGAGTTGGTTTGAACGTGTCCATGGAAATGTCTTGTAGGTGTATCACCTGAATTAAGAACCAAGATATAGTAAGCATTTATACGCAATAATGGCAATGAAAAAATATATCACCTTACAAATATGTTAGAAAATAAAACCTTTTCTAATTTTAGTTTGTGCAGTAGTAATTGGTACCACACCAAGGCTAGTAGGTGGAATAATCACTGCAAGTGTGATAAATTAATGAATTTGAGAAAAAGAATAAATTTTAGTGTCCCTCTATAAATGCAGCAAGTTATTAATAGGCAGGTAAGTTACTTTGTCTTAGATAACTGAGAGGTATGAGTGGAACCAACGTATGTAATCCATGAGGTGTGGATACTGCATGATATAAGCACAATAAATGATGAGCGAACCAACATATTACAATGTATGTAGTTTTGCTTTAAGTAAAACACAAGGAAATATCATGTACTGTTGGTAAATAGTGGTGTGCTAGGAGTCTGAACAAAAGGTTGTATTGGTCCAGCTGAAATGAATGATGATGTCAAAAGTAGACGGTCTGAACATAAGCATGAATTAAAGACACAAAGTATAGGGTTTGAATATGCATACCATATGTAGAGTTACTTGTGGGAGTAAATTGTGGAGGACTGATGAAACCACTCCCAACTGAAATTGTGTACAATTCAAGTTAACAAATGCATAATGTCAGAATAAGGTTAGGAATTTCGAAAAGATGAGTAAGAATGTTTATTCATACATTAAATTTGATTCTATAACTCATATATATGTAAAAAACACTCACTAATATTAAGAAATGTAGTACACGCAGAACATATCAAGTTTTACCTAATTGGAGGTAATTTTTCTATTTTTCAGAAGATTTTCAAGTTGAATGTTGTCATCATCATATCAACTGCTGCTGCTATTCATTTGCTTATATAGCTCACATATATGTCAAAAACTACTAACTAAACTTCAGAAATGCAGTACACGCTGAATATCATAAAAGTGACCTGTTGAAGTTCTAATTTTCTTTTGTTCAGGTCAGTTGGAAGTTAAATATGTATGTCGGTTTTTCCAGGCATTGTTTCCATTGTTCTGTTTGCTTGTGCAATGCATATATATGCAAAATTATTACATAGCTTACCATTTGTGATGTTTGAAAGTGGAGATCTTTGGGTATGTTTTGGAACTGGGACATTTTGTGAACACTGCTCAGCACCTCGTGGTCGTTTCTTTGATTTTGTTTGCCTTTTTCTCCATCTGATCTTGCTTTGCCAAAACCAACAAATGCTAATGTTGTTTCCGTAATATAGAAATAATAACTCGAAATATATCTGTGAAATATAGTTTAGAATATACCGTTGAAAATGTTCAGATGATTGTAGATGTCAGTTGAAGTTTTCCAGACCGAACCTTACAAAGAAACACAAACCACGAATATTGAGGAAAGTTTATGTATGATAAAGTGACAATTAAAAAATACAATATTATGGGGAAAACAAAAGAATAGTAACATACCTGTTGTAATGGTTGTTGATGATGTCTCCATTGGTCACTGATTGCTGAATAAAAGAGAAGTGTTCTCCTGTACAAAGATATTATGAACTGTTTTTTTTTTTCCGTATGTTATGGTTGAGCGGTTATTCTTATGCTGAAAGAACATGGAGCAGTAAGTGGATTGACAGTTTGATTTATTAGTTTCCAGTTTTTTTTTTTCTACTTACTTCCCAAGTTTTGGTATTTATAAGTATGAGGATTCTATGTACAGTAATTTACATGTTCAGTTTGTTATTAAATGTATTTTTTACATTATCTTTTTATTTTTAAAATTTTCCCAGTGTTTATCTGTGTGAGGACTGTTTATTGTTCTGATTGCACTGAAGAATAAAAGATCACCAGCGTTGATATTATTAATATGATGTGTATAAAGTGCCAGCAAATATCCTGATTGCTGGATTCACAAAGGGGAACATTATCAATACCCTCACCCTCACAATCACAGTCTCTAGCATTGAGGTACTAAATTATTAGGAGGCTTAAGATTATTTTATTCCATCCATAAATTTGTTTGTGCTTCTATAAATTTTCAAAGTGTGTGAATTTCACTGTTGCTTTGTTGTTGTTAGAACTATATTAGAACCATAAATAAACAATAAAAAACATGAAATAGTGTGCCTCATCCTTATTTATAGTCATGGGTTATGTTAACGCAATCAGAAATGTGGTAGGTAGAAGTAGACAGCAAATGTATTCATTTACTATCATCTGAAATGACGGTAACAACATAGAAAATGTATCAAACGATCTGAAAAGAATAACTAAGTCGTATGGTAAATGGTGTGAAATGAAAGCAAGCATGATAAGCAATGACTTAAAATCTATCAATGTCCATAATGATGAATGATGAGCTATAATTATGAAATGATAATGTAGGGAAAGAAAAACTGCTAACTTAATGTGAACATTGAAAGAGAATAATAATGTTTTGTGAACTCAAACAACCAGAATGTGGACGGCACCATCTCAAATGTGTGCATAATGGTTTGAAAATTGAAATGAAAGTAAGCATCATCACTGGAACGAAAGACCAAAAGGTTGAAAAACAATATGATGAAAGAGTGACAGCATAAGTGGCCATTGAAGTCTGGAAACATTCTTAAAAACTAAAGTCCTCATGGTTCAAAAGCATAAATCAGAAACGGAAAATGATTAATTAAGCTAAATGAAACACAACAAAGATGGTGTGCTGGTGAACTAACTTTTGTAGTATTGTACTTTCTCTTTCTTGAGAATCTTTATCTTGGAAATCTTGGTGGCTGAGCATCGTTCTCCAGACTTTGGTTCTTTGAGATTCTCGATGGCAAGCATGGACCTTTTCTATGGAGTGATATCCGTAGTCTGAGTGTTAGAACAACTCTCCTCCAAAGTAGTATCCCCTAAAGAAGACTGAAATGAAAAAACATTTATTAGAACATAGATGAAACATAAAAAGTATCAATTAATGTGAGATGGTTTTTAAATAATAAACTTACATCTGAGTTAATCATAACAGAGGATGATTCACCATTATTTTCTTTTACTGCTAAAGAATTGGAATCCTGCAAGTTTGTATAAATATGTGAGATAATATCGAGTGTGTAAATCAAATGAAAAATGACTATTTCGTCTAAAAAAAAAGAGACTAAACAAACTTACCATGGTAGTAGTTTCTTTCATGAAGTCTGAGATCAACCTCTTCTCATTGCTAAGGGCTTTGATAGTAAACTCTGCTACATTGCTTGCAATATTATAGGCCTTATCAACCTGGACTTTGAATATCCAATGCTGGTCGCATAATGCAGTAATCTCTTCTGGAAATCCACCAACACAATTTTTCTGGAACAGGAGTAAAGATATATTCAGTAAGTGCAGGCAATTCATATGTGAATTAGTTGAAATTAGTGTGATCTAACCTCAGCTAAACTCTGTCAGCAAATGATTTTCCTAACAGAGAAGTTGCCACTTGCTCAAACAACACAAAATATGTACTTGATTCGCCATCATCAACCTCAAGTTTGACCTGGTATCTTAGAGAAATAGAGATTCCACGAAATAAGTATTTTTTGATACCCTCATGCATACAGCCAAAGTTGGATATATAGGTGATGTGTTTGGTATATTGCAGGGAAATAGCCACAATTTTTCATGAATACATCCATCACAGTATATATTATAGCCATATATATACTAAACTTCCTACAGACAGTTGATAAGTAATAGAAAATGGAAACTACTGTAACACCCCTTTTTTTTTTAATTATTTATTTAATTATTATTTTATTATTTTATTATTTTATTATTTATTATTTAATTATTTATTTTAGTTAATTAATTATCAGAGTAAATTATTATTCGATAATTATTTAATTAATTGCGCGTAAGCTAGTTCATTTCGTTTCGTTTGGATCGAGCTGGACTTTCTGATCTATTTGGCCCATTCATTTGGCCCAATTCTTTAGCCAGTCAAGCCCGTTGACCGGCCCAGTCTTCTTAATCCTAACCCTAAGTCCTTATCCCATCTCTCTTCTCTTCTTGCCGTCAAAAACGTTTTAGTGAAGAAAGAAAGAGAAGAAAGAAAGAAAGAGAAAAGGAGAGAGAAAGAGAGAGTTGTTCCCGCCCGACCCCGTCGTCGCCGCCGCCGTCATCCCGGTCCGTCGTGCCGCACCGAGCCGCCGCGCCTCCCGCCATCGCCGCGCCGCCAAGATCGATCGATCATTTCCGTTCGCCGCCGCTGAGATCGATCGACCTGTCTGTTCGTCGCTCCGTTTTCCTTTCGCCGCCGCCCGGTTTTTGTTTCCGATCGCGCCGATCGGACCGCTGTTTGCCGCCGCCATCATCAACTGGAGCTCCTGCTTGCTCCGTTCGGTTCGTGAGCTCGCTTGCCGGCGCCGTTTCTGTCTTGTTCGTTCCGCCCGGCCTCTGTCCGCCCCGTCACGCGCCACCCAAACCCGTTCCCGTACCAATCTGCTCCGTTCCGTCCTTCCGATACCGACTCTGCCCCATTTCTGTTCCGATCCGTTTCGGTAAGTAGTGAATCTCTATTTCGGTTGATTCTAGATTCGATAAGTTTGAGATCTCGATTGTAATCCCTTCTTTTGTTTGGATTTGCAGTTCCATTTATCTCTGTTCGTTCAAGGTAATTTCGAATCCTTATCTTCTTTTCGTTTTTTTTCTTTTCTTTAATTCCCGTTTTACACCTACGTTATTCTGGCCTTATTACTGGACCTCGACTGAACCTGGACTAGACTCGAACTTGGGTTAGGATAGTTAAGGATCTGTGTTGTGTTGTTTTGGACAGATTGTTGAACTTGACATTTAGATTTTGACCAATCTGGACAGTTTGATCATATGTTGACTGACTTGGACTCTGATTTTGTAATTTGATAAACTTGTGGACTGTTTTGGTTTGACTAGAACCTAGGAGGACTGATTTGATAATTCTGTAAATTTTAAAGGACCTTTTTGCGTTTATGTTTGACCCTGTTGACTGACCGAGACAGTTTAAGAGAAGTTTCGATTTATGAGAAGTGTTATGGTTGCTTTCTGAAACTCGGAGAAACTGTTTGTGATTTCTGATTTTGAAAAGGATCTTTTTGTAATTTACCACTGAGGGTATTTTGGTAATTTCCAGAGTCTGAAAACCGAAAGAGTATTTCTGAAATGTTTCAAACTTAGTTTATGTTTTTGTAAGTTATTAATGACTTGACTTGCTAGCCTAGTTGGTTAGGTCCTTGCTTGACTAACTTAGAGGTCCCGAGTTCGAACCCCGTCTTTACCACTTCCTTTTCAACCTTTTTCCTTCCGTCCGTTCGACTTCTAAAGTATGTTTAGTACTTTCTTGTTAGGTTCTCCTTTGTTCGTTAACCCGTAAAAGCTCGTTACTCGTTGAAGGTCTTTGCTCGCAAGTTAAGGTGAGTGTTCACCCCTAAACCTATTATTTGCGAAAAACTGGAAGGCTATGTGACTGTTTGTACCTATTACTATCTACTGCTTACTGTATGCTTCCGCGTAAAAGTATAAGTCCTAAGTATGACTTTTGCATTTCCGTTTATTGCTACTCTGTGCTGGACTAACCTTTCTGCAGGAACACCTCTCGGTGTTAATTATCTGTATCTGTTGTTCTGTATCTGTTCTGTTTCTGTGTGACCGGTCGATTAGGTTATGGTTAGGTAGGCTTGGGTAGTAGAGGACTATCGGGTTTGCTTGATCGTGGCCTAGTCTATTCCCTTTTAGACGCGAGGCAGAAGTCGCTGAGGTCTATTAGGGTCGTAGGATCTGTTTCCCCAAAGTACACGGGGGTTTCTGTTTCTGTCCGGAGTTGTGCACCCTCTGGAGGGAGTTATAAGGGCATTCCGGGAGTAGGAGCAATAAGGCGGGCTGCACCAACGGTCTACAACTTATCTGTTCTGATATTCTGTTATATGTGACCTGTTCTGTTTGTTTGTTTTCTGAAAAGGATTTTGATTTCAAAATTGTTTACTTTCTGTTTTAAAATTTAGAACCTCACTGAGATCCTTTATCTCACACTCTTTTGTTTTCAAAATTCCTTCCTTCCAGATGCTGCTGAGGATGTGCGTGACTAGGATGCCAGCGACTGAGAGAAGGGTCTGGGGTGTCTTGGGTTTCTTTTGTAAAATAAGGAGATAAACTTTTACTGTCTTCATTCGTCCTTCTTTTGAACTTGAGTTGTCGTTGGTTATTGTTCATTTCTATTAGCGTCAAAGATTATTTTGGCATTAATTGCCGACCGTTGCTATTAAAGTTATTTTGATCTTCTTTTCAAGAAATTATTTTTGTTTTCAAAACCGGTACCGTTACAACTACTGTCTCAACAAAGCCATATATATATTAATGTGACAACAGTTTATAAGTTATACTAACCTGGGAATGATGGTGTCAACAACTTTGTAGCATCGAGGACATGTATCTCCAACCTTGGTTGTTTTCTTAATCTTTTTGTTGCAGTGGCTGCAAGAATGAAAAAACCATTCTGTGGAATCTACCTCAGACACCTCAGCAACAGTGGTGTAGATCCCGGGCTACATAATAGAATTTAAACCATAAATCAATTTAAAGAACTGAGAAATACGTAAAAGTAAATTTACAAAAAATAATATAAGACCCAGTGTATACCTGTGTGCATTTGATTATGTCTCCAACTGACTTGCAACTATTAGGGGGAAACCAATCAATCAGCTGAGAATTGTAGAATGAGTTCTGGATGGAAGATTGTTCTTCAACATGGCTGATATGTTAATAAAATGAGAAGTTAAAATGGGCATATATAAATTAATCAAGTGCAATGGCTGGTTTGATGTTAAATTTAAGACTATATCAGCAAATTGTTGAGAATTTTTATTGGGGCAGGACAGTAACCTGTTGATAAAGGCAGATATCTCTTCAGACTGCGGATCAAGCACAAGTATTGTTGAACCTTTCATTGTTGTGACACGAAAAACCTCTGTTACCAAAAATTTATAATAATTAATATCGAATAATAGATAAAATAAAGTGAACCAAGTATTATATAGATATTTTACGCATATATCATGTATGTAGAGGAAGAAGAACGGGATCAGAGACTGGGCATAAATTAAATTTAGTTCAGTATATAACCTCTATATTTAGAGACAGATACGAATTGTAGAGCAATGGGGAAAGATTGAGTCTGGTCTCCCCGTTCTTGAATGAAGTTTAGAAACTGATCTGTGTAATCCTCCCATAATACACACACCAAATTTTTGTTCCTGGGGATATAGAAGTAAACAGTAAGGAAAAAATTTAAACTCTGTGCTATGTAAGCTTGTATGTATATAGATAAAAAAAAAATAGGTGTACTCATGATCTTGGATGGTGACATCCAATTTCCTAGCATTCTTTGCAGCAGCTACACGCTCAACATCAGTGTGCGAGACGTACTTTCCAACAACATCTGCGAGTGTTAAGGAAATAGACAATGTATCAGTCGAAAAAACCCCAGAATTGTATGGTATTGAAAGAGTTTATGTTAATGCAATACCTAGCGTGTATTGAGCCTCAACACGTGGAATTTCATTAAATCTTATGAAATTGAACCCGTTCAGTGGAATCTGGGCAGTCTGATCTGCAGAAGATATCTTAGTGTTCATCCCAAGTTCCAGCTGTATGGGTGGTTGATGCGAGCAGTTCTGAAGGTTTTTGCATTAACTTGGATTTTGAAATTACTTATGCTAGTAATCTGGCCTTCATGAAGGAGTGGTTTTAACCTGTTGGATGGGTTATCATGTGCCATGGCTAGTATCTTTGAACCCTGAGGCAGCAGATAACATCAACAACGGTGAAAGTTAAATGTAGTCTATACGTTGTGCGGATGAATACGTAAAGGCAACAAAAATATGGGGCATGCAACAAAATGGGAACTCGGAAAATCTTATGTGAATATATAAGCTACGTTGACAACATTGTGTGCAGAAGAGAAGTTATTTGAGTGAAGGATTTTTGATGATAAAACCTGCAACGTTTTTTGATGAAAAAAAAATCATAGACTCCTCTCTGATGTTGTCTTCGTCTACCTCCCTCTAAATGTTCATAACAAATTCACAATAGTTATTTGTTGTTATTTTTAAGATTAACGAAAAGAAAGATAGTACCATAATAATTTGAGGAAAAAAAAAGATAAAATTATGATAAGAGGATAAAACTTTTTTAAACAAATATTCAATAAAATTGCAAGGTAATATTGAACTGTATTTTTTTAGTCCATGCCCGTCGAGAAACTCGACGTTTCTCGACGGGCTATTAGATGGTGGGTTGACCTACATTTCAGCTTTCAATTATCAATTTCATCTGACATTTTTTTAACATGAAGACAGAGATAGGGAACTGCATTTCATAAGACCTACATTTCAGCTTTCAATTATCAATTTCATATGATTTTATAATTTAAAATGAAGAGATCAGAAATGCACCTCAGCAGATTACAATCTCTGAAGTTGAAAAACAACTTAAAAATACATGATCAACTGCTATAATCATTTACAATCTCTGCAGTTTAAAAACAACTTAAAAATACCAGATCAATTGCCAGAATCATGGTCTAGTGACTAACTTAGCCTATGTACTTTATTTATTACAAGCTCATCAATAGTGAATCTACTACTGGCCATTTGAGTGTAGGGATTTGGAAAGCCGACAGTGTTTCGTAAATTGTGAAATGTAGGTAGATAAAACAATAAGTAGATGTAATTCTGGAATGACAGTATTGCTTATTAATTTAGGACCTTCAACATTTTGCTAAAGGGTTGAACTGCTTGACTTGAACAGGAAAGTAATTTAAGAAGCATGAGAACATAAATTAATGACATCAGAACATAAATTCAGTATAAAAGTGGTGAAGAAACTTGCCTCAGAATCAATGAGTATCACTTCGATTCCTGGAGGGCTATTGGGACTAGTGGAAGCATCGTACAATCGAAAGATCCTGGCAACAATAGTACACTTCCTGGTCTGCTGATTAAGGTCCTTGATGGAAACATGAGGGTAGCGAGATTCCATGGCCTTAATCTGCAAAGGCAACAAAAGGTCATTGAGAAAACAATTGTGTAGATATATAATTTAGTGAACGTTTTCTGAAAAATGAAAAACTTATGTTACTAATTGAGGTCGTACTGAACATAAATAAGGTCAGACTGAACATAAATTAATGATGTATGGAGATTGTTCAGAACTACAGAACACAATGAAATTAATTGTACTTAGTCATAACAAAACCAAATTCTAGTTTATACAGAAAGCCAGAATGTAGTAATATTAATTTTTCTTAGTAGAAACGAAAACTAAATCAGACCGTACACAACGACATATAGTAAAAAAGATTATGAAAACAATGAACTGATAGAAAAAGAATATTAACAACTCACTTGTATTTAGTGCAGTAGACTCAGGAACTTAGTTTGATAGAAAGAAGAGGTCAGACTGAACATAAATTAATGATGGATGGAGATTGTTAAGAACTACAGAACACAATGAAATTAATTGTACTTAGTAGAAACAAAACCAACTTCTAGTTTATACAGAAAGCCAGAATGTAGTAATATTAATTTTTCTTAGTAGAAACGGAAACTAAATCAGACTGTACACAACTACATATAGTTAAAGAGATTATGAAAATAATGAACTGATAGAAAAAGAATATATACAACTCACTTGTGTTTACTGCAGTAGACTCAGGAACTTAGTTTGATAGAAAGAAGATGAGAATAGAATGATGGAAAAGTGAGGTTACATATGTCCATCGAAACACAGCAGTTATGAATTGTTGATGATAACTGATGATGATCGTGGTAAAACGGTGATGAAGATTAGAACGTGGGAAAAAAAATTAAATAAAATCAGAAGGAAGAAAAAAAAAAGCATAAAAAATATATAAAATAAAAATAAAATCGCAATTACCTAATCATGAAGAAGGTGCCACAGCCTCGTTATACACCTCGAATCGCGACGGACATGAGCGGATTTATGGTGGCCGGATTTGTAGGTAGACGAATTCGTTGAGCCCCTCATCGTCAATTGAATCCATAAATTAACCAGGAAAAAATTGGATTGGATGAAAGCTGACCTTTGCATTCCGGTGGGGGACGCCGAGAGATCCTGAGAGATTGGCGGTAAAGATTGAGAACCCTAGCTCGGACAAATGAGAAACGATTTTGGGACATAGTCGGCCGTGTTTTGGTGTATAAGAATAAATTGCAACGGCGTCGACCGATTTTGGGACACAGTCTGCTTCAGAGGTCTTTGACTGTTGCGTTTCTGTCTGCCTCAGGGTTTGCTGTATATTTGCGTTTGAGAATGAAATTGCAGCGGCATCGACCGATACAGACAGTCAGCAGAATCGGTCTGTGACTTTGTGTCTGCGTTTTTTGGTAGGGGAAATCTGACTCAGAATTTTTTTCACCAATAAGAATACTCCATTTAGACACATAATACAATGAATGAACCAATAGCAGAATGACACATGGCACAATGTGAAAGCATCTTAATCTTTTCTTTTCATATATTTATTATTATAGATTTTAAAGACTTATATTGAAATTGCATGCTAACCTCTAGTGGGAAAACTAACCGTAATGGTACTGTTAGTGGAGGAAGTAATTTAAAAAATTAAATTTAATAGTAATAAAATGAGAAAAATTGAATCTAGAGTAGAGACTACAGAAGTTCAACAGGTGATGAAGAGACACAAGTACAAAACCATGTAAACTGATGATAGCCATATATGCTTCTGCTCTGCTCCTACAAATACAAATTCATTTGTAAAGTGCCCCATTAGTTACCTCCCACATCTCAACTTTGAACCATGCCTGATTTATCTCTACATTCGACTACCATTCCCGTCGGATTACATCACACATGGTTTAAAATGAACGATGGTTTACATCTGTGCATCGTACATCAGTATATGTGTACCACTCCGACCATAACAGTAAATAAAGACCAATGTAATTCTACATTCTCCGTCTCAACAGTGAGCCTAGCATGAAAGATCTGACTTTTGATGCCCTGGTTTCTTGTTCTTGGTCCATATAAGTTTCATGGCAATCCAGGAGGACGTACCTATGGTGAGTTGTCACACTTGTGTAAAACCATGATTAGAGCCTCCTGTAACCGAAGTGATGGGTTGAACTTTTCATATATGTATCAGAAATTTGATCCTCCTTGAACCCATCGAGATGGTTTCTGGACAACGCCCGAATAATATTCCCCAACATTTGCTACAAATAATGGATCCCGATCATCCAATGTGCTATAGCTACTTGTCCACCCAGCCTGACCTTCCAGTTCCGCACGGTCGAGTTCTTTCGTCAGATCATCCATCGTTTTTCTGATAGTGGCTTTGCTCATCCTCCCTGGCTCTCCTGTTGAGATACCTACCATTGTAATCTTCGGGAGTAAAGGAGACAGTTGAGTCTCTTGTCTTCTACTTTGCCTGGTCGAATTTAAATCTCTGCATTAGAGATAGTTACCAATTTGTCACAAATACTATAGTCACCAAGAACACAATTACACAAAAACCCTTTCCGATAGTAATTTCCACGAACCTTGAGTCAGGCAAGTGTTGTTGCTTTGACCAAGGATGACCAAACCAATCTCCAAAAGGAAATTGGAAATCCATCTTCTGTCCTAGTCTTTCATCAGAAATCTGCTTCAGTTCTACATCTGAAGCACCTGGAATCTGATCTCGAACATCTTCTGTAAATCCAGAGTTTGACAATAAAGGAGTTTGCTTTTTAGCTCTCAGGAAAGAAGCAGCACTTCTGCAGGAGATACAATAAAAAATTCTCTGTAAGTAGGCATATCTATCCACACAAAAATTGACACAGAGTGCATCAAGCTCTAATCATATCATAATGAGCAAATATTAACTCGGACCACACAATTTGCCAGCCCATTGCTTGTAACAGTTGCTTAACATGCCAGTTATGAAAGATACACTGGATACTAACATTAGAAGGGCCGGGATCAGATACATGCAACTTGATTGGGATGCAAGTAAGAATATATCTCAATCCTTGAAAGTGGTAAATAGACTTTTAATTCAAGGTAAAAGCTAATATCAACACGGTATTTCTGATCCGGTTATTGCATCTCAAAACTCATCATAAACAAATAAAAGTATATGTTGATAGAAATTACTTTTTCTCAAATGAATCAACCATATATGGAAATTTGGGTTGAATTCCAGTCACTTTCCGCAACCATCTATTCCCAAGAAGAACTTTGTCTACAATGTAGAGAAATTCAATTTCTGCAGCCTTTGATAAGACACTCAATGGTATAGCCGGATGACCAACCTCATCCAACACTTCCTGAACCTATCAAGCATGGCAAAAATAAAAGACACTTATGTATGGACTTCATTGAAAGTTAGAAAAGAAATAATTGTCCCCTGGGAAGATGGGGGTGGTGTCAAGAGAAGATGATAGAGCATCCAAAATAACAAAATTTGCACCTCGGGAGGTTCCCACATGCTTTCTCCCATCTCCTCAACAATATCAGCTGAGAAATTGTCATCAGCAACATCACGGCGGCGTTGCAAATGCCGGGTTTGAATTAAAGATTCGAAGTGCTGATCAACAGATTCTTCAAGAATACCATCTAGCATACTTTTGTCAAAGAAAAAGGGAGTATACCTGAAAAGATGACATCACGAGTATCAGAAATGCAAAGTCATGTTGAAGGATTACAGGTGTTAGATATCTAGAAAGCTAAAAGGAAAATTTGCAAATAAATACATGTACATGCAATACAGAAATTATCCGTAAAATCACATCCAAGTACTTAATAACAGGGTGGTTTCCAGGACTTTGATGTCTGAAGTGAAGTAGTAAACATTTGCCTGAGTGGGAACTTTAGCATTGAATCTGTAAGAATTGCTGATGCTGGAGTTTGAGATGGAAGGAGTAGATAGAACATATTGGTTTTATAGATGTGCCAAATGTTATTAACTTTCTCATAATTGCATCACCTAATTCCACCAGTACTATATGAAAATATCTACTTATTAAAAATGGTTCATTAGAATCATTACTCTAAAATGAGAAGTGTGTCTATATCATTCTATACAATCTAAAGTCTCCAAATAAATTATGATAAGTTTGTGATATGCCAAAAAACATGTTGCTTTTTACAAATTCGGATTCACTGTAACCAAAATGTGACATCACATATCTTCCCATAAAAAACCTCGAAACCCTCTCACAAATCTGTACTAACAACTAACAAGAGTAAAAAATTCTGCAGAATCAGACGGAGAACACTTTATTGGTAGTAATTTAAAGCAATAACTTTCTCTAGAAAGAAAGAACAAATTATGCAGTACCTGGGAATAATAATGAAGAAACAAGGTGAAAACAAAAGCTGAGCAAAATTTTGGATTCACTATCAATATGGAGTATGGAGTAGCCAACACTAAAAAGACACAACGAACTATTTACACTGTCCTATATATCCAGAAAGATCGTATAATTATTTGAGCTATAAATATTCAACGTGTGCATTAACTCACCACTTGATACCCTCAGTTGTTGCTATGGCAATATCCAAGTTTTGAGCGCCGAAAACAGGAACACCTTCGACTTTCTTATTTCCATCATCCAGAGGCAAGGTCTTTAGTAGTTTGTTTGCTTCCTTGACCTGCAGTAGAAATAATCATTAATCACAAGCCATTACCATTAAATGACAAAAAAGAAAAAATAAACAGAAATTGCATGCTCTGAAGGTGTAAACAATAGAATTAATGTCTAACCTGCTTTTCATTAGGAACAAATTGGAACAAGTCTGGCTTCTCCTGCATAGCATATATAAGACAAGAAATCAAAATTGACATTAAATAAAACTACATGCTTTAGGAACAAGAAGATGGATAAACTTGGTGATAATATTTCATCTTGAACACGAAAATCAGAAAGGAAACAAGACAAATGTGACCACGAAATTTTAGACAATGACAAGATTAGAGACAATCAAATTCTTGCCAAATTGCAAAACATGTTTGACTTGCAGCCTTGGCCAGAAACATAAGATTCAGCACATACAAAGAAAATCTTACACTTGTATACAAAAATCCAAGCTTCTCATTTGATGCATGTGTGTCTGTGTGTGATCACAAGAAAATATATCAAATTCTGTATTTTCAGAAATGAGATAATTGCAATGCAGATATATCCTCCTAAATGCTTGTCACCATTAAATAAAATTCAAAGAAAACGGGATTACAATTTTAATTGTCAAGAGAGATGCCATTGAATACGTAGTTTCATGTAACAGACATTAACTGGACTTGAATAGTAATTAGGTACCTTAAAATGTTCATATGCAATATCGAGACGGCATGCGCCAACTACGCCGCTGGGTATATTGAGCTTCTTCACATAAGACACTGAAATATTTAACAAGTCAGCGTCACTATAATATTACACATATATGCATATTTCACAAGTTTTGCATAGTATAGGGAAAACCACAAGACGAAGTGAAATTTAAATGTACAGGCAAAAGGAAATCATGGATGTTGACAAAACCAGTAAATCTCAAAACTTCAACATTGTGGTCATAGCAAAAAAACTACTCCCTCCTATCACAATTAATTGTCGTTTTAGGCTAAACACACAAATTAAGGAAGCCTATTGCAATCATGACTCTTGAAGTTTGAGATTATTAAAATATTACATGATTCTTTTCAACCTAGTTTTAACTACCCTTTCTCTACCCTTTTCAGAATAAAATAATAGATGAAATAAAAGTTTCAAAATATAATAATAGATGAAGAATAGAAAAAGAGGCTGGAGTCATAGGCTGCAGGCTAGGCGACAACTATTTTGCTAAGGTGAAAATTTCTTAAACGTCAATTAATTGTGACATGAGGGAGTAGGAGTCAAATCTATGTTATTTCCAGAATATGTTTCCTTGGTACAGGGGAATGCTTCAGCAAATAATTGATGAGCATCTGGGAGGAGATTACATTAATTAGGGAAGGAAACCAAAGTAAAAGATAAGAAAAGTTGTGTTATTAAGTCATACCGGCATCACCCAGATCCATGAAGAAACGGAATACTGGCCCATTTCTTTCACTCTTAGTGACTGCTGCAAACATCTTTTTTAACCATTGTGGTGTTCTACAACCAAAAAAGGATAGTGATACACTTGAAAGTAAATTCATATCAGGACATGACAAGCAGACAGGTAATAGTTGACGTAGGATCACAAAATTATAATCAGGTGTAAATCTATAAAGGCACGCATGTATCCATCAGGAGTTGTTAACGCTTAATCAAGGCAAGAACAAGTATGTTCACGGGTATTTATAAGAACCACGAGATGAAAAGGCATGATAACATAGCAGTCAACTCTTATGAATGATTGAAAGCTATCCGGATCCAAATCAATCATTCATGATGCAGAGAAACTTCCTAATTAATTATTTAAATTGACAACTGAGTGAATCAAGTAATTAAGGCAATAAAGAATGAATCTGAAGTCACCGTAAATGGAAATCACATATCTGATTGGACGCCCAAAAAGAAAGGCGGTACCTTTAAATGGGACAGAGTACATAACAGATTTAACTTCATCCGGGAGAGAGATTAAGTGCTAAAACAACTTCTACAAATAAGTCTAAAGACATGCTTATTGGGATAAGACTTATGTAAGGATTTTTGAACGGTTTCCACTTTCTGTTATGCTAACCTTACGATTCTCAGACTTAATTTTCAAAAGGTGATCTGGAACAGAGCATATTTTTTGCTCCTGCATCTTTTTTCAGTTGTTAGAGACCTACTTTGTTTCCTCCACATTCTATTCTACTACCATGGCAGCGATCTCATCCCGTGACTTCCGTCTTGTTCCTTTGTTCCATGAAAATTTAAGCTTTCATGATCTACATTGTTACAACTCTTGCAACTAAATTCATACAGGAGAAGTAGGTAACAAGTCCAGTCCCCTAATTCATGTGTTAGCTTCTTTAGAATTTCTGTTCTTCACCATTTTCTCCCCGACCGCATGTCACTTGTCTTGTTTCCTCCTCAATTCCTTTCTTTATCAGGAATAGAGGGAGGACAATAGGTGATGGGGTGAGGTGAACAGACGTAAGGATTTCGTCTGGGAGAAGAAGTGCAGAGGAAACAGTTATCTAAAAAAATCTACTTAGCATTTGTGTGGCTGTATTTCACACTATTTTTATGTTTTTGAACAGCATGACATACCCCTAACCGTTGCCCTAAGGGTGTGTACTTGATAAACCTTCCCAGATTCATTTCATACTATAGTAAAGGTCATGTTATTTTCATCAAGGGTGAACGATAGTTGTGACTTGTCAAGAATACGACTATCTTTTATGGAGGAGAAGGACGATGCAAATAGCAATTACCATAGTGCACAGCCTGCCATTATTGTCTTCGTGCTATTTGCTTTTGTCTTTGTTTACAATATCAGCACAATTCCAAATAGTGATGAAAATGAGCACTGTGTTTCAAAACTACAAGTATTCGATTTTACCTCATTTAAATGGGTTTCTAAAGTTTGGCTGAAACAACATAAGTACCAAAATAATGTTGGACATTAATAAATAAGAAACTGCGAAAAGAGCAAAAACTTCCGAGCTAGCTTGTCATGATGATGATTGACAACTGTAAACGAGGATCAAGATGATGATTGAATGTATACTTCATTGTGCAAGTAAGAACTTAGATCAAGCATTTGCTTTTCTGATGCTTTTTTAAGATTCTTTATTATCAACAAAAAATGAAGGTACTAAATTATGGAATAGGAATAGCACTAGTATATGGTATTATAATGGAATAGGAATAGCACTAGTATAATGGCAAAAGATATCAATTTTACCTAAATTGTGGGCTATATTTTTGATGAGTATGCTCTATTTGCTGCACAATAGCTCTAGTATGTCTTTCACCTATAGTTTGGTGCAATCTCACTAACTATACAGATTGCACCCAATTGCTTCTAGCCTCTCAAAACCCGAAAGAGTGACATCTAACTCATCATTTACATTTACTTTATCCGGAAGAGTGAGATACCCTACACCGGTTAAGGTTCAGTTCATTTCACCTTAATTTCAGTTCAAACAAGTTCAAGTTCAGTTCACTTCAGATTTATTAAGTTAAGTTCAATTCAAATTATTAAGTTTAGTTGAGATAAATTAAATCAAGTTGAGTTCAGTAATTTCAGTTCAGTTCAGTTAATATTTATTAAGTTCAGTTGGAATCAAAGAGCCTAATACTAACACAAAAGTCCCCAAGTAACATTGGCTAATGGTGTATCTACTAGTACTAAAACGAACCCTACTAAAAGACTAATCGAAAATCAAAAGTTAAAGAAGAATGAAACAACATACATATGTAATTTAGGGTAATTAAGGTACCTTTTAGTAAAAAAAGGGATGTCGAATTGGGTGGTGACGGCCATTAAACCGGTGCCAGAAAGGTCACACATGCTGAAAACCTGGCCGACAAAAGCAGGCCCACCTTTCCCAGCCGAAATCCTGACGGTGGAAGGAAACCCAGAAGAAGAAGTTGGTTGTGAAGAACGAGGAGTGTTTTTCTTGATAGAAGAAGAAGAAGAAGATGAGTGTGTTGTGGAGTCAGCAGGGTCAGAAGAGGTGAAAGCCAGTGAGAGGGGTGAGGTGGGGAATAGAAGAGGCAGTGTCTTGGAAGAAGATGAGGATGATGATGAGATGTTTGTTGAGGCAGCATGGAGTAATTGTGAGAGCTGGGTGGTTGAGTGCTGGCGGCGGCGACCACCGTCGCCGGTGAAAGCCATCATTAGATTAGATAGATAGATAGATAGATAGATAGATTTGGGAATTAATTGCCGGAATTTGATTTGGTGAGTGAGCCACACACAATACACAAATAGACTTCGTTTGTAATTAAGGCATTATCACTTAAATAAAACAGAACTAATTTTTTTTTAATATTTTGAATCAAAATTAAAGCGGTCAATAACATAATAACATAATTTGGTTTGAATATAGAATCCAAATCACATGTGATTATTAATGGTTTGGGTTAGGAATGGTTTGGATATAAATGGGTCTATGGTTTGGGTTAGGAATGGTTTGAATATAAATGGGTCTAACTATTTCACCCATTTACAAGCCATAAATGGTGTTTGACTGTTTGACTACCATTCTTTTTCCGTTTGTTTATTTTTTATTTTCATTATTCATTCATTTCATCGTCACTTCTTTTCCCTTTTGTTTCTTTCATCGTCACTTGTACAACATTATTTGACTGTTATGATATAATTCTCAACTTATATAAATTAATAAAAAAGAATTATTCAATATAATAGGATAAATAAGTTATCAAATGAATGATATTTTTAAAACGCACATAGATGTATCAATGCCACGGTAGAATATACTTCTAAGTTATAAGATTTCAATAAATAGAAAGTTGATTCCATTGTAAGAGTATAACAAAAATTAATAAATCAATATAAAATATAAAATAAAAGTCAACTACCAAAAACATAGATGTTATAAATGTTAAAAAACGCGATTAGCAAGTTCACCCGACAGACCATTATTCGGTGACAGTATTACAGACGATCCAGGTTTCGTTACCGGTCGATCTTCTGCATGACCGGTCAATCTTCTGCATGACGTAATAACATAAATTGTTTACAAAATAATATTATAATAACAATATATCGAGTAATTCCAATTTTATAACAATTATAGTAACCTATAGATATCCAAGTAAAATATACAATACATTATAGCTAGTAAATGAATAAATTACACACAAAAAGTCATTTTTTGACATGTCGCGAATTAAGGAGAATTGACACTCGCGAACTAAGTGCAACCGGCGAATTACCTTATCTATAAAACGGCTGGAACCCTAGGACCTTTCCCCATTTGAGCCGACACACACATTCTGCCTCCTTCTCCGTTTTCTCCTTTCGGAAATCTTACCCGATTTGAGCCGACATAATCTGCTCGTCTTCTTCCGATCTCCTACGACATTCCCAAATCTCCGTTTTTCATCTTTCTCATTCGAATCGTTCTTCTCATCCAAATCGGCGTCGGCTTCTCCATTCTAATCTCTCCGATCAATTTATCATCTTGCATTCATTCCAATATAGATTAAGATATCTCTTTCCATCAGCCATGAAAAATCCAAAATCAAGTCGACTATTTTGTGAAGAATCGACGATGACAATGCGAATCGATCTACTCTCGAATCTATGTTGGTAAGTATATCACTACACTTCTATTTTGTATTTCATATATCTCCCATATTTATTAACTAAATCTCAACTTTTATTTGTGAATTTCATGCCTCCGTTTTTTGGCATCCATTCATCTCAAGTATCGTCGGAGATCTCTAACGGTGAGTTACTCAATCTATCTGATAATTTATTCGATAATGAATCCATATATAAGTTCTCAAATTTGATTAATCCCTCTGCGTTTATTGTAATGAGGTATATCGTGGCTTAATGTTGAATGGGATCGCATTTTTTCCACGAGCTTACAACAGATTCAAACACTGATCTGGTGAGTGCTACATCTTACTATAATCTTTAAAGTTGTTGACCAATTTATTTTGTTGATATACATAGTTAGAAGACTTATGAAGAAGCATAGTATAGAGTACCGTAAAATAAATTGTATCCGACTACAATGACATAAATTTCATTAGTAAATTTCATTATAAATGTATTCTTAGTCTCGGTTAATAAAATCTATAGTAAAATGAGAATGAAATATTGAGCATACATAAACTGTTTTGTCTATCTGTAAATTGATTAGTGTTCGTCAACTTGTATTTTTCGATTATCATTTTTCAAATATCCGTAAATAATTTTCTTGCATTTTTCGATTATCATTCTGATTTATGATTTGTATTTTTTATTGCGAGGTGTTTGAAATTGAAAAGTTAAAGCTATGGGAGTCACAGAAGAAAATAAAAGTGATGATGATTATGTCGTGGCAAATCAGGTTCGACTCTGAATTTGACTCTCGATCTTTCATGTTTTTATTAAAATCCATAGCTTTATGCTTAATCAATATATACTTAATCTCGGTCTAAATTGTGTTTGACTGAACACAAAGCACTAAATATAAAATATTGATTAAAATAATTATATTTTATAAACTAATGATTTGGCAGTACTAATGTGTTATGACTGTCTAAGTTAAAAATGTTATATTTGGCTGAACACAAACAGTATATATAATTATAACATCATATTTAACATATCATATTACTTCAATTTTTATATAACGCAGGACGGTGCAAAATTAATTAATGATTTTGGTGTTTTCTGCTTCAGAAGTCTAAAATCAAGACTTGCGAAGCCAGAAAACACAAAATTCATTAATTACATTTCACAGTTCTGTAGCTGTATACTCATAGCAAATGTTGTAGCATACTTAGTCCTTTTTATGGCCACCATTGGAGGAGCTCTGTAATAATAGGCGGACCTTCTCAAATGGTGTACATAAAACATAGTTAATAAGGTTTGAATCTACTGAACACAACTACATCCTTAAATCCTTTCCCTCATTTTTTGTGGTTCTGCGTTTCGACTCACTATCCGTGAAGGTACCATTACATTCCAGTAGAGGTCCCTGTCATGTATAGTGATTCGGATGGCAGGGCCACAAATTATGACGGAATGGAAACAATAGCACTTGCAATTTAATAAGGTTTGCACGTAATAAAAGTACAAACACACTTCCCCAACCAGCACCGTCTGCACTTACATCAAGAGCAGGCGGTGTCGCTTGGGGGAGTGTGCTTGTACTTTGATTATCATGTAAACAATAATTGTAAGTGTAATGGTGTACATCAAACATAGTTAATAAGGTTTGAATTTACTGATCACAACTATATCCTTAAATCCTTTCCATCATTTTGCAGAACACACCTCCAATATATAATTTCTCTCATAATGTTGTTTATCTCATATTGTATAAATTTCCATTATCTTTGGTGGTCCTGCGTTCCGACTCATTATCATCGACAGGTACCATTACATCTACTACGTAACGGACCCTGTCAATTATAATGAGTCGGATCGCCTGGCCAACAAATATAATGGAATAGATTTTTAATTTAAAGTCTAATATGATTTGCATAAAATAAAATTTAGAAACACACTTTCCCACGTGTGCCATTGAACGGGGCAAATAGAATGTGTCTTGCATAAATTGTGTGATGATGCATAAATTGTGTGATGATGACAGCTTCAAAATCCTTCAACTGAGACAATGCCGCCTGCTGGCCTCATAGTTATTATTATAGTCTGACTAAGACAAAGTCACAACAATATTACCTCTTGGGCCAGCTGCCGGAATTTCTCAAACAGATTGAATTGTCTGAACACCACTACTTCATCAATTTTGTATAAAATTCATGTTATGGTTAACCAAAGTGTGTCATCTTATAAATTGTGTGATGATAAACAATTTTCGATCTTTGTATTAAGGTAATGCTGCCCGCTGACCTCAGAGTCATTATTATAGTGTGACTAAGAAATAATACGTTAATATTACCTCTGGGTACAGCTGGCAGGATTATCTAAAACGGTGAGATTGAATTGTCTGAACACTACTATTTCTCTATACATTCTTTCTCTATATATTTCTCACATTATTACTTTCACCGATTCTTTTCTGCTATTTCTATATACACTTCACTATTTATAATATTTCTCTATACACCATTTCTCATTAAGTATTCATTACTGAAAGTATATGTGATGATGAAAATAGTAATGTCTAATGTCATTTTTATACCACTCCTTCGACGATGAATTAAATTGTGTGATAATGCATAAATTGTGTGATGATGACAGCTTCAAAATCCTTCAACTGAGACAATGCCACCAGCTGCCCTCAGAGTTATTATTATAGTCTGACTAAGACAAAGTCACAACAATATTACCTCTGGGGCCAGCTGTTGGGATTTCTCAAACAGATTGAATTGTCTGAACACCACTACTTCATCAATTTTGTATAAAATTCATGTTATGGTTAACCAAAGTGTGTCATGTTATAAATTGTGTGATGATGAACAATTTTCAATCTTTGCATTAAGATAATGCTGCATGTTGACCTCAGAGTCATTATTATAGGGTGACTAAGAAATAACACGTTAATATTACCTCTGGGAACAGCTGGCAGGATTATCTAATACGGTGAGATTGAATTGTCTGAACACTACTATTTCTCTATACATTCTTTCTCTATATATACTTCTCACATTATTACTTTCACCAATTCTTTTCTGCTATTTATCTATACACCACTTCACTATTTATAATATTTCTCTATACACTATTTCTCATTAAGTATTCATTACTGAAAGTATATGTGATGATGACAATAGTAATGTCTAATGTCATTTTTATACCACTCCTTCGGCGATTCTATTAATATTATTAAAAAAAAATATATAGAAATCATCTTAATAACAATAGAATCGTGCGAAGGAGTGGTATAAAAAGACGATGAGACTCTATTACACTGAACATGATTTACTTTCAAGTTAACAACTATCTTTTTTATACATGACCACGAAACAATAACCTTTGATGGTGATAAATAGAATCGGTGGTAGATATATTGTATCTTATTGAACACAACAATTTGTTCATTAAATATTTATAATTTCATCTATTTAATTTCATGTTATAGTGTATGCTCTTTAAAAGGGCGTAATGATGAAAGTGATTGATCTCGAATGTTTATTTCACACCGCTCCTTCGACTATGCTATTATTATCATACGAAAATAATTTTGATATTATAACAATAGCAGAGTGCGAAGGAGCGGTATTAAATCGACAATGAGATTATTAATATCTGAACACACCTCCGATTTAAATTGATTTTTTGAAGCTGTCAGAGCCCGAATTTGATTAACACATTCTACCTTTTCGTATTTTACAATTTCATATTATTTTATATTGATATTATTTTACTTTACTTTAAACCATAGTTTTGATGTACCTTTTCATGATATGTATGCTTTTCAAAATAGTGTTATGATGACAAAATCAATTTATATGAAAATGTGACAATGGCGCACGTATCTCCTTGAAGTCCTTATTACATATTTTGAATGATTCCATTCAAAGTAATAATTACTCAAGCAGATACGTGTGGCATTGTCCTAAAATATTGAAATGTCTGAACACTCCTTCGGTGAATGTTTATGATGAAAATAATTGATCTCAAATGTTTATTTCATACCACTCCTTCGGTGAATGTTCATCTCCGGAGAATGTTTTTATTACACACTAAAGGAAAACAAAACAAACTTTCAAATGAAAAAGACAGGGTGTTGTTGTTATAATAACAACTTCACTTATTGAAATTAAAAAACATAGATGTTCACCGTGATTTTTGAACTTGATACTTCATAATCGATTCAATTCCAATCGTATCGGCAGAATCGAGCCAACATTTCAGTCAATTGACCGCAACACTCAATTTTATAGTTGTACTTGAAAGCTTCGGCACACCCCCTTTCAATGTTTCGTTTTTCCATATTTAATATTTTTTGCTTAAGATCTTTGGCGGTTTGCTCAATCACAAGATGTTCGAGATAGATGAGATGAAGCTGTGCAACAACTTGAGCAGCTTGAAAGATGGGACCGTAGTGGTGCTGATAGACTTCAGCCTTCTCTTTGACATCCAAAAGCTTGATAAGCAGAGTAGGGTCAGAATCCTCTCTTCCATTTGCTTCGTAATACCTGTTTTCAAACTAAATTTAGTGGATAAAAGACAGGATGAATATATTCAACAAAAAAGATTTTTATCAATAAGTAAAATACCTGACTCCGTTTGTTAGCATAAATTTGAGATTTCTATCAAACCTCGCCTCAAACTGAGGGTACTGATTCATAGTGAATAGACTTTGAGTGAAGAAGCAAGTAAATGAAGAAGAATGTGAATGAAGTAGGATTTAGGTGGAAGACTATATTTATAGAACCATTGCATGAATTGTGACAAACATTTGTCAATGCATGTATTAGAATTTTTGTAACACCATCCACACTTGTCAATTTCAGCCTCTACACAAACACTTGTATTTTTTCAATTCAACATTGAAAAATAATGTTTTATTATTAATGTAATGGATTACAATTGTCATCTCAAAACAAATTAACTTGGTTCGTAATAACGGAATTAGTAGCAAATGCAGAAATTACGACAAACATAAATGCACAACAAATAAGTGTAAAAATGCTACACCATACACTCGAGTCATCATAGATATCGTATTAGACATTTCTTGGAGTTCGAAACCCACCGTGATTCTTGACTGTGTGAAACATTGTAACCCTACACTGCACAACATAGTTGTGCATGCTCTTCTCAGCTAGGCCGAATGTAATATAATCCTTTTCCAAGTCCAAAATCGTTTCTTTCAAACATCTAGCCGACTCCTCAACAGAAGGGTTCTGGCACGATATAACATGAAGTTGTGCAACAACATCTGCAACTTGATAGATCGGTCCTCTTTGATGTTCACGTAGTTCGGCCTTTGCTCTAACAACTTTAAGTTGCTCAAGTAGAGAAGGATTTTCAATCCTATTACCATGAACATCATGATACCTACACGTTAAAATATGTGAGAACAAAGTATGAAAAATAGTTAAAATAATAAACAACTACAAAATGTTACCTTACGCCCCATTTGAGCATGTGCTGAAGTTGTTCATCAAAAATAGCTTCAAACTGAGGTTGATTATACATAGTAGCTCTCAAAAACGTTAGTGAATAAGTGTATGTAGTTAAAATCGAACAGATGAGTAGTATAATTCTTGGTGAATTGGCTCACAATTTATAGAAGTTGTGCATGTACATGCATTATAATGCATGCAACTTCACCACACTTGTCAATGCATGCAATTTCAACCATACTTGTCAATGCATGCAATTTCAAGTCTATAATGCATATATACTGTTTGATTGTCGTGTATGCGTAAATCAGGATTTTAATTTACTCTGTGTGTTGCAGGAAACCGGATGTTATTCCCTATCGACTATGGAGTGAATCCAACTCATTGTCAATCTGTTGTAACACAACATCAATGCACCCATTATTTTTTAAATGTTATCTTGAAGTTTAAATACATTATGGCAGACTATCGTAGTATTGTACATCAAACATGTTACTAAATAATATAGACGCCTAATAAAAAAATAAAAATCAATATTGATGTTGCATGTTAAGATATTATATCAACTTATTAGCCACAGTTACAGTAACGGGGCCAATTGGTGGTGTCGAATAGGATCATCAATTCTCTGTTCGCTAGGCAATAGTGACACCCAGTGCTGGATCCACTTCCACTCGGTGTATGGATACGACACATTGAAACACGTATGAACCACAATATTATAACCTCCATGGCCCCTAGAATTTCATTCAGTTTTTTGCGACATTCAGTTATATATTTCCGTCCACTACATGTGCCTTCATATGCACGCATTATCGATATACCGTCTTCCCTAACTTGTGGATCATGCATGTGCCACATCTTGAACACACAACTCAAATACGGTGCTTCCACATGACCAGCTAACATTGCCCGTTGAAGGAACTGTTGGGCCGTTTTTCATATTTTTTATAGAAGAAGTAATCTATCTACATCAATATTTATTGAAATTTGTGTTAGTGATGATGTAAGAAAAAAATATTTATGCTGAACAATTAGTAAGTTCGACTTACCAAGGCGTATCTGTATAGTAAGTCTGGGTTACCATGTTGAAGACACTTGGCATGGAGAAGTAATTCGGATGATGAAACACTATTTGAATGAAATAACTCGAATTTCATATAGCGGTAAACGAAGGGCTCTGTTGATAGTTTATTCAGCCGTTTGCAACTGTAGATAAATCAATGCGATAAAAAAGAAATTATATGAAAATCAAACAATTCGAAATAGCTTGTTGAATGTAATAAATTCTCACGTTAACTGAAGTACAGAAATCGATTCTGATGAGTCCACAGCAACACGTTGAATGATTTTTCTAACCAAATCCGTTGGAATAGATAATAGCCGACTATGATGTTTACGGGTGATTTCTTTGCGCTTACGGACATGAACGATGGCCCTGCAGATCCTGTTCTTGGACTTTAAGACGTCAAAATCCATCTGAATGTCGGTTTCAATATATATTGCTCCTAAATTCGGTTTCAATATATATTGCTCCTAAACTATGATAGTAGCAAAGACAATTTATACTGTAATGTATAGAGTATATTAGGTAATGATCATGCAATACAATATTAGGTATGTATCTAACTCCTAATTTAAACAAAACATGTGTTGACTTCACGATTTGCTGAATTACCAAAACTTTGGTATTATTAAATACATACCAAAGATATACCACTATGAGATCAAGTGGAAATAATAAATATTATGGCAAAATTACATCATCGAATCTGTTTTATAAAGGTAAAAAAATAAAAACACAAAACACGAAAGAAAAAAGAAAAAAGAAAAAGAAACTGTAATAATCGTAGATAATCGATATAAGAAAAAAATGAGTTATACATCGATACGATGAATTAAATCTCATCTATAGCCGTATGAAATTCATATGCACGACTATAGCATAATACTTCCTGGTCTGCCAAACAACTAAAACACAAGCCGTCATCTACATCCCCACGATATGATCATCGTTGCAAAATTTCGGAATATTGAAATCCAAAGCAAACATACCACGATTTAAATCGCGAAGCTGGCCTAACAAATATTTTCTACACATCTTCAAACGGAACAACCCTCTTCGCATTGTTGCAATCTCTTTGAAGAGACGTAAACCATGTTGTCGAATTTGTTCATCACCATTCAACATTTTAACTATGCATGACAAATATTTGGCCATTGGATGTGATGCTTCGGTTAGAATTCTCAACAACTCTTCGACCCTATGGAAGATCTCATACTGGAAAAAATCCATCTACAATATAAAATCAAATAATATTAGCAAACAGGTTTAGAAGATAAATATTTAAAACAGTGGTATGAAAAAAAAAATGGCACTTACGATTAACATCATGTAGTAGAAATCTGGAGTTGCTAGTTCTTCTGAAAGTATATATGTCCTAGAGACAACCAACATTAAGGACGATATGTACTTTACCGCATTCAGCTTATTGGTATTTATTTATGTTACATTTATTTAAGCATACATAAATACAATTGGCATTACATTTACTGGATAGATTATTTGGTTGTTTGAATTATTCTGTAAGATGTTCCCAAGGACTAAAGATAATCACCAAGTTAGTGGGAGCTTGCGTTTCAGAACTTAAGTCCTAAAATTAGCCACTAGTTGATGGTCATTGAGATATGGGATACCAATGATGCGATAGAGACTAGCATGTGTTGCATCAGATCCTTAGAGGATGTAGTAGTTCTCACTGCTGCGAATAGTTTGGTTATTCATGATGGGCACATGGACACTTTGGAGAGTGTTGGCATACCCAGCCGAGAAACCATTTGGTAAATTCTATTTAAGTGTCTATGGGAGTATCGGATTGTAGGGTGATGTAATAGTCCTCAGACTTGAGGTCAATACTACATCATATGTGGAATAATATACTTTGACCATGCGCAACGCTTGCACTCTTAAAGTAGGGTAGATACGGCATGCGTTGGGTATATTAGGAAGCATATGGTGTTAGTGATTGGACCAAGATCAGGATTCATTCCTCCGAATAGATTCAAGGAGAGAATACTCTACATCC
>CM051455.1:107713471-107733857 GCA_028274465.1 Plantago ovata | reverse complement strand
AAATTGAGCTCTCCTAGACACCTAGCTTTCATGTATATATAGATTATTCGATTCCAAATTAACTTTTTATTTTAATCTTTCCACCTTTTCTTTTAAATTCATTTCATTTTAAATTAATACTAAAATACAACGTAAATGTATTAAATTAATTACTAAAATAAAATAGAATAACCATTATTTTAAAAATAAAAATTTATCAATTACTTTCCGAAATTAGACTAATCTGGGTCAAACAAACATAAAAGATGTCAATAAAAATGAAATATCTGAAATGATAATATGAAACATTAAAATCGAAAACCATGTCGAATGCAAAAATAATAGAGATTTTTACGCCTGGACCCCCTCTTATGGACGTGCTTTTCAAATCTTTCCTCGTTAATAAAAGAATTACATATAGGCCCATTTTAAGCAGTTGGCGTTGACCTGCTTATAAGCTACTGTTCAATATTGATTCTCCAAACGCGTCCTTATACAATTTAGCCTTATTCCTTTAATCTTATTTGCAATTTAATCCTTTTTCTTTTTTTTTTCTTTTCTTTTTCTCTTTTTTTCTTTTCTTTTCTTTCTTTAATTCTATTACCGGATTCCGGCAATGTAAAGAGCTCCGACGAGCTCTATTACAGAGCTCCGTCGGAGCTCTTACAGGGCTCCGGTGGAGCTCTGTAAAGAGCTCCGACGAGCTCTATTACAGAGCTCCGTCGGAGCTCTTACAGGGCTCCGGTGGAGCTCTGTAAAGAGCTCCGACGAGCTCTATAACAGAGCTCCGTCGGAGCTCTTACAGGGCTCCGGTGGAGCTCTGTAAAGAGCTCCGACGAGCTCTATTACAGAGCTCTGTCGGAGCTCTTACAGGGCTCCGGTGGAGCTCTGTAAAGAGCTCCGACGAGCTCTATTACAGAGCTCCGTCGGAGCTCTTACAGGGCTCCGGTGGAGCTCTGTAAATAGCTCCGACGAGCTCTATTACAGAGCTCCGTCGGAGCTCTTATTGCAGCTCCAGATCTGGAGCTGCCAACTCCAGATCTGGAGCTGCCAACTCCAGATCTGGAGCTGTAACAGCTCCGATCTGGAGCTGTTTCACGGCTCCAGATCGGAGCTGATGGTGGCTACCGGATTCCGGCACCGGAATCCGGTAAATTAGAAAGAAGAAGAAATAAAAAAAATTTGGGGGAATTTATAATTTAGATAAGATATGTGGGTTTATTTGTAATAACTTAAAGTTGAGATTGTTTGGTAAAATTTAAAATCTGATAATTGTTCAGGGACAATTATGTATTTTCCATGATTAAGAGCGGCAAAAGTCAAGATCGTGGGTTTATTTGTAATTGTTTTGCATAAAGAGGGTTTATACGTAATTCTTTTACTAACGAGGAAACATATGTAATTACCGAGCATAAGAGGGGGTCCACATGTAAATCGCCCAAAATAATAACATTACCGTTAAATACGATCTACAAGAATGGCATAAAAACATCGACTCGGTTTACTGTTAGCCTGCCTGTTAGCAATACTGTGAGCTCCTATCAAAACATGACACGTGGCAAAGTGTAAAACATAAAATTTTCTTCAATTCCTCTCGGTTAAACAGAGAATAAGAAACCAAAATCACAAGTCAAAAGATCTCGTCTTCTCCTCAACATACACCGGCGACTTTGAGATCACCCATTCTCATCAAGCAACGTGAAACAGAGAATGATTCGGCACCGCTTTGCTGCAAACTCTGATGAAATTGCAATTTGTATGGGTCGCGAAGAAAAAAACCCATCTACCTTGAAGTGCAGAAAAATTAACAAACACAAATAGAGATCATCAAAATTAGCAGAATTAGCGACTCGGTCAGATTAGCAAGATTAGCAAAATTAGAGCTCCGTCAGTAGTTTTTGGGTTGTTGCGATTCCCCAGCGGTCTTGGATTATTTGTTGTTTCAAAGCTGTGAAGCTACTTCAGAGAGGAGAAGGGCACCGCCACGGAGCCACCGGAAAGTTCCCCGTCTTTAGTGAAGACGTAAATTGGTTTTCTCTTTTTTTTTAAATATATTTTTAGTGTTTCTGTATATTTAAGACAGGAAGATTTAACGGAGGAAGTGAAAGTCAGAAAGTGTTAAAAGGGTTACTTTGGACTTGACCACGTGTCATGTTTTGATAGGAGCTCACAGTATTGCTAACAGGCATGCTAGCAGTAAACCCGAGCCGTAAAAACATAATAAGGAAGCTTTTCTTCTACAACTCATCAACTTTACTTCTGCAACTCAACAACTACCTCTGATCACCATCCATTAATTGCTTGCTCAAAATCTGCAGAAGATACAATGTAAAACTTTTAAAGAAGAGAGAAAAAACACCTGATATGTAATCTGACTCGTAGCTCTCTTCTATGTTTCATATATCAACACAAGTTTACAACCACAATTCAGCCACCGATGAGGCCCAAACCTACAATTAACCGGCATGATCCCAAACGCAACAACACCACAAGATCTTGACATGCTTAGTTTGAAGAGAACTTTAGAAATGAGCTTTGTTATCTTGAACCAAAGTTAAACACTTCGGTTTCTTCTTGACATAAACAGGATTAAAATTTAAAATTACCTGAGATAAAAAAGAACCCAATGCAGCTAAGTGCAAGGTATATTCAGTTGAGCTAGTAACGCAGCAAAATCCTCGACAAAATCAGTTTCATTTCTGCTGCTGCAATACAAAAAGACATTTTACCACTTGAGTAAACAAATAGTATGTTAAAGAAAAACAATAAAAATGTACTTACTTCGAAAACTTAATAGTTTTACACTTTGTTTTTGTTGACTTTTTTATGTCCGATTTGACCTCAAATTAATCATAATTGATTACGAAAAAATTAATTTTAAAAGTTATATTATACAATATAATAAGTATACTTTTATAATATAATTTTTTAAATTATTTTTTTGCAACGAGTTATTGTTAATTTGAGGTCAAATCGGACATCGAAAAGTCAATAAAAATAAATTGTAAAATTATAAAGTTTTACATGACAACAAAATCTGGCAAACAGTCTTAAGTATTCATTCATTAAGATAAATTAATTCTTCCTGGAGCAATTGTATCAACAAAGAGCATTAAGGTGAAGTAGTTCGGAAAATCCAGGATGTTGATTGACATGAAGCTTCGACAAAAACAGTCTTCCAGGATGTAATGTAACAAGCTCGAAGCTCTGTTTTAGCGTCCATAAGCTATTTATTATATTTACAAGATAAGAAAAATAAAGTATATAATATATGATTTGTAGGGGTTATGTTATCGCTGTGGTGGAATTGGAGGAGTTCGGTTCGGATTGGATTGAATTGGTGGACAATTTGGGACTAGTTAGGGTTTTAATGGAGAGCTCGATAGGCAATTTGGGAGTAGAAGAGACATGAGAGAGGAAATTAGGAACATATAAAAGAAAGTGGAGAAGGCGGTAAAAACGATCTTATTGGTTCCGGAAATGGGAAAAATTACATTTTACACTTTCATTTTAACTAATTGTAATTTTTCTGAAAAATTACTCTCGACCTTATATTATCACACTTTATTTATCACCTTCATTTGAGAGCCACCCTTAAATTTCATTATTATAAAACTCATATTATAATATTCTGGACGCTACTTTCGATATTAACTTGCTACTAATTGAACCGCTCATCGGTTTTAAGCTATAAAATAAGATTTTTCTAATGTGTAAAAGAAAGTTTTACAATATACTTCAGTAGACTACTCCATGCCTTATCAATCGTCTCACATTTATAACAACTGTTGAACTCCCTAGTTAGAGATGGCAAACAAGTAATTCGCATCAGATTCGAATATGATAGTTTTGATCGGAAGTTTCAGATGAGTGAGCTTGTTTCGGACCACTTTCAATCGCGTCGAGTCAGATTCAAATGTGTTCGGATTTGAGTGTTGTTCGTATTACACTTGGTTTTGGTTTAGCTGGCTGGGCTGCTATGTTTTTGTTAAGGAGGAGGGCGACAAGTTTTGGAGCTGATTGGCGTGGTTCAATAGATTTTTTTGGTGGCGTGGGGTAGCACATTTGGCACACAGGAGGGTGATTCGAGGCTTGTTTGAACGGCGGGAGCAGGGAGTCTTGGTTTGCTGATTTATTTTTAAATTTTCAGTTGTGTTCTTTCGGTTATCGTCTTGGTTGTGTGCTCTTCACTTTGGTGTTTTGGGTATTGTGTTTTAGCAACAGGGACGGACAGGTTTGGTCTTGCGAGAAGATTTTTCCTGTGGGTTTGGTTCTTGTGTGGTGTGGTTTTGTTCATTTAAACCCGAGGGATAGTATCTTCATATGATATAGGAAATATATTATCTTCACCATATGCATAAAAAAATGTACTAATTATTACCAAGAGCATTCGATAAAAGCTTTCAGGGTTATTGTTGAGATAATAATAATTAATAAACTCTTGTTCCGAAGAAGTAGGGTTCTTGCGAAACATCTTAGGAATAGATTCGAAATTGAACCTACGATAAAACTCAACCTCCTTGCATATGTCGGTAAGTTCACGATCCCTATCGAGCAAGAGGTAATTATTATCGGTTGAAAAGAGAATGAAAATTTTAATATGTATAATAAATATAATACTTACAAAAACATTATCTTTCGAGCCTCATATATATTAGAGACAGCGGCATCAATGAGAATTTGTTTTCTAACATGTTTCGGAAGAGCTTTCCACTCCATCGTCGCAATGTTTGTCACTGCTCAGACCCCTAATGTATTCCTCTCTGGTTCTTATAATTTCAAAACATTGTCGTACCAACTGTTTTAATTTATACACAGTTTTCAGAATACCAAATTAGGGAAAATCCGCATGAGGCACTATTAATTTAGTCCACTTTTTAATTTAATCCACTTTTTATTCATCTACCTAAGGTATATTAATTTAGTCCATTTTTTAAATTAATCAAACTTGACGTTGAATTAATATGGAAATTGTGATCAGATTTAATTTATTTATTTAAAAAGGGACGTCATAATAATTGACTAATGTATATCGAAATTAAACAAAACATAATCAAATAGAAAAGTGATATTGAAACTGTATTTAATTTCAACAAAGACATTCGACTACAAATACTAATAGAAATTTAAAAAATGAATTTTATACTCACTAAACATCAGTGCAATACAAAAGAAGCATAAAATTCTAAATCCCAGATATACTGGCGTGAAAGTGGTAGTGTTGTAGCACATCACCTCATAATCAGCCAAACACTCGATACACATGCCTTCGTTTCAGGAACACATGTTATCTTACGATGCGTATTACAAAATCGAGCAATATTAAAGTTTTTCTCGAACAGACCTCTACGAATATTATATATGTGCGTACACAGAGTATGTCTCCATCTCTTCAAGTTATAAAATACATTAGGACCTTTGGCAATTTCTTTCAAAACAGCAAGTCCATCCATAGCAACATGCATATTAACGTTTAATAGTTTGAATATACATGATGAATATCTAGCCATTGGATGAGAAGACTTCAAAAGAATGTCAATCAAATACGGGACCCTATGAAAAATCTGCAAAGAAAATAAAATATAAGCAACGAAATCTCAAGGAAAAAATCGTAATTTTAAAATGATAAATTGAATTCACTATATTTATCTCTTACGATTAGCATTCGGTAAAAGAAATCCGGAGTAGCCAATTCGCTTGTCGGAATAGTAGAAATTTGAAGACTTTCATAAAAATGCTCGACGTCAAATATATTTCGAAACCACTTCATGTTGCATGATATTGCAAAAGAAATTTAGAATGATAAAATTAATTAAACTAAAAAATCGATTGAAAAATGCAAACCAAACGAAAAGAGTACCATATAAAATTCTTCGGAGACTAAGGCCAAGTAGCAACTGATGCAAGAATCAAAAGCAAGGTACGAAGATTTTTCAATTCCTCGCCCACATATTTCATTCTTTTAGCCTGACCCTCAGCAAATGAACTCGGGCGTCGAAGAGAATTCATTGTAATATTATTGAAATGTGAAGTGCAGAATCTTTATGGATTGTATTTATATTGGGATTCATCAATAAAGAAAATACATTATACAATATTAACGTCAACTAATTTCGTTCATCAAATTAATAAGGTCAATCGATTAAATATAGAAGTGATATCAAGTGTAGTTCACTTAGCAATTACTTGATTGCCAAAATCTCTAACTACGGTGATTAATTGATACTATACAATCATAAAATATCACTCATGAAATATAAAAATCCGTTTAATAAATTTCGAAACACAGAAACCTCTTTATTTAATATTAATTGCATAATTTCGCTTTGTTTAAATTGAGTCAGAAATTTTACTTGCCTTATATTTAAACGACTCCATATAAATTTTAAATAATATACCGTAGTCAAGATAGACAATCAAGATTTTTTTACTGCCCAAAATCGTGCAAGAATGTGGTGCGTTTTGAAATTATTTAAATATGTATATGGAGCAGTTTAAATCAGTCATATTCTAAAAAGTAAAATGTTAAGTTAACATTACTGACATTATTTATCAAAGGAAACAAACTATTGTGTGTTTATTAGCCATTAAGACTTTTTTACTAATATAATGATTGATAATAGCCATCAAGACTTTTTTACTGCCCCAAACTCAATTTCTACATTACGTGATAATTTTTTAAATTTGCTGAAAAAGTGTAAATACTGTATACTACATATAGTTTTATTTAATGTCCTGTCCAATCTCTCTCACGCCATTGATTGAGATTTCTTGTTAAACTATTAAAATTAGCATATTGACTTTTTTGGATTATTCGAACACATTATTTTTTTGGATTTAAAATGTATAATTTTTTTGTGGGTTAAAATCAGTAAACATTGAAAATAACCATAGTAATAATTATGTAATTAAATAAGAAAAACAAAACAAATGATTTGAAAAATTACAAAAACGATAGCAACTTAAATTTGATGTAGCAACTTCAAGATCGCCATGCAGCGAATGCAAGTCAGACAAAATCGCTGCCTCACATCCGGAAGATTATGTTCCAAGCAATATGGTTGGATCTCGTCCCAATCCCTCTTAAATTGTCCCTTGTAAGATCGAGATAAGTTGACACGCAACTTAGTCCAATGGATTTCAAGCAACCATAGACCACCAGGTTCCAATGCAATTTTAGACAAAGTGTTAAGTCTCAATGTTCTACTATATTCATCATTAGTTAGCAAATTGAAAATTGCAATTGCATAATTGGCATGAGGGTGACTGTTGAAGGGTAATTCGTGCTTCTTCTTAAGTTCGTATTAAACCGTCACAAGGAACTATTTAGGTCTTCTTCATGTAGTCTTCCTCTGAAGAGAGTAGGAATCCTTCATGTAGCTTCCTCGTACCTGAAAGAGACTGGAGGGGGGATTAGTACCTCGTGCCTGGTCTGTCAAGAATCAGACCGGAGGGACGACTTTACGTGTAGGGAGTTGAAGGGATTCCCTAGTAAGAGTAATAAATGTGGTAGGTGAGTGGTAGGTGAGAGCTATGATTGATTACCTAAGGATAATGAATGAGTCCCTTATATACTTGTAGTATCTTATTGTCACTTTATATAGGATCGTGACACCGGCTGAGATTGAAGCCTCCTTTGGCCCAAGCCTATTAAGGAGGTCCATGGGCTTTGACCCAAACATCTTGACTAGGGTTTGGAGGGCATTATTGACTTTTCGGGTCTCATGGAATATTTTGGAAGGCGGGTCCCACAAGGAGCGACCATGGGTGGTCGGCCTGGGTCCTCGTGCCTTCCTCTTATATTCATGGTCGGAGTAGTGCTCTGCCTAGTCTCTTTTGGAGGGTGTCACCTTGACGTAAGGTCCTCCTCGAGGCCTAGAGATGCTCCTCGAGCCCCACAACTGTCTTGTCCTTGTAGTGAGCTTATCTTGAGGGTCGGCCTCACAGTGATGGTCGGGCCATATGTTGGTCGAGCCACACTTAAGTGACATACTTGGGTGTGGTGGCGCCCCTTGAGGGACGGCCTGATAGTGTATATGTCCTAGAGACAGTCCTTACTAAGGGCATGGTGCCCTTGTAGAGGATATATATGTACTATTATACAGGTCAACGTAATATAATATATGTTTGTTTCATTTTACTGTTGAGTATTGCTTTCATATTTATATTACACCAGGCTGCAGCATGTCATATCTATATTGCTGTCTGTATTGATACTGAACATGTCCCCTCGGATAGATGACCGATCACACAGTTAGTGGGAGCTATGTGAGTTATCATCTATCACAAACTCTCCCTAGTCGTGGTACATCTCGGATGTGGGGGTCTGAATGAACCTGACAAGACTAGTATGCGTGGAGGTTATACTTGTTGGAGCAAGTGTGGGCCGATCCCACGGCCACGGAACGGATTGTTGGACAATCAAGGAACGTTCCCATAACTGCGCATAGTTGTTCGAAGAAGCTTTATCGAACAATGGAAGTACCCACCGGACACTCCCATCGATGTATACTCTACACCGACGTGTTTATGGGAACCGGTGAGTTGTCGAAGTGATGCTATTCGTCCTTTGCACTTACAGGACTTTATCATCACATTTGTTGCTCCATATCCTTGGTGGACCCGTCGATGTCAGCTCTGAATAAGCAGTTGACCTAAGACACGATCCAGGATTATGGCTAAATACAAATGGGGGTGATAAGTGATTCTGTGAAGGATTCATCTCTCAAGTGTAGCACAGGAGAGCACTGCTCGTAGTCTGCATAGTTGTGTTGGTAAAGTCACTGGCCAGTGCAAATGATCATATATTATGATGGTCATAAGTATATCTTAACCAAACAACTCCCTGAGACGTCCGTGGATGTATTATTGGGATAGACACTTCATCGATCCTAGATACATCCGAGCAAGTCAGATGAAGGGACGTTACCATCGCCTCGTTGAGCGCAACAGGCTTCGCAACGAAAGGGTTAGCTTTGAGAAACCTCTCAAACGTCCTCACGTATTAATATTGCAAATGGAACCGTCTAGGAATTCCATGTTGCCTAGTCTAGGACTTGCTTAATACGGTGAGGCCCTATGGGTCACACTATGCGGTGATTCAGCCTATCAGGATATCCTTGAAGATGGAATCGCAATTAATTTGGAATTAATTGTGATTGATGGATTATAATTGATTTGGAATTAATTATAATTATTGGTGGCTCAATTAATGATTTGGAATTATTAATTGAATTGGCTAAGTAATTGTATTTTATGTAAATACAATTAAAGATTATATTTTGGAAATATAATGGAGGTTTGATTGTAAAGGATATGTTAATTTAGAATTAACATATGCACTTGGGCAAAATTTACTTGGAGTTTGGATTTCCTTAGAAATATATGTGGGTCCCAAAAGTGGGACCCACGTCCCGTAGGACAGGCGCGCGCGCGTGGCAGGGTAGGGGAAGGAGTTCGACTCCTTCCTCTATTAGAAGTCCAAGGGATAAGTTAGATTTTCCTGATTGAGTTTTGATTTGATTGGGAATGAATCTAGACTTGATATTGGTTTCCTTGTGCGATAAGAATTAGATTCTTATTCCTTTACGAAGTCTAATTGCTTATGCTTTAGGCTTCTATAGACTACTATATATAGTGGACTATTAGAGAGAGTTTGACACACAGTTTCAGACATAGACTTTCACAGTCTTCCTACCCAGTTTTCTTAGAGAAAATAAAAACTCTCCCCTCCTCCCTTAGCCTCACGCGCGCGCACACCGCCACCGGAGGGAATTGCCGCCCCGTCTTCTTGGTCACATAAAGAATATCCTAGCATTCTTCCGATAGGCTGTTCATCCGTGGATACCAAGGTTGGGGTTCTAGGAGCTGGAAACTAACTCTTATTGTCTTGCAGATATACAGAGTATTGTAGGTATCTTCGACTTCGACGAAGGAGAAGATACACCGGAATATTACGAAGACTTGGAAGCTGCTTTGGAAGTAAGGTTAGTCTTCTAATTGACGTGTTTATATATATACGACATATGCATAATCAATTAACCAGTATGTTAAGAAAAATTTTAAAATTCCGCTGCGTACCCTAGGGGTAACTCTGACCATATTTTCTTACACGGCCCTTGATGCTTCGTCGCGCTCTTAGACTGCTCTAGTTCGTACGTGCGGACTGGACATATTTTAACACCAACATATGTCTCCCTAGTTTCCAAGTATCTTTGTAAAAGATAGTTGAGGAACTATGTTCCACGTTCTTTATGAGAGGACCATGGACTCGACCAACATATGTTCCACGTTCTTTATGGCACGAGGAGACTCCTCCTCGTCATTAGTAACCACGGTCCGACGAGTGGTTTGAGGAGGAACTTAACCTTCTTCTTGGGAGGAGTCGTCCTAGGAGAAGTCGCGTCATCATCGTTTCTCTCCACTATAACAATACCCCGCTGAACAGAATGTTCGCCCTCCTCGAACCAAGATAGAGCCGGATCGGGCCGATCCATGTCGTCCATGTCTTCCACTCGGATGTCCATAGGAGGAACCGCGTCGAAAGCACCATAGTTTCGACCATGTACTTGGGCGGCTAAAGTTATCAACTCGGAGGACACTCCAGGATTAGCAGGACCACCTTCCTCCTCGGTCCTACCATCAATAAAGCTGTAAACGCTCCTACGCCTCTTCGGAGTAACTAGGTGATACTCAGCTCCTTCTTCTTCCTCCTCGGACTCATCATCATCACCATTGGCATCTTCGCCTTCTTCACCCTCCTCGAGTTCTTCATCTTCTTCAGAACCTTCATCCTCTTCGGATTTATGGGCCTGCTCCTCGCCCACGGAGGTCTGCTCGAGAGTGTCATCTAAGAAGGTCACCGATATCTCTGACGTATCGGCTGACGTATCGTGGTCGCTCCCGTACTTGTCGACCTCGCGGCGGTTCTGACTGTCGTCGCTTCTCTCGGACATCCTGAAAGGTAGGCCAGAAAGAGTTAAGGATGGTTGATGATAGTCCGAGAGATTCGTTTATGTATTTTGTTATGTTCGACCTCCCGAATGGAGAAAAATCTCAAAAAAGTGCATAACACAACAAGAAGTTATTCTACAAAAAGCGACGAGCATGCAATGAGATCGAAGAAACACAAGTATGAGCACAAGTACAAGCATACAGGATCGAGGAGCGGGGAGCGACCAACCGCTCAAAGTTCGACAAGGTGGGCACTCCTACAAGCCCGATCTATATACTTCCACAGTTACGATTCTACCCTAAGGAGGCAGAGGGAAATCGCGGAAAAAGTAAAAAGGGGGAGCATGTGAATCTACAGTCCGTTTAAGTCCGATTACAATTCGTTTTTAGGTCCACTAAACGCCGGCCAAAAATTCAGGCTATTAAGAGCAGATTCAGGCGAATTGGAATCAAGAAATGCAAAGAAGTACACGATTAAAGCGGGTAATCAAAGAATTTGGGACAGAGGGAGAATTTAGGAGCTGGAAACTAACTCTTATTGTCTTGCAGATATACAGAGTATTGTAGATATCTTCGACTTCGACGAAGGCGAAGATACACCGGAATATTACGAAGACTTGGAAGCTGCTTTGGAAGTAAGGTTAGTCTTCTAATTGACGTGTTTATATATATACGACATATGCATAATCAATTAACCAGTATGTTAAGAAAATTTTAAAATTCCGCTGCGTACCCTAGGGGTAACTCTGAGCATATTTTCTTACAGTGGTATCGGAGCCGAGGTTAATTGATTACGTATATACGTATATATATTGTATGATTTTGTAGATATGTGGATGCAATTGATTCTATGATGAATTCGATTTTCAAAAGTTTTGTTTTTTTTATATAAATTTAGAATTTATATTTTTCAAAAAAAAAAAAAAAAACTTTAAAATATATATATTGACCGGGCCGCCTGCGGGACGCAGGCACCCGCGGTACCCGTGCGCCTGGGGCGCTCGGGCGCCTGCGGCACCGCAGGCGCCGTGTGCCGCGGGCACCCGGGTACCTGCGGGACGCAGGTACCCGGTGGGCCTGCGGACGCAGGCGCCCGGCGACTGGGGCGCCGGGCGCCTGCACCCGAGGCACTGGCGCCCGCGTGCCGGGCGCCGGGCGCCCGGGGCCGCGGGCACCGGGGGGGCGGGACTAGGTCCCGTCCCACGTTTTAATAAAAAAAAAAAAAAAAAAAATTATATATATTTTCGGGTTGGACCCAAAATCGAATTTTGAAAGTTTTGAGGATTGAATTTTATATTTGGAATATAAATATGATTTAATTGTAATTGTTTTAAAACTAGAGGCGTTAAATTTAATTAGTATAAAGTTAAAGGGCTTATTTGTAATTTATCATTTTATTGTTTATTGCAAATTAGTCCTTCTACTTTTGAATTTTAGATTTAACACCTCTAAGGTTTTTAAAATTACAATTAAGTCCTTCGGGTTTTCAAAAATTGCTACTTGGTCAATAGAATTTTCGAATGTTCAATCTAGTCCAAATTTTCAATTATTTCATAGAGATTATAAGTATGGGATTATAATTTTCATAATGAAATTATGAAGTCATTTGTCATCCACATAGGCTACTACTTGTTTCATATGCTCAATATGCTATTGTTTGACAATGCATGTTTAAATACCATGTTTTACATTCCGTTCGACCGCTATGCATGCGAGGGTAGGCGGCGCCCTCTTATATGTCGGACCGCATATTTATGTATGGGTAGGCGGCACCCATTATATGCTTGACCGCGTTTAGAACTAGAATGGATAGGCGGCATCCATTACGTGTAGACCGTTCATGCATGATGGGTAGGCGGCGCCCTTATTTGTTTGTAGATGACTGATAACAACCCACAAGCTACAAGCCCCAACCAATATAAGTACGGAAATATGTATATATATATATATATATATATATATATATATATATATATATATATATATATATATATATATATATATATATATATATATATATATATATATATATATATATATATATATATATATATGTATTTCTGAGATGCTTTCCATAGGGTGCTTTAATTTTGAACTTTCATTGCGTTTCCTTGTATTGGCGACCTCGTCTTACAAGACTCGCAGTAATCGTCAAATTAGAGTAAGCCTATGGTTATGACTTACTGCATATTGTATCTAGCGACCTCGATAGGTGCAATATGTAGGGCATCGGGTTAAATTAGATTTAACAACCAAGAGTTGCGTGACGCAATTGGATAGTCTTACTAGTCCTACCGGTCACATTATGCTATGCGACCGGCCCCCGTTGGAGTATGGCATAATATGGATTTGGATCTTGGCCACTACGGTAACTTGTTGGACATTACCCGCATGTTTGTTGTGGGGGCAAGCATATGTGAAAATAGTGGGAGCTAAACAGCTAAAGGACCTTGTTGTTTAGTTATGTTGACTGTGTATTTAGAAATGATATTTCAATAGTTGATTTATTGTTTTCGTTCTATATTATTTCTCCTTAGGATATTAGATATGGTGAGTATCTCGCTCCGTGCTGTCTTGGAGAAGCAAATTTTAACCAGACCAAACTTCCTAGACTGGATCAGGAATATACATTTGGTGCTGAGGTACGAAAAGATTGAGTACGTCTTGGACGAGGTCATTCCCGTGTGCCCCGAAAATCAGACTGCCGATCAGGTTGCTGCTTGGAATCAAGCCAACAAGGCAAGGTCTGATAAGCATCTTGAGGATGCTAAGTCCGCGCAGTGTATTATGCTGGCGGCAATGAGCAATGAGCTGCAGAGGCAACATGAAAGCATGTTGCCGTATGAGATGTTGAAACATCTTGAGTCGCTCTTTAAGACGACAACTAGAAGTGTTGAATTTGATTTGATCAAAGACATACACAGGTGCAAGCTCAGTGAAGGAGAGAACATGTCTGAGCATGTTCTCAAATGATTGGTCTCTTTGAAAAGCTTGCCAATGCCGGCGTTAAGCTAGAGAACAAGATCATGGTGATCTTTGTCCTTCAATCATTGCCGAGTTCGTATTCGCAGTTCATCATTAATTACACGATGAATGCGAAAGACGTCACACTGCCTGAACTTCATAATCTGCTGAAGACATATGATCAAACTCTTCCTAAGAAGGAAAAGTCGATCATGCTTGTTGGGCAACCGTCTAACTCGAACCCGAAAAGCAAAGGTGCTAAGGGTAAGGGAAAGTCGGGAGCCAAGGCTAACACTTGGAGTGATAAGCCTAAGCGTCTGAACCAGAAAAGGAAGTTCAAGAGAAGCGGAACGGTGCGCACAGATGAATGTCTTTTCTGTAAGCAGAAAGGACATTGGAAGAAAGATTGCCCTAAGCTTAGGGCAGATCAGGCCAAGAAGTCATCAGCTTCTGGCTCAGGTATGTTTGTTATTGAAATAAACATGACTACTTTTGACTCCAATGGTTGGGTATTAGATACAACCTGTGGCTCACACATTTGTAATAATGTGCAGGGGCTAATTGATCACAGGCTAGTCAAGCGAGGTGAAATCGACTTGCATGTTGGGAACGGCAATCCAGTTGAAGCCAAACGCGTTGGACGCAGCAAGATAGATTTACCTTCGGGACAATGTTTAGAACTTGATAATGTTTATTTTTTTCCGTCCATTGTCAGAAATATTATTTTCATTCCATTGTTAGACAATATGGGTTTTTCCTTTCGATTTGCGAATAATACTTGTTATTTTTCATTAAATGATCAATATTATGGAAAGGCTCGCTTGGTGAATGGTTTATATATTTTGCAAAGTAGTCAACCTTTATTTCAAATACATAACAAACAACCGTCTTCAAGTAAGAAGAATAATCCATCTTATCTATGGCATTGTAGGCTAGGACATATCAATGAAACACGGATTCAAAGACTAAGGAAGTTGGACTACTTAGAACCATTTGATTTCGAATCATATGGTAAATGTGAATCTTGTGTTAAGGGTAAGATGACGAACAAACCTTTTGTTGGACAAGGTGTTCGTGCCACTTGCTGCTTAGAGCTCATACATACCGATGTATGTGGACCATTTAAAGTCCATGCGCGTGGGGGTTATCCTTACTTCGTTACCTTTACTGACGATTTCTCAAGGTATGGATATATCTTTCTTATGAGAATAAATCCGAGACCTTTGGATGTTGATGTTCTAATTCTTATTTGCAGCAAGACAATCTAATTGGAAAATTCAAGGAGTTCAGGAATGAGGTCGAGAATGAATTGAACCTAAGGATAGTCACTCTTCGATCGGATCGAGGAGGTGAATACCTTAGTGAAGAATTTATCGATTACTTGAAGGAAAATGGGATTCAATCGCAATGGACTCCTCCTGGAACACCACAGTTAAACGGTGTGTCTGAGAGGAGGAATCGAACCCTGTTAGACATGGTAAGATCAATGATTGGATTCTCGACTCTTCCAAAGTATCTGTGGGGACATGCATTACAAACTGCAATCTACATTCTGAACCGTGTACCATCAGTGGAGAAAACTTCTATGAGTTATGGAAGGGAAAGAAGCCTTCACTGGGCTATCTTAGACCTTGGGGCTGTCCTGCGATAGTCAAGCTGATGCTCACTGATAAGTTAGATGCCAAGGGTGTCAAAGTATATTTCATAGGCTATCCTCGTCAGACGAGAGGCTATGAATTCTATCATGCTGAAGATCACAAGGTGATCGTGTCTAGAAACGTGAAGTTTTTAGAAGCTGAATACCTCGAAGAAGAGAGGTTAGATGATATGATAGAACTTGAAGAAATTCAAGACTTTGACACGCGCGAACATGAGGTCTTTAAATCTTCTGATTTGGACTCAAGTTCAGTGGGAGCTTTCGAAGCAGACAAGGGTGATGATATGACACTTGCTAGGCATGTCATAGTCAGTGGGAGTCCTGTGATTAGATCAACAGTTGAAACCACACCTGTAGAACCCGTTGTCAACCAACCTGTGCAACAAGTTGCACAAGAGCAGCCTCCCGCAAGGGAACAGGGTCGCGCCCAACGACCAGCTGCATCAGTACCCACTGATAATGTTCGTGTTACACGAAGCCAGAAAAGAAAAGCACCAGAACAAGTCGAGCTCCGTAGGTCGAAGAGGATCCTTAGAGGACCTCAGAAGCAAAGCCTTATGATAGAAGACATCAGTGAACTTGATGTCGGTTTATCAGATCGGCAAGATCCCGAGACCTACAAAGAGGCAATAATTGATATTGACTCAGACAAATGGAAAGAGACCATGGAATTAGAAATGCATTCAATGTACCAGAACCAAGTTTGGAACTTGGTAGATTTGCCCCAAGGGGTTAGACCAATTGGGTGCAAATGGGTCTTTAACGAAAGATAGATGCCGATGGCAAGGTACAGACGCACAAAGCTAGGCTTGTGGCAAAAGGCTACACGCAACGGTATGGCATCGATTACGATGAAACCTTTTCACCAGTAGCAAAATTGAAGTCCATTCGAATTCTACTTGCGATAGCTGCCTACTATGATTATGAAATCTGGCAGATGGATGTAAAGACAACCTTCCTCAATGGCAACCTTGAGGAAGAGGTCTATATGGTACATCCGGAAGGTTTTATTAGTAAAAACCAGGCCAACTGCTGTATGCAAATTACAAAGATCCATCTATGGGCTAAAGCAAGCGTCAAGGAGCTGGAATATCCGCTTTGATGAAGCTGTCAAATGGTTTGACTTCATCAGAATCAAGGAAGATCCCTGTGTCTACACTAGGCACAACGACAAGGGAGTCGTTTTCATGATCATCTATGTTGATGACATTTTGATCATGGGAAACAATGTCTCTATGCTAGAAGAGACTAAAGTTTGGTTATCAAGTACCTTCTCGATGAAGGACTTGGGTAAACATCCTAGGGATCAAGATCTGTAGAGATAGATCCAAGAGGATGTTAGGATTGACACAGTCCACCTACATCGACAAAATACTGAAGCGTTATAAGATGGACTACTCAAAGAGAGGCTTTCTCCCAGCTAAGCATGGGATTGTCTTATCAGTTAAGGATAGTCCTAAAACTGATGAAGAAAGAAAAGCAATGAGTCGTGTGCCCTATGCTTCGGCAGTAGGGTCTATAATGTATGCAATAAATTGCACAAGGCCCGATGTGGCATATGCGCTTAGTGTCACTTGTCGACACCAACAGAATCCAGGAGTACCTCACTGGACTGCTGTAAAGAACATTCTTAAGTACCTTCGACGGACTAAGGAAATGTTCTTGGTGTTTGGTGGAGAACCAGAATTAAAGATGTCTGGTTATGTCGACGCTGGATTTGAATCAGATCCTGATGACTTTGAGTCACAGAAAGGATATGTATTCAAATTGAACGGAGGAGCTATCTGTTGGAAGATTTCTAAGCAAGCCACGATTGCTGACTCATCCACAGAAGCCGAGTACATTGCTGGATCAGAAGCTTCGAAAGAAGCTGTCTGGATTTCAGAGTTCTTGAAGGAATTGAGGGTTGTTCCTGCTCCTAGTCCAATAACGATTTATTGGGACAATACGGGCGCCGTCGCTCAAGCTAAGGAGCCTAGATCTACAAACAAGAACAAACATGTACTTAGAAAATATCACGTTATACGTGAGATTATAGATAGAGGAGAAGTTAGTATAGAACGTGTCTCTACCACGGACAACGTGGCAGATCCTTTCACCAAGGTCTTATCAGTGGAAGTCCACTTAAGACATTATGCTAATCTGGGCATTAGGCATAAAGGTGACTGGCTCTAGTCCAAGTGGGAGATTGATAGTGTATATGTCCTAGAGACAGTCCTTACTAAGGGCATGGTGCCCTTATAGAGGATAATATGTACTATTACACAGGTCAACGTAATATAATATATGTTTGTTTCATTTACTGTTGAGTATCGCTTTCATATTTATATTACACCAGGCTGCAGCATGTCATATCTATATTGCTGTCTGTATTGATACTAAACATGTCCCCTCGGATAGATGACCGATCACACAGTTAGTGGGAGCTATGTGAGTTATCATCTATCCCAAACTCTCCCTAGTCGTGGTTCATCTCGGATGTGGGGGTCTGAATGAACCTGACAAGACTAGTATGCGTGGAGGTTATACTTGTTGGAGCAAGTGTGAGCCGATCCCACGGCCACGGAACGGATTGTTGGACAATCAAGGAACGTTCCCATAACTGCGCATAGTTGTTCGAAGAAGATTTATCGAACAATGGAAGTACCCACCGGACACTCCCATCGATGTATACTCTACACCGACGTGTCTATGGGAACCGGTGAGTTGTCGAAGTGATGCCATTCGTCCTTTGTACTTACAGGACTTTATCATCACATTTGTTGCTCCATATCCTTGGTGGACCCGTCGATGTCAGCTCTGAATAAGCAGTTGACCTAAGACACGATCCAGGATTATGGCTAAATACAAATGGGGGTGATAAGTGATTCTGTGAAGGATTCATCTCTCAAGTGTAGCACAGGAGAGCACTGCTCGTAGTCTGCATAGTTGTGTTGGTAAAGTCACTGGCCAGTGCAAATGATATATTATGATGGTCATAAGTATATCTTAACCAAACAACTCCCTGAGACGCCCGTGGATGTATTATTGGGATAGACACTTCATCGATCCTAGATACATCCGAGCAAGTCAGATGAAGGGACGTTACCATCGCCGCGTTGAGCGCAACAGGCTTCGCAACGAAAGGGTTAGCTTTGAGAAACCTCTCAAACGTCCTCACGTATTAATATTGCAAATGGAACCGTCTAGGAATTCCATGTTGCCTAGTCTAGGACTTGCTTAATACGGTGAGGCCCTATGGGTCACACTATGTGGTGATTCAGCCTATCAGAATATCCTTGAAGATGGAATCGCAATTAATTTGGAATTAATTGTGATTGATGGATTATAATTGATTTGGAATTAATTATAATAATGGGTGGCTCAATTAATGATTTGGAATTATTAATTGAATTGGCTAATTAATTGTATTTTATGTAAATACAATTAAAGATTATATTTTGGAAATATAATGGAGGTTTGATTGTAAGGATATGTTAATTTAGAATTAACATATGCACTTGGGCAAAATCTACTTGGAGTTTGGATTGCCTTAGAAATATATGTGGGTCCAAAAGTGGGACCCACGTCCCGTAGGACAGGCGCGCGCGCGTGGCAGGTAGGGGAAGGAGTTCGACTCCTTCCTCTATTAGAAGTCCAAGGGATAAGTTAGATTTTCCTGATTGAGTTTTGATTTGATTGGGAATGAATCTAGACTTGATATTGGTTTCCTTGTGCGATAAGAATTAGATTCTTATTCCTTTACGAAGTCTAATTGCTTATGCTTTAGGCTTCTATAGACTACTATATAGTAGACTATTAGAGAGAGTTTACACACAGTTTCAGACATAGACTTTCACAGTCTTCCTACCCAGTTTTCTTAGAGAAAATAAAAACTCTCCCCTCCTCCCTTAGCCTCACGCGCGCGCACACCGCCACCGGAGGGAATTGCCGCCCCGTCTTCTTGGTCACATAAAGAATATCCTAGCATTCTTCCGATAGGCTGTTCATCCGTGGATACCAAGGTTGAGGTTCTAGGAGCTGGAAAACTAACTCTTATTGTCTTGCAGATATACAGAGTATTGTAGATATCTTCGACTTCGACGAAGGAGAAGATACACCGGAATATTACGAAGACTTGGAAGCTGCTTTGGAAGTAAGGTTAGTCTTCTAATTGACGTGTTTATATATATACGACATATGCATAATCAATTAACCAGTATGTTAAGAAAATTTTAAAATTCCGCTGCGTACCCTAGGGGTAACTCTGACCATATTTTCTACACGAGCCCTTGAATATAGTCGCGCTCTTAGACGGCTCCAGTGCGTACGTGCGGACTGGAACATAGTTAACACCAACATATGTCTCCCAGTTTCCAAGTAATCTTTGTAAAGTGAGGACTATGTTGTCCACGTTTCTTTATGAGAGGACCATGGACTCGACCAACATATGTTCCACGTTCTTTATGGCACGAGGAGACTCCTCCTCGTCATTAGTAACCACGGCCGACGATTGGTGTGAGGAGGAACTTAACCTTCTTCTTGGGGAGTCTCTTAGAGAAGCGCGTCATCATCGTGTCTCTCCACTATAACAATACCCCGCTGAACAGAATGTTCGCCCTCCTCACCAAGATAGAGCCGGATCGGCCGATCCATGTCGTCCATGTCTTCCACTCGGATGTCCATAGGAGGAACCGCGTCGAAAGCACCATATTTTCGACATGTACTTTGGGCGGCTAAAGTTATCAACTCGGAGGACAACTCCAGGATTAGCAGGGACCACCTTCCTCCTCGGTCCTACATCAATAAAGCTGTAAACCCTCCTACGCCTCTTCGGAGTAACTAGGTGATACT
>CM051455.1:107660253-107713371 GCA_028274465.1 Plantago ovata | reverse complement strand
TGATCGTGTATATGCCTAGAGACAGTCCTTACTAAGGGCATGTTGCCCTTTCCTAGAGGATATTAGTACTATTACAATGTCAAACGTTAATATAATATATTTTGTTTCATTTACTGTTGAGTATTGCTTCATATTTATATTACACCCGGCTGCAGCATGTCATAAGCTATATTGCTGTCTGTATGATACTGAACATGTCCCTCGGATAGATGGACCGATCACACAGTTAGTGGGAGCTAGTTATGTGAGTTATCATCTATCCCAAACTCTCCCTAGTCGTGGTACATCTCGGATGTGGGGGTCTGATGAACCTGACAAGACTGTATGCGTGGAGGTTTATACTTGTGGAGCAAGTGTGAGCCGATCCCACGGCCACGGAACGGATTTGTTGGACAATCAAGGAACGTTCCCATAACTGCGCATAGTTGTTCGAAGAAGTTTTATCGAACAATGGAAGTACCCACCGAACACTCCCATCGATGTATACTCTACACCGACGTGTCTATGGGAACCGGTGAGTGTCGAGTGATGCTATTCGTCCTTTGCACTTACAGGACTTTATCATCACATTTGTTGCTCCATATCCTTGGTGGACCCGTCGATGTCAGCTCTGAATAAGCAGTTGACCTAAGACACGATCCAGGATTATGGTTAAATACAAATGGGGGTGATAAGTGATTCTGTGAGGATTCATCTCTCAAGTGTAGCACAGGAGAGCACTGCTCGTAGTCTGCATAGTTGTGTTGGTAAAGTCACTGGCCAGTGCAAATGATCATATATTATGATGGTCATAAGTATATCTTAACCAAACAACTCCCTGAGACGCCCGTGGATGTATTATTGGGATAGACACTTCATCGATCCTAGATACATCCGAGCAAGTCAGATGAAGGGACGTTACCATCGCCGCGTTGAGCGCAACAGGCTTCGCAACGAAAGGGTTAGCTTTGAGAAACCTCTCAAACGTCCTCACGTATTAATATTGCAAATGGAACCGTCTAGGAATTCCATGTTGCCTAGTCTAGGACTTGCTTAATACGGTGAGGCCCTATGGGTCACACTATGCGGTGATTCAGCCTATCAGGATATCCTTGAAGATGGAATCGCAATTAATTTGGAATTAATTGTGATTGATGGATTATAATTGATTTGGAATTAATTATAATAATTGGTGGCTCAATTAATGATTGGAATTATTAATTGAATTGGCTAAGTAATTGTATTTTATGTAAATACAATTAAAGATTATATTTTGGAAATATAATGGAGGTTTGATTGTAAAGGATATGTTAATTTAGAATAACATATGCACTTGGGCAAAATCTACTTGGAGTTTGGATTTCCTTAGAAATATATGTGGGTCCCAAAAGTGGGACCCACGTCCCGTAGGACAGGCGCGCGCGCGTGGCAGGGTAGGGGAAGGAGTTCGACTCCTTCCTCTATTAGAAGTCCAAGGGATAAGTTAGATTTTCCTGATTGAGTTTTGATTTGATTGGGAATGAATCTAGACTTGATATTGGTTTCCTTGTGCGATAAGAATTAGATTCTTATTCCTTTACGAAGTCTAATTGCTTATGCTTTAGGCTTCTATAGACTACTATATATAGTGGACTATTAGAGAGAGTTTGACACACAGTTTCAGACATAGACTTTCACAGTCTTCCTACCCAGTTTTCTTAGAGAAAATAAAAACTCTCCCCTCCTCCCTTAGCCTCACGCGCGCGCACACCGCCACCGGAGGGAATTGCCGCCCCGTCTTCTTGGTCACATAAAGAATATCCTAGCATTCTTCCGATAGGCTGTTCATCCGTGGATACCAAGGTTGAGGTTCTAGGAGCTGGAAACTAACTCTTATTGTCTTGCAGATATACAGAGTATTGTAGATATCTTCGACTTCGACGAAGGAGAAGATACACCGGAATATTACGAAGACTTGGAAGCTGCTTTGGAAGTAAGGTTAGTCTTCTAATTGACGTGTTTATATATATACGACATATGCATAATCAATTAACCAGTATGTTAAGAAAAATTTTAAAATTCCGCTGCGTACCCTAGGGGTAACTCTGACCATATTTTCTTACACGGCCCTTGATGCTTCGTCGCGCTCTTAGACTGCTCCAGTTCGTACGTGCGGACTGGACATATTTTAACACCAACATATGTCTCCCTAGTTTCCAAGTATCTTTGTAAAAGATAGTTGAGGAACTATGTTCCACGTTCTTTATGAGAGGACCATGGACTCGACCAACATATGTTCCACGTTCTTTATGGCACGAGGAGACTCCTCCTCGTCATTAGTAACCACGGTCCGACGAGTGGTTTGAGGAGGAACTTAACCTTCTTCTTGGGAGGAGTCGTCTTAGGAGAAGTCGCGTCATCATCGTTTCTCTCCACTATAACAATACCCCGCTGAACAGAATGTTCGCCCTCCTCGAACCAAGATAGAGCCGGATCGGGCCGATCCATGTCGTCCATGTCTTCCACTCGGATGTCCATAGGAGGAACCGCGTCGAAAGCACCATAGTTTCGACCATGTACTTGGGCGGCTAAAGTTATCAACTCGGAGGACACTCCAGGATTAGCAGGACCACCTTCCTCCTCGGTCCTACCATCAATAAAGCTGTAAACGCTCCTACGCCTCTTCGGAGTAACTAGGTGATACTCAGCTCCTTCTTCTTCCTCCTCGGACTCATCATCATCACCATTGGCATCTTCGCCTTCTTCACCCTCCTCGAGTTCTTCATCTTCTTCAGAACCTTCATCCTCTTCGGATTTATGGGCCTGCTCCTCGCCCACGGAGGTCTGCTCGAGAGTGTCATCTAAGAAGGTCACCGATATCTCTGACGTATCGGCTGACGTATCGTGGTCGCTCCCGTACTTGTCGACCTCGCGGCAGTTCTGACTGTCGTCGCTTCTCTCGGACATCCTGAAAGGTAGGCCAGAAAGAGTTAAGGATGGTTGATGATAGTCCGAGAGATTCGTTTATGTATTTTGTTATGTTCGACCTCCCGAATGGAGAAAATCTCAAAAAAGTGCATAACACAACAAGAAGTTATTCTACAAAAAGCGACGAGCATGCAATGAGATCGAAGAAACACAAGTATGAGCACAAGTACAAGCATACATGATCGAGGAGCGGGGAGCGACCAATCGCTCAAAGTTCGACAAGGTGGGCACTCCTACAAGCCCGATCTATATACTTCCACAGTTACGATTCTACCCTAAGGAGGCAGAGGGAAATCGCGGAAAAAGTAAAAAGGGGGAGCATGTGAATCTACAGTTCGTTTAAGTCCGATTACAATTCGTTTTTAGGTCCACTAAACGCCGGCCAAAAATTCAGGCTATTAAGAGCAGATTCAGGCGAATTGGAATCAAGAAATGCAAAGAAGTACACGATTAAAGCGGGTAATCAAAGAATTTGGGACAAGAGCTTACTTGATAAAGTCTGAATGAAGGATTGGAAACAGAAACTGCACTAGAAAACTCAAACTCCGCCGGAAAAAATGGTGTTTGGTCGCTCGGAAAGGGTCCTCGATCTACTTTGGTCTCGAAGAGTGTGCTTGTCGATCGTCTTAAAGTGTTCCTCGCTCTCTCTCTATGCTCTGAGTGAATAAGTTGCGAAAAGTGTGGAATGAATCGGTCTTGGCCTATTTATAGAAGGGTATCTCGGGAATACGAACCGTCACCTACCCTCGCTCCATCCAGACCGAACACGTGTTCACTATCAACGGCCCAGATCACAGCCGCCTGACGAATTTACCAATCTACCCTCCACGCTCCCGCACCGACATACTTTCTCGAAGAAACGCGGATTACCTAACCACCCAAGGTAATCCGTTGAGCGAGGACCGTGTCGCGTGGATAGAACGAAGAGCGACGAGTGATCGATCATCCGAGAAGAAAAATCAAAGGATTGCTTTTATATGGTACCGAGGAGCCGCTTTCTCATATTTCGAGAAAGTGTCAAGAAAAAGCGAAAGGAAGTAATTCCATTCTATTACCTTACAATTGTCTCCTCGAGATAATTAACAAGGAGAATATCGAAGAGGCAAAAAATCAAGGAACCTACTTCCACCAAGGAACACTTACCCGGATCCGATCTCTACCCAGTAAATATACCCCTTTTATAAGATCCGAGCAACGTCTGCTCGCACCCTATAAAAGGGGGGGGGAGGGGGAGATAGGAGGAGGGAAAGTTACCAAGGCACGAATTCATAAATCTTTTGTCGCCTAATACTAGTCGAGGCTCTGCTCGACCTCTACTTCAATATAATTCCTCAACTATCTTCTAAAAAGATACTTGGAAACTAGGGGGACATATGTTGGTGTTAAAATATGTCCAGTCCGCATGTACGAACTGGAGCGGTCTAAGAGCGCGACGAAGCATCAAGGGTCGTCCCTCAAGGGGCGCCACCACACCCAAGTATGTCACTTAAGTATGGCTCGACCAACATATGGCCCTACCATCACTGTGAGGCCGACCCTCAAGATAAGCTCACTACAAGGACAAGGCAGCTGTGGGGCTCGAGGAGCATCTCTAGGCCTCGAGGAGGACCTTACGTCAAGGTGATACCCTCCAAAAGAGACTAGGCAGAGCACTAACCAGACCATGAATATAAGAGGAAGGCACGAGGACCCAAGCCGACCACCCATGGTCGCTCCTTGTGGGACCCACCTTCCATAATATTCTATGAGACCCGAAAAGTCAATAATGCCCTCCAAGCCCTAGTCAAGATGTTTGGGTCAAAGCCCATGGACCTCCTTAATGGGCTTGGGCCAAAGGAGGCTTCAATCTCAGCCGGACACTTGTCACGATCCTACATAAAGTGACAATAAAATACTACAAGTATATAAGGGCACTCATTCATTATCTATAGGTAAGCAATCATAGCTCTCACCTACCACATTTACTACTTTTACTAGGGAAACCCTTCAACTCCCTACACGTAAAGTAATCCCTCCGGTCTGATTCTTGACAAACCGGGCATGAGGTACTAATCCCCCCCTCTAGTCTCTTTCAGGTACGAGGAAGCTACATGAAGGATTCCTACTCTCTTCAGAGGAAGACTACATGAAGAAGACCTAAATAGTTCCTTGTGACGGTTTAATACGAACTTAAGAAGCATGAATTACCCTTCAACTGTAACGCCCCAGATTTCAGAGGCTTAAAAGGGTTGAGAACGCTACTCATACCAACAAGGTGCACCTTTCTTTTCGGGAATCCACCTATAAGAACTTCAGAGTTAAGCGTGCTTGCTCTGGAGCAATTCTAGGATGGGTGACCCACTGGGAAGTTCACGGTGCGCGCACGAGTGAGGACAAAGTGCGCGGATTAGAATCCGTGTTGGTCTGTGGGGCCAGCATATCACCCCGAAGAGCGCCCATCAGTAACCTTGCCGGCCCGTTGGGCTGGGTCTCGGCCTGTTAGTGGGCCGGGTCGTTACATCAACAGTGACCACCATCAACAATTTTCTTTAGAATCTCGTCTTTGCGGTGTTAACGTGATGAACCAAGAATTTGTCAGGTTCTAGTTAATCAAATAAATTTGTATTTAGCCAAAGACAATTCACAACTACAACGAAAACCGTAGTGTAGCAGTAGAATAACCTCGAGTGTCAATCTCTAAGGACTATAACTAGCTTTATCTAATCTAACTTAAGAATATAAATCAACAGACGACTTAGCAAAGGTTTTTCTTAACAGATAATGGAGATTGGTGATAGTATGGTCATTCAAAGCATAGCAGGTTAATAATCATGCATAAATTCCTCGGTCTTGCATGGAGATCTTTGATCAATGAATTGTCCAATTGTGTTCCGTAATTATCCAACACTACTAAGATAGAGGTTTTAGATAGATCAAAGAAATAAAGCAATAACTCAGAGTATAATGCGCGATATAGCCATTAGCATAATTATTAACCCTTCGTCAAGAAATCACATACTATCACCAACGAGAAGTTTAGCTACTCATAGATGTCATGCAATCAACAGAAATCATACCACGAATGAATGAAAACATGATGAAAGATATATAAATATAAATAGAAAAACTGTAAGATACAAGGTTACCGAAGGTTGTCAATCTCCGAAGAGTCGCGATCTTACAAGCTCCAGAACGCTAAGAAAAAGTATCTCCTAAGCTAAGAACCCCTAGAACAGGCTTTGGAGAATTCCTACCTAAAACTACTGAGAAAGTGAGAGAAAAGGTCTGGAAAAGTATGAAAAACGGAGAAAACTGAGCAACTATATATAGGTATTCGGGAGGTGTGGGGCGAAGGGCCCCACACACCGGGCGATTCGCCGGGTGTGGGGCGATTTGACCCACGTCCCGGGCGACTCGTCCGGGAGTATTTTTCGGCCAGATACGCGTTTTCGACGCGTTTTTGGATTTCTTCCCCTTTTCGGACTCGGTTTTTGCCTTCTAGTGACCTTTTAGCCTTCAGACTCGACCCCTAGACATCAAATCCTATCTGGAATCTTTCAGATACTCCAAATAGGCATTCGGAACACCAATTCCTTGTCTACTTCAATATAATTGCCCGAAAAACCTCGTTTTTCAACCAAAACCTGTAAAATACAAACTAAAGGGAAACGTGACACTATTCTAATAAAATGCACTAAAATATAGCTAAATTAACATAGAGGATAGCTAAAATAGGTGAAAAAGACTCAAATGAAAGTGTAAAATACACATTCATCAAACTCCCCAAACCGAACCTTTGCTTGTCCTCAAGCAACTAAGCTAGACTCTAATGCAAAAAACAATGCAACACAAAAATGGAGTCTCATGCCAAATGAAATGAACTAATCTATTGAATCTATCAAAAAACATATGAACAAAAACCATACAAATCATAACATGAATATAGGTTGAAGAATGCCTCGATTGACTCATGCACATTCACATAAGCACTTATGTCAAGACAAGATAGTCTCTCGTAACATTCTCTACCTGGACCTAGTCAGTGACGACGTAATGAAACATGTTAGAATACGAATGGTTGTCCCGTGCCTATGAAACTGAGGACTTACTGCTGTTCACCAAGTTAAGACTTTTCCTCAAAGAGGTCGAACCAATACTGGCTCTCATCAAACGAAGGAGGGTTCCCTAAAAAAGATAACACTTCCCCTATTCTACCCATCTCTCAAGCAAAGCCTTAAGCTATTCACCACTTTCTGAATGGCAGGACGAGGGTGGTCTAGTACAGATGACACTTAAACAAAAAAGGATAGAAATTACAACACGATTATGAACATTACAAGAATTGGAAATGAGACACAACACTTTGCTAAACTGCTTTTTGGCTTTTTTGGACCCTTCTTTGCTTTTTTGGGGTCTTTTCTTTTTTTTCTTTTTTTCTTTTCCAGTTTTTCTCTTTTTCTGGAATTTTTCTTTTTCTCTTTTTTTTTTTTTTTTTTTGATTTTTTTAGCCAGCAGTAGCACAACGAAAATGTCACACAAACGACCTCCCCAAACCTATTCGAAAGAATAGGTTGGAGTACAAAATTTACGAAAAAGGAAAATAAACTCACAACACAAAATTGAAAAACGAAAAACAAGTCTAATGAAAGCGTAACCCCCTCCCCAAACCTATTCGGAAGAATAGGTTGCAAACAAAGGATCACACAATCTCACACTACCTCCTTCCTAGGCATTTAGCAATCTCAAAGCAAGGTGAAGACTTGTTGCCTCTTAGGTACATAATTACTCGGGAAAACAACCATAAGACCCTAACATGCATCATCCTATTATAAAGGCCTTCGTGAACCGCAGTAGAGAAAACACCACTAAGTGATGTCGAGACTACCAAGCTTAACTAAGTGCAATACATAAATGTGACAAGCCAAGCGAGAAAAACCTCAAACAAATTCATAGAGATGAAGCATATGATTAATGGCATAATTAGTTGATCTACCCAATAAAAAAGTTCAAAAATTTGGCAATAAACTCCACGTAAAACATGCAAGACTATCCTAGGGTGAATGTAGTGTATGCAACCTAAAAACTAAGAAATCAGTAAACGTGCAAATGCAAATGCAAACGAAAAAACAAGATACCAATCAACACAAAGCCAAACAATACTTAACATCACGGTTCACATCCCATCCCCCTTATGAAACTTAAGCTAGTCCCTAGCAAAAGAGAATGAGTAATAAGAAGTGATACTAGATGTTACCGAACGGTTTGGCCTCGGTTGGCTGAGAGTGGACATGTGAAAAGACTAGTTATCGGGATTGTAATCCCCATAATAGTCCCTCCACATGTCAGACAGGAGATCATTGGACTGCTGTAGAGCCTCCTGTTGCTGACGGATGAGCTGTTGTTGCTCCCACCTTGCTTGCCTATCCTCTCGGCGATGCTCCTCAAATATCTCCCAATCGTGGTTGCGCTGGGCAATGTGCCCGTCGAGGTCTTGTCGCATTCCTTGGACAGAAGTGGTCAAGGCTGCAACACTAGCATCAACTCTACCGAAACGGTCATCGAGGTAGGCTCGGAAATCATAGAAGCCAATACCTCTAGACCCATGTGGTGCTCAAGGCGGTGCATGTGGTGCTCTATGGACAAAAGGAATATCCGGGATAGGGGCTCGACCATCATCAGCTTCCATAGCATCCTCATAATCATTTTCATTATCTGAATCGGTCGGTTGGAAGGGTGCTTCCACATCAGCAGCGGCAGCCGTGGGGTTCTTCATTTGATACCTAGCAAGCTGCACATCAATAGTCGAAGGTGAAAGGGCAGCGACCTCGCAATCCCCCTCATCAATGTCCTCGACCCCGTAATATTTGCAGTAGGCAGTGATGAAGCTCAGAAAGATGAAGGGCTTCTTCTTCTTTTCCCAGTGGCGCTCATACTCCTCATACATGATGTGACCGATGTCGATTCGATGCTTGTCTATCAAGCAGTAGAGGAGTTCGGCGTAATTTGGTTGTATCCAAGTGTCATTCTTTCTAGGGATCAAGTTGAAGATGCAGAATTTCATCATCACCTTAGCCTCGATGCTAAGGTCACTCTGACAGATCCGTGCAGGTTGCGCTCCGGTTTTCGGATACCTGTACTCCCTGTTGCAGATCACGTCCGTAATTTCACTTCCTATCCCCCTAGAGGCCCTTGAATACTCGTAGGCGTGGTTGCTTCCTGTGAACTCCCGTTGCCCAAAATGGATGAATGAAGAAATTGAGTCTGGCGTCCATGGTACAATTAGACCTCGAACTAGTACCCCCTCCTTCTCCTCAAGATCAGTGAATCCAGCGTAGAACTCTTGGAGGAGGCTCATGTCATACCCCTTGAATCTATTTGAAGTATACCAACCCCAATTCCTTTTTGTCGCCAATCGGGACAGCGTCCTGTACCCTGCCATTTGAGCTACTTCATCCGGAATATCTATCCGCCTGTCTGGTATGATCGATCTCCCACCTTGGGCTAGCTCTGCTTCGAGCCTTTGTCGGACATCTATTGCAGCTAGAGACAACTCGTACATGTCGTGAGAAGGTTGGGAGCTTGATGCTACCCCCTTTCCCTTCTTGCTCGAGCCATCTTTCTTTGATCCTCGTGGAGCCATGATTCCTACAAACAGCAATTAGTATCTTGTATGACACAAAACAGACTTATGCATATGCAAATGTACGAGCGAACAAACGAGCGATATCTACAACAATCGAACTCCTCAAAAACCCATTGTCTAGTCTAGCTACTTCATCATGCAGCATATCAATGTAACTACTACATGCACATATCACATTATGCTCTTGCTAGACAACAAATGCCTTGAATCATAAGGCTCAATTCATACCATAGTAACAAAAAATCTAACATCATAAATCCTCAACTTCATCAATCTTGCATTCTACCAACATACCCATCATCATCACATCAACAAACACAAGTTTAAACATGGAATGAAAGGAAAAGATACATTGCATAACAAGATATATATATATCTAATAGCAAAATTCTCAAAACATCAAACCAAACCTAATTGAACATGCAATTGATAGTGAATAACGTTTCTAATCACACAAAACATCAACTCATACATCATATAAGCTTAATTGAAGCATAAATCGAAAAACCCCCCAAATTTGAAAAATTAGGGTTCATGTGAGATTACCTCAAATCCGAAGATTGAATGAACTAGGAAGAAATTTGTTCGGATGAAAAGAAAGAGCACGTAACGGGCTTCGATTGAAGCTAAAAAACACACAAATTGATGGAGTAATGAAGATTTTATGAAGGTTTGAAGATATTTTGAAAATTGGGGAATTTTTTGGAGTAAGATGAAGGAGATGAAGAAAAATGAAGAATTTGGGGGGCAAGCCCCGTTTTTCATTCGCTGGGAACGTGGGGCGAGTCGCCCCTGGTGTGGGGGCACGTCTAGAGAGCGCGGAGCTCTCTGGACTTGTGGGGCGATTCGCCCCCCACCTCCTGAGGCGGGGAGACGAAACTTTCGACGAAATCCGGTTTTTAAGTCCCCGAAAACCATTTTACTCATAAAACCACTCGAAAAAGTTCACTCAAACATAAACATAGGCACATACGACATAGAGACGAACAAATTCACATAAGAAAAGCAAATTGTTCAAGTATGAATGCATGCAAATAAAGCGATAAAAACTCCGGGTTGCCTCCCGGATAGCGCCATTGTTTATAGTCCTTGACTCGACTCCTTCTTGCGCCTAGCTCTTCTTCTTGAGGGTACTAGACTTCCCCTTCATGGATCTTCTCCTCATGCCACGAACCTGTGAATAAGAATGAACATAGACAGCAAGACCACAGTAGTTAATAGTGTGAGAAGTATTGAAGTGATCGGGTGGATCAGATATGGCTCGCAACACATGTCGCTAGCCATTCACCTCAATGGTGCAAGTCCTTCGGTAAATGACTATCACGGAGCGTAGCTTGGTCAAGAACGTTCGCCCCAAGAGAACGACATCCCCCATCCCAGGTGTAGACGCCGGCATAACTACAAAATTGGTGTACACAGAAGCTTCACCAATCTTGACCAATACATTCTTCACAACGCCTTCGGGTCTCACAAAGGATCCATCCGCCAGTTGCACAATAGCCTTATGCTCAGATAGTTTTCCAAGGCTACTCTTCTCGAACACATTCATTGGGAGCACATTAGAGTAGGATCCCGTGTCTAGTGTGGCACGGACATCTTCAAGTTCACCAATCCCGACCTTAACATCGAAACTTTGAGGGAGTGGCTCGGGATCCTCTTGCTCCTCTTCACTCTCATTAGTGCAAAGGCCCTTCTCTTCTTCCTTGGCTAGTGGAGGTTCTTCATTCTTGCAACACTCGCACTTAGCAACCTTCTTGATGGTGATTTCGACAGGTAGATCACCCACCAAGGTAATGGACATCGACTTCTCAGTGTTGCTAGGCAGCTTGCCTTGCTCCCTACTTGCTCCTCGGTCGATCAACTCTTGCATTTTTTGATGGGCAAGCCTAGTGCTCTCTTCCAATCGATCAAGCCTCGCCCTAGTCTTCTCATAATCTTCTTCATAACGTTTGAGAAAACTATGGGTGTGATCAACCATCTTTTGCAAGTTCTCCATCAGTTGAGCCGACTTCGACTTCAGTTGCTCTTTCGGAGCGGGGTTTTCGTAGTGGTCATTACCATAGTTAAGCCTACTACGGTCTTGGTTAGGTCCATAAGTTTGGCTAGCCGGTGCATATCCTTGATTGTTTCGGAACCCTCTTCTCCAAAATCCATCTCGAGGATTCCTACCGTCTTGTCCGTAGCTAGCTTCTTGGGTACCAAACGCCGTAGCAAAGGATTCCTCTTCGCCTCCTTGAACCCAATTGCCATCATCATATGCAAGCTCCGATGTACACATATGAGCCCCATGCCCATAGTTCTTGCATATTCGGCAAACTTCGTTTGACACAGATGTTCCAGTGGCGCTCTTGAGGACTTGTTTCAATTCGTTGGTAAAGCACTCGAATTGATCCCCGTTCCCCCTATACATAGGGGCTTCTTGAGTAGGTGGAGTTTCAGGTCCACGTCTCCTAACCATCGCTCTTGGGTCCTTGAATTGCGAACCCTTAGCAAGCCTTTCGAAAACTGCCCAGACGGCTTCTGCAGTTTCCTCCCAAATATTGCCACGACATTGGAAGTCCACCACTTGTTGGTTCTCGAAGGTTAAGATTTGGATGGAAGAAAGATAGATTTCTTGTTCTTGTTCTTTTTCAGTTCCTCAAAGTACTAGATTCTACTCTGGCATTAGTGCTCCAAGCAAGTCCATTGTAGAAGTGTTGGACTAGATCAGAAAGCTCAAAACCATGGTGAGGGCACTTGTTCATGAGGTCTTGGAACCTCTAAAACGCGGTGTAGATGGTCTCATCATAGTCCTGTTTGAATCCAGTGATTTGCGCCTTTAGCGCGGTAGTCAAGGTGTGAGGGAAGTATTTTTCCATGAAAGCTGAAAAAACCTTCTCCCAAGTGTCCAGCGAGCCCGCCGATAGAGAACTCAACCATGACATGGCTCTGTCGCCAAGCCCCATAGCAAAAACCTTCATCCTCAACTCATCCGTTGTTATTTCATCTCCGGGACGTGGGAGTTGGTTGACGAAATCATCGATATCGTGCAAGTACCCCATCACATCTTCCCTTGCTAAGCCATAGAACCTCGGAAGTTGTTGGAACGCGTGGTTCTTGATTTCAAGATCTCGAGTTGCAGACGAAAGAACAATCGTCGGTCCCCTCATACGATCCTTGGAGGGTTGAACCCATGCTTTCATTGTTCTAGCTTCTGCCATTCCGTCGATTTCCTTGAAAAGACTGTGTAGAGATTCAGAGAAATCGGTATCCTCTATTTCCTCTAGTTCACGCCTTTGAAATAGTCGCCTTCTTTGGTGGTAGACTCTGTCGATCTCAGCAATTGAATTAGCAAGCGGTGTTCCTCTAGATCGTGTATGTGGCATACACTATCTGTAACAAACTAGGAAAGGAGTATCAGAAAGAGATTAAATAGGAAAACTAATACTACTAGAACTAGGAATTGAATGCTGAAAATATAAGAAAGCTAAACAGAAAAAGGAGTATAATCCCCGGCAACGTCGCCAATTTGATGAACCAAGAACTAAGGCAATTCACCACTACAACGAAAACCGTAGTGTAGCAGTACAATAACCTCGAGTGTCGATCTCTAAGGACTATAACTAGCTTTATCTAATCTAACTTAAGAATATAAATCAACAGACGACTTAGCAAAGGTTTTTCTTAACAGATAATGGAGATTGGTGATAGTATGGTCATTCAAAGCATAGCAGGTTAATAATCATGCATAAATTCCTCGGTCTTGCATGGAGATCTTTGATCAATGAATTGTCCAATTGTGTTCCGTAATTATTCAACACTATGAAGATAGAGGTTTTAGATAGATCAAAGAAATAAAGCAATAACTCAGAGTATAATGCGCAATATAGCCATTAGCATAATTATTAACCCTTCGCCAAGAAATCACATACTATCACCAACGAGAAGTTTAGCTACTCATAGATGTCATGCAATCAACAGAAATCATATCACGAATGAATGAAAACATGATGAAAGATATATAAATATAAATAGAAAAACTGTAAGATACAATGTTACCGAAGGTTGTCAATCTCCGAAGAGTCGCGATCTTACAAGCTCCAAAACGCTAAGAAAAAGTATCTCCTAAGCTAAGAACCCCCAGAACAGGCTCTGGAGAATTCCTACCTAAAACTACTGAGAAAGGTGAGAGAAAAGGTCTGGAAAAGTATGAAAAACGGAGAAAACTGAGCAACTATATATAGGCTTTCGGGAGGTGTGGGGCGAAGGGCCCCACACACCGGGAAATTCGCCTGGTGTGGGGCGATTCGCCCCACGTCCCGGGCGACTCGCCCGGGAGTATTTTTCGGCCAGATACGCGTTTTCGACGCGTTTTTGGATTTCTTCCCCTTTTCGGACTCGATTTTTGCCTTCTAGTGAACTTTTAGCCTTCAGACTCGACCCCTAGACTTCAAATCCTATCCGGAATCTTTCAGATACTCCAATTAGGCCTTCGGAACACCAATTCCTTGTATACTTCAATATAATTTCCCGGAAAACCTCGTTCTTCAACCAAAACCTATAAAATACCAACTAAAGGGAAACGTGACACTATTCTAATAAAATGCACTAAAATATAGCTAAATTAACATAGATGATAGCTAAAATAGGTGAAAAAGACTCAAATGAAAGTGTAAAATACACATTCATCATAACGGTTATGCATAAAAATATCAGCCTACAAATCAAGTAACAAAATTGTTAGATCAATAGGGCATACTCATATTCTATAACTAAATATAAAAAACAATACTCAAATTATACCATTAACATCCTATGGTAAATTTCAGAATTGCCTTTATCATAACATCGATTGAGAAATTCTTGCTCACTTGAATTCGGGGGCTTCCATGGCTGACGTGGTATGCCGTCAATATTAATTCTTTGATAGAATCCCTCATAGTTAGAGATGTTCTTAAATTTTGTGTTGCTGAGAAAGAAGAAACAAACAAACAAAAAAAATGTTAGTTACATTCAATCATAAAAACGAACATGTTTTTGAAAGAAAAAAAGTACTCAATTTTCTTACGGAGTTATTACATTTTGCCATAGTAGACCTAATTTCCTTACTCAAAGCTCATTGTCAATTCTCAACTTACATATTCCCCAATTTATTTCATTCCCCTCACTACTTTGTACTGAAATAAAATATTCCTTCTTGTCCCCTAATGGTCCCCCCTTGCATTTTGGAAACACAATCCATGTACTTTCAGACTTATTATATGTAGTCCTATTAATTTCAATAGAGACCTAAGACAAAAATATTTGGGGGCAATTTGCAAACAAAGTTAATATTGTACATCATCTTTCTTTATTTTTTTCTTTCTTCTTCTTTCTTCTCCTTCCATTCTTTGAAATTTCTTTTTCTTCTCCTTCCATTATCTTAAATTCTTTTTTTTCCTTCTCCTTCCATACTTCCATTGTTCTTCTTCCATGGAAGCTCAAATCGGAGCTTCCACGAAGCTCCAGGTCGGAGCTTCCATGGAAGCTCATATCGGAGCTTCCACGAAGCTCCGATCTGGAGCTTCGTGGAAGCTCTGAAACCGAGCTTCCAAGGAAGCTATGACCGAGCTTCCATGGAAGCTCGACTAGAGCTTCTAATACGAGCTTCCATGGAAGCTCGTAATTCAAGCTTCCATGGAAGCTTCTGTTGGAAGCTCGAAATTCAGCTTCCATTTTTCTATTTTATTTTATTTTTAGAATTATTTTTTTTCAATTTTTTTTTAATAGAATTGGAAATAATGTTGATGTTTTCCATTGAATTCTCAGAAACATAGGTTTTCTAATGTTTTCTACATGGCATAATGTTTTATGTTTATGTGTATATGTTTACATGTGTACATGTTTATGTTTCTATGTTTCTATGTTTACATGTGTACATTTATGTTTCTATGTTTCTATGTTTACATGTGTACATGTTTATGTTTCTATGTTTATGTGTATATGTTTATGTGTGTATGAAGACATAAATAAATCAACATGAGGGACAATATAGGACAAAATTACTTATCACAATTATAATCAATTGAGTAAATTAATGAATAATAAATAGAAAAAAGTAATATTACTATCAAATATATTCATATTACCAACAAATTAAACAAAAGAGGGTCCCAAAATTAATGACATTTTGTTCCATATAACATTTTTCATCCTTTTTAATTTGGGGACCAATTTGCAAATACGCACATACTTCCGAAATTACAGGCCAGCTGTCCGGACACAACTCCCCAAGTGGTCCCAAAATTGCAGCTAATTGAAATAAAATTCTACACTTTGAAACACGCAATTTGAGGCAGAGGTTGATGAAACATAAATGGACACATTGTGGTGAAATGTAGCTCACTACCATAACATAACACTTCTGCAATGATCTATACTTTTGATAGATACAAAGAACATGACATGACGCTGCAACTTCAATTCAAGATCATCCCAAGTAGTATGTCGTCGATGAACAACAGTTTTTTGCTTCTTATTTGGTGGTAGCATCAAGGATATGGGGTCGGGCTCCTTCATAAGACCGAAGAGATGAATATAGAGTCAGAGGATTTATGAGGTCGAAATTTTACACAACATGCGAATTTATAATGTTAATAATCGTAGAGCTTGCCAAAATAATGAAATAATAAATGGCGTTTTTAAATTGAATTGTATAATTTTTGTGTGGCCTAAATTTAATCAAATTAATTATTTCCATAATTATGTCAAGAAAAATAACTTCCTCAACACAACTAAACGTGAGAAGGATTGAAAATAAGGTAGGAATCAGTAGCTTTTTTTTTATGTAAATAAAAAAAAAAACCCTAATATAGATTAAAAAAGGGTAAATTACATCCACCCCTTGTTGGAGACCCTAATTACGGATCCTCCCTCTCTAGTTTAACAATTACATGTAGCCCCAGAGACCGGAAAAAAGTTGACTTCGCCGTTATTCACTTTTAGGTTTTCTCCGGCCAAACAAGGCCTTAGGTATTTAAAAGTTATTTTTCCTTTTCTTCTTTTTTAAATATTTTCTCTTTTCTTATTTTTTTATCTTTTCTTTTTTATTCCACCATCTTCTTCTTCTTCCCTACTCCCCGTGGCTGACCCTTTTTCGGCCGGTACCGATCGGAGCTGGATACAGCTCCAATCGGAGCTTTTTAACAGCTCCGACGGGAGCTGCAAAACAGCTCCACTCCGGAGCTGTTATAGCTCCGATTGGAGCTGTAAAACAGCTCCTGTCCGGAACTGTTACAGCTCCGATCGGAGATTCTTAACAGCTCCGACGGGAGCTGCAAAACAGCTCCTGTCCTCGGACCTGTAAAACAGCTCCGATCATAGCTTTTTAACAGCTCCGGCGGGAGCTGCAAAATAGCTCCTGACCGGAGCTGTTACAGCTCCGATCGGAGCTGTAAAACAGCTCTGATCGTAGCTTTTTAACAGCTCCGGCGGGAGCTGGATCCAGCTCCGACGGGAGCTGCAAAACAAGCTCCTGTCCGGAGCTGTTACAACTCCGATTGGAGCTGTAAAACAGCTCCGATCGGAGCTTTTTAACAGCTCCGACGGGAGCTGGATACAGCTCCGATCGGAGCTGTAAAAGCTCCGATGATTAGAGCTTTTTTTTTATGTTTTTTTTTTAAATATGTTTTGGGGTTGTTTTAAAAGAAACCTTAATTTGGGGTTATTTTATAATTATTATTTGTTCATTTTAAAGTTTATATAATTTTTGTGGTTAATTTGAAATAAATTTAAGTTAATTTTGTAAAATAAAATAGTTTAGAGGTAAATGTGTAAATAATGAAAATTTAAGGTGTTTGTCTCAGGCCAAAATCTGAAATTCCGGCAGGGTTAAATTTGTAACTTCCAGCTCTTAATTCGAAAAAAGTCAAGTTCGTGGGTTTATCTGTAATTGTTTTTGTCTAACATTGGGCTACATGTAATTGTTCAACTAAGAGGGCAAGATCTGTTATTAAACAAACTAACAAGGGGGTAGATGCAAATTGGCCTTAAAAAAATGTACGTGAGAAAGAAGATGAATGGGTAGTATTTTTTTAATCGTATAATTTTGTTGTCAATTAAAATGAGTCAACATTGTGAAGTACCATATAACTCATTCTCTAATTGTTGGTCCCTTTAAACAACAAGAAAAGACTAGAGGGGGGTGAATAGTCTTTTCAAACTTTCGTCGTTTAAAACATTCTCAGCAAGTACTTATTACTTTTGAGTAATGAGTTTGCTGATACTTAACTTTCTCAGCAAGCGTAAGTTACTTTTCAATAGTTTGGTTTGCTGATACTTAAAATCAGAGAGCGGAAGTCTTTGATACAATAAGTGCTCTTTCAGTAAGTCAAGGTTTCAGCAAGTGATGTGAGTGACTGTGTACAGACAGATATGATTTGCTGAAAACTAAATACAGTAAGTAAATCACACAAACACTTTTATAGTGGTATCTGAGAGTGGCGTAATCTCTCAACTAATCCACTTTGTCCTTTCTAGGACTGAATCCACTAAGATATGATTGAGGTTCCTTACAATCTCCTATCTAGAGCGATTCAACAGAAACCAAAGCACACTTGTTTGTCTCCAACCTAAACTAGAGAACGTAACCTTGTTCTCCACCAAACTTGGTACTTTTAATCAGCAAAACTATGCTCGATTAAGTTCCCCCTGAATATCACGCCTAAAAGGGTGTATTTTCAGTTAGAGGGTTTTGGGGTGAAATAACTTAATTATAACTTATTCAGTTACAACAAGTAATCTAAGAAACACAACTTTGAATACTTTGCAGTAAACAAGTTTGATTGTTTCTGGTGTCAAGACTTGTTCTTGTTCGAAAGAAAGAACACTTAACTAATTTCTTAGCCGAGTTTGTTCTACTTCTTCACAAGTAGCTTTTTCAAGCTTTAAGTCTTGGAACGGATCAATGGCAGTAAGAGTATTTGAAGGTATGTGAGTTTAAAGCACAAGTAAGAGTTTGATCACGTTGTTGACACACTTCAACTCTTCGCCGGATGACCTCTATTTATAGTGCAAGAAAGAAGCCGTTTGAATTTTAAATTTCAAGGCTTTTGATCCTTAACATGTCACTATCTTGCTTTTGTACTTTCAGCAGCGTCCTTGTTTGTCTTCTAGTCTTCATGTCCTTCGCGTGTAAGCTTTGCATTTAATGCATATTTGAATAGAATTCAAACAGTAACAATGGAGCGCAAATTCAAGTACTTTCAGCAAGGGGTCACATATTTTCCATCAGCAAGTGGTTAGTCTCAGTTTCTGCAAGCACAACCTACTCTGTCTTTCAGATTTTCACTTATGCAATGCTGTTGCTTAAGTTTCCACTTTCTGAGCAACACGTGCCTTTGTAGATACCAGTCTTTCAACAATCTTCAAGTCTTCAGATCTTCTAATTCTTCAAGTCTTCAGATCTTTGAATTCTTCAAGTCTTCAGATCTTCAATAATCTTCAAGATTCTGAGCGGTTTCGAAATGCTTCAATAGTTTGTTTGTAATAAACAAAGTACATCGTCAGCAAATGCTTCAATAGGTTATTTTCTTTTCAGAAAATAAGATACATCATAAGCTAAAACATCAATAAGTTATTTTCTTTTCAGAAAATAAAATACATCATACGCTAAAGAAATAACTTATCTAGCACCTAATCTAAGTCTTCAGCAAACGTTCCTCTTTTACAATGTCCTTAAAATTCTAAATTCCTATGGACCTTAAGAGTACTAGTTATTGGACTTCCCTTAATTTAGCATGGTTAATTGCTCATCAAAATTACAAGTTTCCTAACAAATTTCCCCCTTTTTGATGTTAGCAATCCATGGCTAAATTAGTTGTTACCCTTTTAGAGGTTTCTAATGTTGAATAAATCAGTTGATTAATGCAAGCATACTTGAATAATTAAACAGTAAGCATAAGTAAGTTGCATAATCAAAAACCAATAAGAGTCAAAAGTTTCATTGCTGATAGTTATCTTTCAGAAGTTTACATGAAATAGCATAGATAACTTAAACAGAATCAGCAAACAAAAACTTTAACAAAAACTATTACATGGACTTAAGCTCTTTCAGAGGATTTTCTCAAAATCTCTCTTACACTCTTCTCAACAAGTGCAGTGAATTCAACACAGTCCTTTTCGTAGTTTTCCATAAGCCTACGGACTTGTAGTTGAATAATTCTTGCATTTTTGCAGGCAGTGTGATGATGCTTTTCAGCATTCATTTCCATGTAGCGAGTTACCCACAAATGCATGCCCCAATTGCTGGCATGGAGAAGCTGTGTATCTGAAATGCTTTTCGGATGAATCTTTCTTAGCCAGAGAAGATCTTCTTCTTGATCCTTAGCAGTGAGATAGAAGTACTCATAAGGAATCAATCCAAGTCTCTTCTTTGTTTTCTTTGTTACTGGGTCAGAGTAGTAAGCGATGCCAGGTGGTTTGATCAGATTTGGTTCTTGTTTGTATGTCTTACCAATGGCAATTCTTCTTACTTGGATCTCAAGATTCAACCATTTCCCAGCAATATTTCTTGGGAGGGATTCTTCCCTTTGCTTTCTTTGGACCTTGAGTTCAATCCATTTGAACATTTGATTCAATATGGCTGTAGGAAAGAACTCATTCACCAACAAGTCTTCCAGCTTTAAGATCCAGCAATCATGAATGTTTCTGATTACATTCTGAGTGGTTTCTTCATTGCTGGTCTTTGTGTATTCAATGCTGGAGCCAATAGCAATGTTGGCCAGCCTCTTTTCTTCCTGTCTTTGCCTTCTTCTTCTTGTCTTAGCATTGTCTTGATCTCTTGCTGAAGAGTCAGACGAAAAATGCTTTGAGTGGCCAGACGGGGTCAAGGTTGTTAAGGGTCTAGCTCTTATGGCTTGAGCTATTGTTTGATTGTCATCATCTTCATCATCTTCTTCATTCAGATTTTGATGACTTTCAGTATGGCAAAAATCTTGAGTTTCAGCAGCGGTTTTTCTCTTTTTGGTACTTGCTGGATTCAACTAAGATTCTGCTTGCCTTTTTGAACTTTGCTCTTTTTCAGCAAGTGGTTCTATAGGTAGTGACACATTAACAGCAGGAGGGGTTTGGTTTCTTTTTCTGGTACTCTTCTTTTCCCCCTTAGACATGGATTGCAACATCGGAGTGATGTGCAGAGAATAAAACTCATTGCAATTTTCAGCAAGAGTGCTTAAACTGTTATATTTCATGATGATTTGTTGTTGGTCAGAAGTCATTCTTGACAACTCTTGTTGAATGCTCATCATGTTCTCTTCATGTCTTTTCTCTGTTGCGGCCTTCTCATCCATAAAAGTCTGTGCCTTTACAAGAGCGGTCTTTGCTAGCTTTAGAGCTTGACTTACATCTTCTTCATAGCTTTTGTGATAAAGACTGATGTCTTTCTGAGCTATGGTCAAAGTAGTAGTGCGTCTCAGCACCGTAGCCAAAAATTTTCCAAAGTCAAGTGGGCTCTCAGCAAGCAATGCATCATCTTCAGCTTTGCAGGCATTATGGACTTCCTTTAGTGCTAGAATTCTGGGAGTGAACTCCTCAACTCTTGGGAACGGCACTAAATGAGGTGTTAAGGAATGAACCTTAATTTCTGAAGCAAACTGATCATCACGCATCAGCAATTCTGCTCTTAGACCATCGTCTAAATCATTGATGTAATCAGGAGGAGGAATCTGAACGACTTTTGGGTCTAGCTTGGATTGTTCATCTTCATTTTCTGACAAGTCGTCATCATCCTCAGATTCATCAAGTTGAGCAACTTTAGAACCTTTATCAGTAGCTTCACTTCCTTTTTGTTGAGTGGTTGTTGATGGCAACGCTTCAGACTCAACAACTGGAGTTTCACCAGTAGTTAGTTGTTTCAATTGAGTTTGGGGCTCAATTACTGGAGTTTCGCCAGTAGTTAGTTGTTTCAATTGAGTTTGGGGCTCAATAACTGGAGTTTCGCCAGTAGTTAGTTTTAATTGAGTATGAGACTCAATTACTGGAGTTTCGCCAGTAGTAAATGGAAGGGAGGGGACTTCCTTTGATCTCACTCCTGAAGATTGACCAATTTCTAGATCCTGCGTATGCCTTACATGATTCAAGAGACTGTTCTGGAGAGCACGTTGGTAATCTTCATCTTGTTCGTCATCATCATCAAGGTTTTCTTCAGTAACCTTGGCATCAGAAACTGGACTTTTGCCATTTTTCAAGGCAGCCCTTTTTCTGGCATATTCTTCTTCAGTATCAGCACCTTGCACAGGTGCTTGATTTTCAGCATCAGCAGGAGGAGGTTGAGGTTCTTGCTGAGATTGTTGTTGTTCAACTTGCTAATTTTCAGATTGATCATTTTCAGCAACTGTCAACTTAACTCCTCCAGCATCAGGACTTAGACCTTGATTGTCATCATCATCGTCTTTCTTGTCCTTGGAATCTTTCCCTTCATCATCACTGGGATCAGTGGGAATGTTCTCATCTTCTTCTTCATCATCATCGTCTGTCAGAATGACTAGCTCAACGTGCTTATACAAAGCAACACTTGTCACTTCCTCTTCCTTATTGATTTTGTGGGGATCAGCCACCACAGGTACAAATAGACCTTTGAGCATCACAGCTTGTTCAGCTGGAGAGGCACTCTTGAATTTTTCCTTCATATTCTCTCTGATTTGAGCAATCAGATTGGAGCTCATTTGCTGAGAATATGACATTTCTTCATGAAGGATGGAGTGGACAAATGTTTCGAGCTTCAGCAGAGAAGATCTCTTTTTCTCGTTTCAGAGATGGAGGTGAAGATCTGAGAAATCCATCCGCCTGTACCTTTGCCAGTTGCTGACGGACTTAGCAACTCTTGACAAAGTTGTCCTTTTGAAGTTCAAGTACAGTTCCTCAGAACTTACTTGATGATCTTCAGTGATGAGTACCACTTCAGTGGTCTCCTTTTGAGCCTGAAAAAGAATGTTATTTAGATCAGGAATGGTTTGGAGAATTGTTTTAGAGTTTATATCTGAAACATGATTTACCTGCTGAGAGTCAGCAAGCTCATGTAATACAATTTCCATTCCATGAGGAGCTTGAGTAGCATCCTCCATTTGTTCATCCTGAAATAAATTAGAGTTAGACACAAGTACTAAGCTGTAAAACTTAGTTTTTATACCAAAATTATTAACTACCTGCTGAGCAGGGAGTGTTGGTTCTGGTGCAGAGGCTTCCGCAACCATCTGACTTGCATCTTGAGAAGTCTGTAGAGATAGTATAATATTAGAAAAAGAACAATTTTCAGAAATTGAAGTTTTACTGATGGTTGAATTAACTACCTGCTGAAGAAGGACAGGTTGTGGCTCAGTCCTTTCAGCATTAACAGTTTCTTCATCTTCTTGGACTGTTTCTTCAGCAGACTTCTGATTTTGCTCTAGTTGAGAAAGTTGTGCAGTTTCAGCAATCTCCCTTGTCTCTAAAATGACAAGTTGAGCAGAAGCATCTTGACCTTTAAGCTCACTGCTTGTCATGAAGATATCAATTGATTTGTTGGATGATTCTTCAATTTCCAACTCCATTTGTTTGCTTAATTCTTCCAGTACAAGCTGGACTTTATCAATTGATGTCTTGGGTGAACTTGGGCCAGTATTCTCAGCATCACGAGATGCATCGTTGAAAAATGCTTCTTGAGTTTCAGCAACTTCATGAACCTGAACCATTGCTGTCTCAGCAACTGGTCCTTCAGCAAGCGGTGTTTCAGCAACTTGATGAGTTGCTTGTTCAGCAACCATCTTTTCAGCAGCATCAGCAAGTGCCGCTCTTTGCAGATCAGTGGCAATATCACTTGCTGGTCTCAAAGTTGGATCATCTAAGTTATCTACAATGTAGATATCTGGGACTTGGGCAGAAATTTCATTTCCACTGCCTTGTGGTCTATTCTCAGTAGAATTATCAACATTGAGTTGATTGTTGAAGGCTTCCGCAAACACTTCAACATTGCTGACATAGGCTTCAGTAATTACCTCAGCAACATCTACTGGCAAATGCGTTTCAGCATTTGTCTGGGAATTGACTGAGAGGTCTTGGACATCAGGGACTGACTGGCGAGCCAGTGTTTTCTTCCTTTTGTTGCTCGTCCGTTTCCTCTTAGGTACGGGGTTTGCTGATGACGCTGCAGTCTGAGTGTCATCATCAGCTTTCCTCTTTTTCTTGTTAAATTTCTCCAGTTTCCCAGAGTCATCTATAGTTGCATTTTCAGCAACGGCTCTTGTACACGTACCTTGTTGATTTTCTACAGCAGTTTCTTTTGTGTTACCACCACCAACAGCAGTTTCATCTCTAAGTTGCTGAGTGGTAACATCTGCAGCTGTTGTATACCTTTCTTGCTGGCTTGTGCTGATAACATTTGCAGTTGTTGTCTTCTTAGTTTTCTTTCCAGCAATCTTAGGTACATTCTGCTTGTAGAAAGATCTTCCCACATTGCACACAGATTTCTTGATTGGCAATGGGTTTCTTAGCTGAATCCTGAAATGTTCAAGGATGTAGCATATATTGATTCCATACATAACTGGAAAGGAAGGTGAGACCTTGTTGTCTTCTACCTTTACCTTAAACTTAGTAACACAATCAACAAGCCTGTTGAAAATGTACTTAGCCCAGTTAAGTTCCGTTTTATTTTCATGGATATGCATCAGCAATGGCCATCTTCTCAGGCCTACTTGGTCAATTCCTCCAACTTGGGAGTCAAGAACTTTTATTAGTAGCAGAGCTACTAGACCAAGTGAATGGCAGAGATGCTTTCTCTTAACGTGCTTTGTCCAAGTCACGGGAGCTATCTCTCCTTTCTTCATTTTCTCATTTTTGACGTCACTGTAGAAAGCTTCAATTTCTTCGTCAGTGGCAGTGACGTCTTCTTCAGTTCCAGTGATTGGAATCTGAAAAATCTCCGCTAAATCAGTCCATTTCAGGACGATTTGCGTGTTCTGAACATAAGTAAGGATCACTTTTTCAGTGACTCCTTTACTGTCTGTAAGGGACTGGATTTCTGCATTGTTGTAGAATTCCATTGTATCAATCATGCTCACTTGCTTAGTGCGAGCAGAGATAAAGTTCATGAGCCTTGCTGCTTGATAAACTCAAGCGCCTCTTCATTTTCGTCATCGAGTTCTTGTTCATAAAAGTACCTAATGTACTTTTCTTTTGCAAAACCTCTCCATTGCATCATCATCTCACACTTTGCAGTGTCAAGATATGACGGAGGCATAGGTTTTTCTGAGATTCGGTCATTTTTCAACACAACTTTCGTTGTGTTTGTGGCCGGAGTAGTCACCGGAGCAGTGCGTGTTTCAGCACTGTCAACCTTTGACGACTTTGAGGACTTAGAAGACTGTCTCTTGGGAGCCATTTCTTTTATAGAGCAAGAAAATGTGTACGAAAAGAGATAGTTTGCTTTTTGACCGGAGGTACAGTAGATTCAGGCTAAAATTTGCAGAGAAAGGAAATGTGAGTTAAAGAATTTTGTCATTTCTCTAACTCCTTCTTTATATAGTGTCTCTGGTGTGTGAGAAAATCAATCGATTTGAGCTCTCAGCAAGGGTAAAACAGAGAAACACTGAAGTTAGTGGAGCCTTTGCATTGAATGCGTAGTGGCCCACTACCTAAAACCGTTAGAGCACTCTCTCTCTTTGTTTTGTTAGCCGTTAGATAAGTAACTCCTTTTAATCAATGGTCACGATTGAATTTCATGTCATGATTATTACGAGTTTATCTGTGCCCGATTAACGTCACAAATTGATTTTACCGAGTTTTAAGGGATAGATTGCTTGCTGAAATAGACAAGAATCTTTTCAGCGAGTTTGAATTAACAACCTAGATACTTGCTGAAAGTTCCCCCTTACTTAGATATCTCATAATTTCCGAAGTTTAAAAGATATTTCTGATTTCCCGTATCAGTAAATTCTTTTGTACTTGAGACATCCTTTGGTAAAATCTGAGAGATGAGCTTTGCTCTTTTTCTGAGTTCCCGTCTCAGAAAATTCATTTGATACTTGAATACCTGTTTCAATATCTTTGATTGTCTGAGTACCTGTCTCAGCAATCCTTAAGCTCTTTCTCTTACTGAGTGCCTGTCTCAGCAAGTGATCAAGTTTCCTAACAAATACCCGTTTTGAAGGAATTACTTGCTGAATGCCTGTTTCAGCAAACATGTAGTGACCTATCATTTCTTAGAAGAAATCAGTGACTTTGGCTTGCTGAATACCTATTTCAGCATTCTGCCAATTGTATCCTTTATTGAGGTAGTTCAATCAATCCAAGGTTATACCTTAGCATTGTGAACCTATTATCCGGTAGGGGCTTGGTAAAGATGTCAGCAAGCTGATCATCAGTGTCTACTTTCACAACCTCAATATCACATTTTTCCACATGATCTCTAATGAAATGATGTCTAATATCAATGTGCTTAGTCCTAGAGTGAAACTTAGGATTTTGCGTGATTGCAATAGCACTTGTATTATCACAAAAGATTGATGTTTTCTTTGCAAAAATACCATAATCTCTTAATTGTTGTTGAATCCATAGGATTTGAGCTGTGCAACAACCAGCTGCAATGTATTCAGATTCAGTAGATGAATTGGCAACACAGGTTTGCTTCTTGCTGAACCATGATATTAATCTAGTGCCCAAAAACTGACAAGTTCCAGAGGTACTTTTTCTATCAAGAGTTGATCCTCCATGATCAGCATCAGAATAACCAACCAATTCAAGTCCAGAATCTTTAGGATACCATAATCCAACATTGACTGTACCTTTAACATATTTCAGTATCTTGATTGCCTTTTTGTAGTGTGATTCTCTTGGATCAGATTGGAATCTTGCACACACACAAACAGCATACTGAATGTCAAGTCTACTTGTTGTTAGATACAACAAGGAACCAATGAGCTTCCTATACTTGTGTTCTTCAACACTTTTGTCCTCTTTAGTATAGCCCAATTTGGTACCAACACTCATAGGGATCTTTTCAGGTTTCTCATCCTCTTTGATCCTAAACTTTATGAGCATTTCTTTCGCATACTTTGCTTGATTTATGAATATTCCATCTTTGAGTTGCTTGACTTGCAATCCTAGGAAGTAATTCAATTTTCCCATCATACTCATTTCAAACTTATTTGTCATGAGTTTGGCAAAATCATCACAAAGTTGCTTGTCCTTAGATCCAAAAATTATGTCATCCACATAAATTTGAACTAAGAGTATTTTACCATCATGGTTCATGATAAATAAAGTTTTGTCAACTTCACCTTTCTTGAAACCATTTTCCAGCAAGAACTTAGCCAAGGTATCATACCATGCTCTTGGTGCTTGCTTTAGACCATATACAGCTTTCTGAAGTTTGTATACCATCTTGATTTCTGAGGGAAGTTCAAAGCCAGGGGGTTGTTCTAGGTAGACCTCTTCAGCAAGTTCACCATTAAAGAATGCACTTTTAACATCCATTTGGTAAACAATGAAGTCATCGTGAGCAGCAAAGGCCAAGAAGAGCCTAATTGCATCCAATCTTGCAACTGGTGCATAAGACTCATCATAGTCCAATCCTTCAGTCTGACAGTAACCTTGAGCAACTAAGCGTGCTTTATTTCTTGTTACTTCACCAGACTCGCTCAGCTTGTTTCTGAACACCCACTTTGTACCAATAGCTTTCTTGTCTTCAGCAAGTGGCACAAGTTTCCAGACTTTGTTTCTTTCAAATTGATCCAGTTCTTCTTGCATTGCCTTTATCCATTCAGAATGCTTTAAAGCTTCTTCTATGGTTTTAGGTTCAATTTCTAAAACAAAGCAAGAGAACAATGATTCTACTTCTACGACAATTGCTTCTTCAGCAAGTCCATGAGTAGTTTTGGATCTAGTCACTTGGCGTTTATTAATATCGCCAATCATATCCGTAGAGGGATGATCTCTAATCCATTTATTAACAGGTTTTCTGTTTGTTGGATCAGGATATGTTTGCTCATCAGCATGTACTTGTTCAGTACTACTGGGAATTTGTGTCTCTGCTGAGATTTGTTCATCAGCAACTGCTTGTTCAGCATTGCTCGATTGAGGTAGTTCATCAGCAGGCACTGGAGATTGCGTAATTTCAGCAACTTCCGGAGCAACCGCGTCTTTTGCTGAAAATTCTTTGTCGTGAACTATATTTATCTTGTCATGACTAGGGGGAGGAGAGTCATTGTCAGAATCATCATTTAGTTCAATTGACTTGATTTGCCTAGCATCAGATTCAGTTCTTTGCTCATGTATGATTAGCTTTTTCATACATTCTGATATTTCTTCTTGAGCAGGCACACCTTGTGACTTTTCGTAGAATACAACATGCACTGATTCTTCAATCTTTTGTGCCTTTTTGTTGTAAACTCTATAAGCTTTACTATGCAAGGAGTAGCCGAGAAATATCGCTTCGTCTGCCTTTGGTTGAAATGTTCTTAGGTATTCTCTACCATTGTTAAGAACGAAACACTTGCAACCAAATACTCTTAGATGAGTGATGTTAGGAGGTCTTCCAACAAACAATTCATAAGGAGTTTTGTTGTATTCCTTAGTAATCAAACATCTGTTTTGAGTATAACAGGCGGTATTAATCGCTTCAACCCAATAAGCCTCACTTATTTCAGTGTCAGCAAGCATTGTTCTTGCGGCTTCTTTTAGGGTACGATTCTTCCGTTCAGCAACACCGTTTTGTTGTGGTGTTCTTATTGAGGATAACTGATGTTGTATACCTTTTGAGGTAAAATATTCAGTTATGTACTGGTTTACAAACTCAGTACCATGGTCTGTCCTTATGACTTTTACCTTGTCATTTTTCATGACTTCAAGCTTATTCAGCAAGTTAGGTATTTCAGTCTTGGTTTCAGATTTGTGCTTGATGAATACTACCCAAGTGAATCTTCAATAGTCATCTACCACGACTAGACCATACTTCTTACCAGCATAGCTTGTTGAAGAAGATTCAAACAAGTCCATGTGCAAGAGTTGTAAAGGTTTTGTAGTTGACGGTACTGCCTTGTTCTTGAAAGAAGATTTGGTTTGTTTTCCTTGCTGACATGCATTGCAAACACCATCCTTCTTAAAAGTAACCCTAGGTAATCCAACTACAAGTGCCTTTTTAGACAGCTTATTCAGCGTCTTGAAGTTTAGGTGACTTGTTCGTTTATGCCATAACCATGCTTTTTCAGCAAGGCAATCATGATCTGAGACAAGGCATTTTTCAACAATTGCTGAAGACCAATCAACGGTGTACAAGCCTCCTGATCTTCTTGCAATCATTATTACCTTTTTAGTCTCGAAATCTATAAGTTTACATTCATCACTTTTAATTTTGATGAAGTATCCTTTATCAGCAAACTGACTCATGCTGAAAAGGTTAAACTTAAGATTTTTGACATAAAGAACTCCAGTAATGGTTATGCATCCTAACTTCACATCACCATAGCCTTTTGTAGATCCGAAGCCTCCACCAGCAAACTTTATTGTTGGACCTTTAGACCACCGTCTATAGTTTATAACGTTATTCTTGTTGCTCGTCATGTGCTTTCCACAACCACTATCAAAGTGCCAGATTGCATCGTTTGTCTCCGTGGCTGAAGTCTGCACAATCAAGAGCAAACAAGTTAATTATCCAATTATGGATGTCCATTAACATGTTCAAGAATGCGTCCAGTGGAAACCCAAGTCTTAAGTTTTTCAACTTTGACTTGTTTTCTACTTGCTGAGGAACTAGGAGGTTTTGAGCTGAAAGACTTTTGACTCGTGCTGGTCAAATCCACTTTCTGATGTGGTGTCTTGCTCGGTTGACCTTTTTGCTGAACATACTTTTCAGTAAGTTCTTTTCTAGCAAGGTTCCTTCTAGCCCTAGCATGAAGATTCTTTTCAGAATTCTTAGGCTTGATTTTCTTCATCTCTTTGAAGTATCTTTGCTGACTTTGCTTATACTCATGAAAGAGTTGACTTTGCTTGGTTTTGAAATCGAGTCCACTTTTCGGAGAATGCTGAGCTTTAACGTCAGCAACCTTACTTGATTCAGGTTTGTCAGCAAAGGACTTCTGATTACTTTTAGTAATCTTGCCTTTAATCTTAACAACTTGCTTTTCAGCAACTTGTTTGGCGGGATGCTTCACAACATCCTTTTTCTTTCCAGTTTGCTTCTCAGCAACATGTTTTCCTTTTAAAGTCTTGTTACTTTGAGTAGCAGCAACGGGCTTTATGGTCATAGGTACTTGATTGCTTGTTTCAGCAACCTTAGATTGACCAAACTGATAGATTTCTGGTAGACCACTATCAGTAGCACATACAAAGGAGATAGGTGATTTATCTTTTCTCAAGATTTCTACGTCATCACCTTCATACATTGCGCCTAAACCTTCTTTCTGAGATGGGTCTCTCAAATAAGAGTTTAGTTCAGTCAGCGTATTACTTGCATCCACATAAGATTTGAAATTGACTTTCATCTTTTTCATCTCTTGGATTTCAGCAAGTAACTTTAGAATTGAGGACTGATATTCTTCCAATTCTAGTGCCATTTGAGAATTCTTCTCTGTAGCTTCAGCAATCAACTTCTTAAGACGCCTTATTTCAGCATCTTTTTCTTCTGTTTCTTCTTTCAGCAAGACGTACTTTTCAGTAGTCTGCTTGGTCAGAGTTTCAGCAAATTGAAGTTTCTCTTGCTGTCTGCTCAGAGTTTTCTCAAATCTTTCGATTTCTCCTTGAATCTTGTCAAGGTCAATCTCGTCTTCACTTTCTGAGTCTGAGTCAGAGGTAGGGTTGTTTACCTGACCGCCCATGAGGCAGAATTCATAGTTTGACACGTCTGGATAAGCTTCCATAGTTATTCCACACACTTCTTTGCCAATCTCCACGTCTAGAGTGGCTTCTTCATCGTCGGTGTCTGAACTTTCATCCTCACTGTCTTCGGAGCTGGTATCAATACACAATGCATCGATTTTTGCTTGAAGCTTCTTCTTTTCTTCAGCAATAAAAGCTCTTTTGAACTTCTTCTTCTTTTCAGCAGATTTTCCTTTCAGCAAAGGGCAATTAGCTTTGAAGTGTCCAGGCTTTTTGCAGTAAAAACATAGATAATTTCCAACTGCTGGTTCTTCTGATGAAGTAGCTTGCTGAGCTTGCTTGTTCAGCGAGCTAGTCTCATTCTTGTACTTATGGTAGTTGTTACCAAGATGCTTTTTCAGCTTCTCTTTTGCTTTTCGCCTTTCAAGTTCCTTGCTGATGAATTTCTTCATGTTTTTGACAACCAAAGAGTTTTCATCAGTAGGTTCTTTTTCATTCTTCTTTTCAGAAGATGATGGCTTTGCAGCAAGAGCAATGTTTTGCGATTTTTCAGCAAATACATTTTCTCTTTGCTTTGTCTCATAGTTGACAGTAGCAAGATGAGAGAACAACTCTGTTGGTGTAATGTATGGCATTCCTTGATTATAATAGAAATTCTGAGTGTGGATCCATTCTTGATTCAAACTTCTGATGATAGTTTTCACTTTCTCAGAATCTGAGTAAAGGTTTCCAACACCCAAGGCTGCCATTTCACTAACAAGAGTTGTTAATCTGAAATCCAAGTCTTCCAGTGACTCGTTTGTACCTTGCTTAAAGTTTTGAAACTTTAATTTAAGTACTTCAAGTTTCTTTTCCTTGGTTTTGTCAGATCCAACACAAAGATCTTGAACCATTTTCCAAGCTTCCTTTGCAGTCTTAGCACCCCACAGTTTGCACTGTATGGTATCCGGAGTTGATCGAATGATGATATTTCTTGCTTGGCCATCAAGACGGAATCTCTTAGCTTCGTCAGAAGTCCATTCCTCTCTTGGTTTTGGCACAACCGTATCTGATGGTTCGCCTAGAATAGTTTCCTTTCCAGCTTCAGTGGTCTTGTGAGGGAAACTCCTTTCAACCTTAGTGATCTTGATAGGTCCATCATTAATGACTGTGACCATCTCATCACTAATGGCCTCAAGATGTAGCATCATGTCGTTTCGCCATTTCTCGTAATTTTCCAGCTTCAGCAAGGGAGCATCTCCTAAAGACATCCTGTCAGCAAAGCACTACCAAACTGATCAAGTGAGAGTGATTTACGGAAAGCACCTAAGGGGATCTAGGTTCAGTGCTGAAGGTTAAAGAACCTCCAGCTCTGATACCACTTGTTGGTCCCTTAAACAACAAGAAAAGACTAGAGGGGGGGTGAATAGTCTTTTCAAACTTTCGTCGTTTAAAACTTTCTCAGCAAGTACTTATTACTTTTCAGTAATGAGTTTGCTGATACTTAACTTTCTCAGCAAGCGTAAGTTACTTTTCAGTAGCTTGGTTTGCTGATACTTAAAATCAGAGAGCGAAAGTCTTTGATACAATAAGTGCTCTTTCAGTAAGTCAAGGTTTCAGCAAGTGATGTGAGTGACTGTGTACAGACAGATATGATTTGCTGAAAACTAAATACAGTAAGTAAATCACACAAACACTTTTATAGTGGTATCTGAGAGTGGCGTAATCTCTCAACTAATTCTAGGACTGAATCCACTAAGATATGATTGAGGTTCCTTACAATCTCCTATCTAGAGCGATTCAGCAGAAACCAAAGCACACTTGCTTTGTCTCCAACCTAAACTAGAGAACGTAACCTTGTTCTCCACCAAACTTGGTACTTTTAATCAGCAAAACTATGCTCGATTAAGTTTCCCCTGAATATCACGCCTGAAAGGGTGTATTTTCAGTTAGAGAGTTTTGGGGTGAGATAACTTAATTATAACTTATTCAGTTACAACAAGTAATCTAAGAAACACAACTTTGAATACTTTGCAGTAAACAAGTTTGATTGTTTCTGGTGTCAAGACTTGTTCTTGTTCGAAAGAAAGAACACTTAACTAATTTCTTAGCCGAGTTTGTTCTACTTCTTCACAAGTAGCTTTTTCAAGCTTTAAGTCTTGGAACGGATCAATGGCAGTAAGAGTATTTGAAGGTATGGTTTAAAGCACAAGTGAGAGTTTGATCACGTTGTTGACACACTTTAACTCTTCGCCGGATGACCTCTATTTATAGTGCAAGAAAGGAGCCGTTTGAATTTTAAATTCCAAGGCTTTTGATCCTTAACATGTCACTATCTTGCTTTTGTACTTTCAACAGCGTCCTTGTTTGTCTTCTAGTCTTCATGTCCTTCGCGTGTAAGCTTTGCATTTAATGCATATTTGAATAGAATTCAAACAGTAACAATGGAGCGCAAATTCAAGTACTTTCAGCAAGGGGTCACATATGTTCCATCAGCAAGTGGTTAGCAAGCACAACCTACTCTGCCTTTCAGATTTTCACTTATGCAATGTTGTTGCTGAAGTTTCCACTTTCTGAGCAACACGTGCCTTTGTAGATACCAGTCTTTCAGCAATCTTCAAGTCTTCAGATCTTCTAATTCTTCAAGTCTTCAGATCTTCGAATTCTTCAAGTCTTCAGATCTTCAATAATCTTCAAGATTCTGAGCGGTTTCTAAATGCTTCAATAGTTTGTTTGTAATAAACAAAGTACATCGTCAGCAAATGCTTCAATAGGTTATTTTCTTTTCAGAAAATAAGATACATCATAAGCTAAAGCATCAATAAGTTATTTTCTTTTCAGAAAATAAAATACATCATACGCTAAAGAAATAACTTATCTAGCACCTAATCTGAGTCTTCAGCAAACGTTCCTCTTTTACAATGTCCTTAAAATTCTAAATTCCTATGGACCTTAAGAGTACTAGTTACTGGAATTTCCTTAATTTAGCATGGTTAATTGCTCATCAAAATTACAAGTTTCCTAACACTAATTAAATAAATAAATAAATAAAAGAACAAACCTTCCAAATAGAGCTGAGAATAAACGTGTGAACAATAATTTTGAATAATTTTTAATTTTTTTAATAATTTTAATTAATGCAATTGATTTGAATAATTTTGAATTTTTTTAATAATTTTAATTAATACAATTGATTTGAATAATTTTGAATTTTTTTCCAAACTGCCCGCCTATACTTAAATTAGGAAATGATTTTGTTTCATTTTTTAAAATCAATTGTTCCATTCCATGACGCGAACAACCTGTGTTCGATTTCCATCGGCCACATTTTTTATATTGATAAAAAAAACCTCCTAATACGTTTCTGTGAAGAATCAGTAGCATTTTTTATTTATTTTTTGTTTATTCATTTTATGAAGCTTCCAAAACGATAAATGAAAACAAATACCTAGACGAACGATATCATGCTTAATGTAATCGGTTTTGGATGCATCAACGGTGTTTGTTGTTTTACTTGTCGTCTCTAACAAACAATTAACTCATCGATCGGAAGGACCTACGAATTTACTAATTTAGCGAGTAGCTTGATTCGTTTTGAGTCTCTCACCATTGAAAAAAAAACAAAGAAAAGGAGAAGAAAATGCTAAGAGGTGTGGGTTAGGGATGAATCAATGAAATGAATTATTGGTTGGATCTTACACCATCAAAACACATCGATTGTGATTGACGCTTAAGAAGACGACCGTGAATATTTGGGTTAAAAATTAACTAATCGATCGGAAGCTCTCACGAATTCGGTGGATACCTTGATTCGTTTGGAGCTCTTCACCATCAAAATTGATAAGAAGGAGGAGATGGAATTGAGAAGAAACGGGATAGGGATGGAGAAATGAGGGTGTGGAGTCATCTATTTATACTTACATTTTGAAGACAAAAAAGGTAAATATATTGTGTAATTAATTTTTAATTTTTTCTTGTAGTTGAAGTTTGATATTTTTAATTGAGTTTAATTCGGTAAAAAAAAATTAAAACTAATTAGACACCCGAGAGAATGAGATGAATTGTGGTGGAAGCATTCTTAAAACTTACCAAAAATGCAATTGTTAAGCTTAAAATCGGTCAATAAATTACCACAATTAAATCAAAGAATTAAGCTTCCTCAACACAACTCGTGAGAATGAAGGAGAATATAGCATTTAATTACTTACCAAAAAATGAATTGTTTGGGCTAATATTGTGTGTGCAAATAATTTGAAATTAATTCTCATGCCAAAAACTCCTTTGAGAGTGAATGAGAGCTCAAATAAACATTCGACTTTAATACTTTAATATATAGTAGGATAATTGGTTATATTTAATTTCTAGAGGTTAACTTTGACTAATAAAAATAAAGAAGTTTGAAAAATTGGAAAGTTGACCATGGTTGATGGGTATGGTCAACTTTCCAATGGTTAGTTTAATCTCAATTTCGGTACTAATCTCACCCAATTGCCATGGTTGAAACGGTTAACACACACGGTGCTTGTACAAATTTCCTAGTGAAAAAATAATTAGCGAAATTATATAATAAAATTAGAGACACTATATTTTCATAATATACTTTCATAAAATTAATTTTTCATTATAATTTAGGAGTAAACAGAGGTCAAACGGGGTGAAAAAAAGTCAAAAAATCAAACGTAAATAAATGACCGAGAGTCCGAGACAGATGAGTATATAGAAAGAAAGCCGTGTGAAATTTAATGTTGTTCTGTAAACAGTCCGATGCTTGCTTGCTGCATCCGCGTGAAATTTAACTGTAATATAACAACAAAAACACATTGAATATTTCTTCGTGTCCTCATTTCGATATTCCCAAGATAGAGTTCATACATACATTTCTCCTTCATCTCCCTATAAAAAAGAATAACTCTAGTAAAAACCTCAACACCAAATCCAAGAGAGAGAGAGATAGAGAGACCATCTTTAACCTAAGAAGATAAAAAAAAAACCTCAATTTCTCGACAAATTTGTACATCTTCTCTTTCCTAGATTAAACTTTGTCGTAATTCTTGTTACTGGTAATGGAAAATACGCTCGGTTTGCTGAGGATTAATGTCATCAGAGGGATAAATCTTGCCAGAAGAGATTTCACCAGCAGTGATCCTTATGTTATTCTTCGGATGGGCAAACAGGTCATTAATTAATTATTTTGATTTGAGCCTCTTTAATCAAGTAATCTGCTATTCTTGTTCATTTTTCATGTTAGCCCCATTTGGTCTGTTCTCACTTATCATGTCCTGAGTTAATTAATTTGTGTATTTACTTGACTTATATCCCTTAGGACCCAAGTTGTAATATGAGTTTGAGCCGGTCGCACTAGGAGTAGGTGACCCAACTAACAAATTTTATTCAACGCATTTGTGGTATGTGATTTTTAATATCGCTTGGCCTAATTAAAAATTTCTAACATGGTGCAAATCTTGTTCTTGGATCAGAAAGTAAAGACTCGCGTGGTGAAAAAGAATGTCAATCCTCTCTGGAATGAAGAGCTTACACTATCTATTAATGATGCTAATCTTCCCATCAAATTGGTAAGAATTTTGTTCCTTAGTTTTGTTTCTGCATTGATTAATGGGGTGCTTGAGTGGGCTTTGTAACTACACTTGCATGCTGTTGCTGGCCTATAATGTAGTGTTTGTGGGAGCTTTTAAAAAATTTATGTGTTTGCAAACTTCGATTTTGGTTTCGATTTTAGAATGTATGATCAGTGTGTGGCGAAACAGAAGCAAGAAACGTCTTATCATGTGCTTTTAAAACATGTTTCAAGTGATTCTAAAAAAATGCTAAAGGCTTTTCCTTGGCCTTTATGAGGACTTAACTTAGCAGAAGCCATAGAAACACCACGTTCGAATTGCAGCTTATAAAAGTAAAAATGCTCGTTCCTTTTATTGTTTTAGGATGTTATACCTTGACTATAAATTTAGTTAAATCATAAGTTTAGAACTTGTAGCTAAAAAACATCAAAATGCTTATGTAGCTTTGTTTGTTATTGTTACAGCAAGTTTATGATAGAGATACATTTACTCGGGATGACAAAATGGGAGATGCAGAATTCGACATCAGACCATTTGTTGAAGTTTTGAAAATGCGGTTATGGAACATTCCCGATGGAACTGTAATCACTAAGGTAAAACCAACCAGAGATAACTGCTTAGCTGAGGAAAGCTCGATTGTCTGGGAAAATGGCAGAGTAATCCAACACATGTACTTGAGACTTAAGAACGTGGAGTGTGGCGAAATAGAGCTCCAGTTGAACTGGATAAATATTCCTGGGTCAACAGATGTGTAGTAGTGTACTTCTTTTCCGCAAACATCTTTCAGTGAGTTTGGCATTCGAAGTTAGAATTGAAGCTCCTCTGATCAGTTTCGCAGTTAAGAGACTTCTGAAACCATTTCAGATGTTTAGTCTGCTATTCTTGAGTTTGAGGTTTTAACAACGGAATTGGCATCTTGAACGTATCTATCAGGGTTCAAACCTTGTGCTAAACTGGAGGTATGTTCGTACCAAACTGTATTGAGAAAGAGCTTCGGGTTGCTGCTGAAAATGTGATTTGATCCAAACACTTTCGATAGAGACTTGCTATAGGACTTGTTGTTCATATATTTGGTTTGGTTCGTTTGTTGCTTCAATTAAACGCCCGACTCATCTACATTATTTATTTACCCCTTATAACTCCAAACGCACCTATTATGTCTCCGCGGAAGTTCGAACCCCATCTTATCCTTTATACTCTAACCACCAGACCAGCTTATGACTCCCATCAAATTTATAATGTGTTTACCAATAGAAGCCGATTGAAGAAAGTTGCAAGTTTTGATGTGCCTGAATGCCAAGTAACTTCACACTAATCGAGTTGGAAATGAGGCATTTGTAAGGCATCCGTGTCCTAATATTTACTATATGTGGTTGTGGTAGGAGAAAACATAGTAAATGCAAATGGATTAAGAAATCTCAAGAGTCCTTAACAACTCTCCAAAGTTTCCAGTTTCCACACTCAAGAGTCCCACTCACGGAGTAGATAGATGATAGATCAAGAGTTTGGGTTGTTGAACACACAGTATATGAAGGTATAAAAAGTTAATGATGTAAACAAAGTTGATGAAAGGTAACTAGTATGACACCCTCAAATATAGAAAATACGAATGACAAGTGCGAACTTGATATTAGAGTGTGTTACCGTACTACTCTCCTTGGCATGTAAACAAACAATTAATCATGAAAACAAACAAATGGATTCTAAACTATTCAATAGTCATCAACAGTATCGCAGATGTTAAGATCATCTATCTTGGCAAACTCACCAACCATGAACCTTGATAATTTCGGTATGGACGCATTAGTAGTTTTCAGAACCGGATTCAATGATCATCCATGACCATGACATTAGTCCTACGTTTTAAAACCTGTTGGTTCTATCTCCGTGCTATCATGTTGAACCTCGATCTTCTCCCCGGTGATAGTTATCTGAACTTAACTGAACTTATCTGAACTAAACTGAACTTAATTAATTTGAACTGAATTGAACTTAGTTAAAATATAAATTTTAACTAAATAAACCTGAACTGAACTTAATTTATCTGAATTGAACTGAACTTAATAAATTTGAACTGAACTGAACTTAAACTGAAGGGTAAATACATATAAAGACCAAAAATAAGAAATAATTGCATAAAAAGCCACTTTCAAACAACATTTACAAAAAGCTCGCTATAGTAGACCCGTATTTAAAAAACTCAGCTACAGTACATTTAATGAAATTTTTTGAAATCCGCCTACAGAAATGGACCTCAAAATCTCGCTCAACTGGATTTAATAGCAAATTTGACATCCAGGATTTAGTTTCAGCCACTGAAACTAGCTAAAAAGGGTTGAAACTAGCTAAAAATGACTGAAACAGATTGAAACTAACTGTTAATTTTATATTTTTCCTGAAATTAACCTTTAAAACTATTTGTTAATTTTATAAAATGATTAAATTAACTCTAAAAATTATTTATAGTAAACTAAATAAATTTAAAAAAAATATGGAAACTATAATTACAAAATGTAATCATTATTTTAACTGAAAAACATAGCTTCAGATTAGTTTCAACTTTCAACACATAAAAGCTAGTTTCAGACAAAATCTAGTTTCAGAAACTAGTTTCACACAAAAGCTAATTTCATAAACTAGTTGAAATTAGTTGAATCTAACTATTAATGTTAGTTTCAGCATCATAAAATGTTAATTTATTTAGTTTCAACAACAAAAATTGCTAGTTTTAGCAACAAAAAAATCTAGTTTGAGCAACACAAATGCTAGTTTCAACAACTAAATGCTAGTATCATTAGTTTAAGCATCATAACTGCTAGTTTCACCCACAAAAATGCTAGTTTCAGCAACACAAATGCTAATTTCATTTGTTTCAGCATCACAAGTGAACACAAAAAATGTTAGTTGGGGGTTTCATTAGATTCAACAACAGAGATGCTAGTTTCATTAGTTTCAGCAACAAAAATGCTAGTTTCATTAGTTTTTGTGTAAAAAGATTAATTGGTTAGAAAAAAATAGTTAAATGTAATTAGCTAATAATTAATTAATACTAATGGGTGTAAAAAACACCATCATCAGAATCCATTTTAGCGAGAAAAATGGAGTCCAATAAGCAATTAAGATCCAAATTCATTAGATTTTAGGGCACCAAAAAATAGAATGACCTTTTTTATAAGAGGTTTTTAGATTTTAGGACACCAAAAAATAGAATGACCTTTTTTGTAAGAGGTTTTTTAAGGTGGTTGTTTTAACAATTAAGTGCTCTATAGTGGTTCATTTATGTATTTTTTGTAAACTGAAATTAAGGTGAGACAGACCTTCAATAGACCAACTATGGACCCTATTATATTACCATGAAGTAATAATAATAGTATCTTCAGCATAGTACTATAGTATTTAAATTAACACTAACACATAACATAAACACATAAACGCCTTTTTCAACATTAGCTCCTCACTTTGAACTTCAATCTATATATAATCTATATATACATGTAAGCTAGGTGTCTAGGAGAGCCCAATTTCATTCTCAAGAGCTTTCACACTATGTGGCAATAATTTTGAGAGGATGGAAAAGATTCAATTTCATTTGTTTTGGTAAGTTTTCATTCATCTAATTTTGGTAATTTAATTCTTCTTCCAAACACAAAAATCGTCCAGCTATATATAAATTAAAAAATCCGAAATTATACAACAAAACCAATTCTGAAATTAAAAAATAATATGTTAATTGAATTATTATACAACAAAACAGATTTCGGAATTTAAAAGTAAATCGTTTATTAATTAAATGTTGAATTACGGTGTCAATTAAATTCTTGGCAAAATGAATTTTAAAATTAATAATAAATATTTTTTAATTTATACGTGAATTAAAATGTTAATTAAAATCTAGGTAAAATATATTCTGGAATTAAAATTAAATTCGTAGACACTATTTTACGAAAATCAGTTTAATTGTTTTTAGTTTATTCATTCACAATTAATTTTAATTATTGAAAAATGATATTTAATAATCAGTGATTTAATTATTTGTGTTTTTTATTTTAAGAATAATCTTTTTTGCAAATTCATGGAAATAATAAATTAAAAAAAAAAAAGATGTGGCCAGAGGGAATTGAACCCGGGTGGCATATACCATGAACATCACCACATTTCACTCAGCCACAGCTTTTCAATCATTCATTATTGACAACATCAAGTATTGGTGTTCGATTTAATATTTTATACTTTTAATTTTATTTAGTAACAATTAAGTTTTTTTCCGTAATAATTACTCTAGATTATGAGTTATTAAATGTGACATATAATCGAATAAATCATTTAATTGAAAAAAAAAAACCAAAAGCTGTGGCCAAAGGGATTCGAACCCGGGTGGCATATACCATGAACATCACCACATTCAACTCGGCCACAGCTTTTCAATAGTTCATTGTTTACAACATCAAGTATTGGTGTTCGATTTCATATTTTTTTTCGTAACAATATCTTTAAGTTATTTTGGTAAGTATTAATTTTTATTGTCTTTCCTTTCTTCCCATGCACGCCTCATCAATGCTGAAAATCAAAATATATGGAATGTTCAGATTTTGTGCTTACATAATGTGGTAAGTAATTTTAAAATTCAAACGGAGATTGCATGAATTAAGGATCTTCTAAACCCTAAAAAACGATTATATATAGCTAACCTCATTCTGTATCCTCTCTATCAATTTTCGGTTTTTGTCTTTTTAAATCAGTCGAATTCGAACTAAGAGGCAATGAGTGGTCCGCAGGGTTCCGTAGGTTCAACAACGTCGTATGAACACAATAAGAAAAGTCATTTGAAATGTTTGTTGCTTCTTGCATTCAGTGGCTGGATCGACTCTATTTCGATCATTGTGTGGTAAGTTCTCAATCCTGAAGTTCTTTGTCGATTTTATTATTTCATTCGCTAATAACACTTTTTGTTTCGATTTAAGTATGGACTCATTCAGAACCGTGTTTGATTACGAAGGGTTTTATGAGAGCTTTGATATTTCATCTATCTCTAACGAGCCATTAGCAACTACTAATTTCTACTACATGATGCTAATTGTAAGTTTCATCTTTTGTTTTGATTTTTAATTTTGTACAATAATTGTTTAAACCTGTTGTCTAATGTTTTCTTCATTTTTTTCGTAGATCGATGTGTTTGCGTACCGTAACTTTCATAGGGTTGAACGCCTTCTAGGACATTTAACCGCTGCTAGACATCGAATGAACAGATATGCATCGTGCATAGTTAGAATGTTGAGTGATGAAGATGAAGTGTGACAACGAGGATTATGTCTCTTTAAAGAGATTGCAACGGTGCCTGGAGGATTGTTTTGTTTGAAGAAATTTAGACAATATCTCTTAAAGCAGCTTTGTCAATTAAATCATGGTGTGTTTGCTTTGAATTTTAACATTCTGAAATTTTGTTGTAAGGATCATATTGTTGGGGAGGGGGGATTAGATGACGGTTTGTGCCTTGATTGTTTGACAGATCCTGAAGTTCTATGCTATAGTCGTTCTAATGAGTTTCACGCGGCTATAGCTGAAATCTAATTTTGAGATTCATGTAATTTTCCAATTTTCAGATACAATTGATTCGTTTTATGGACATGATTTATTTTCGCCTCATGAACAATTGATTATTATTTCGATTAATGTCGTTTTTTGGGTTTACTCCATATACATATTCGTCTTTGAGTGTTCGAGCTCATGAATATTACATAGCTATATCTGAAATTTAATATATGGAATATTGTTATGGTGGAATTTTTCCATAAGCTTTCATTCGTGTTTTGAATTTGGCTTCATTCGTGTTTTGAATTTTGCTTTGATCCGTAACTGTTTAATTCATCATATAATGTGTTGTTATAAACATGATTCGTCTTATGATCATGATTTATTTTCGCCTCATGAACAATTGATTATTATTTCGATTAGTGTCGTTTTTTATTTTATTCCATATACATATTCTTCTTTGTTTGTTCAATCTCATAAATTTTACATATCTTTTAAAATTTACAGTCGGATGTTCATGAAGTTTACATATTCTGAAAATTGACAATTGAAATTGGCTACGATTCCGTCATACTTTAATTGTATGAGTTAAGAGAAAGAATACCAAAAGCTACAATCTGTGCCGTTTAAATACATTGCTATACATTTGAGTATTAAGAAAAGTTGGATTTGGAAGCATATTCATTGTCACGTTGCTATATGTTTAAATCAGTGGTTATTTTGTTTATGTTTTGTATTTAACAATAATCTCTTTTTAGAATCCGTCTTATGATAAAAAAAAAAAAACATAAGTCAAAGCAATGGTCGGTGGGAATTGAAACCGGGTGGTGAGGATGATGAAGGTCCTACATTCCATTCGGCCACAGCTTTGTAATCGTTTATTGTTGATAACATTTGATACTGGTACTTGATTTACTATGCCTCTGTGTTTATTTCACTACACGATTTATCATGATTATGGTATTGATTCCGCATTCTTTCTAATTTTAAAACTCTCTAAATTTAAAGGATTTAGTTTGACTGAATGAGAGGTCAGTATCTTTGTAGAAATACGTTGGATTGCTTGAGATTTTGCATAATCAATTCAATTAACGTGCCAACTTATATACGGAAACGATATGAAAATCTCAAGCACCATATTTTGTGCTTACCAAAACTCTCGAGCACCATATTTTTATACGGGATCTGTGATTTAATACATTTCATATCGTCTAACACTTTTACAATCTTAACCATATTTAGATTACAAAATTTGATTTAGCCAGACATTATATATAAACAGTTCGATTTTGTTCTAATGAGAGTACCATATTTAGACTACAAACAATGTACTATAAAATCGAAATCTGTTTAATTGAAATCATCACTACATATTGCGAAAATGAGGACTCCATTTGGTTTGGAGGCGGCTCAGTCGAATATTGAGAATCGAGTTCGAATGTTCCGAAAAATAATTGACGAGGGAACGTTTGAGCACATCATATTGATGTTGGTAGTCACTCTCAACAGTTACGTTTATGGTGGTGAAGTGCTCATTTGGTATGAATAATATTTTGATTTCTTAGATTTTTTAGTTTTAAATTATACGAATTTCTTATTATTGGATCTTGATGAAAATTTGTATTTATGTTAACTGCAGCATGAAAGCGTTCAAGATCATGTTTGGTATTGATCGATTTTATGAGGACCTTGACGTCTCTTTAATCCCAATTCATCCAATGGCATCGTTGGACACTTGCTATAGCATGCTCATAGTATGTATTTGGTTGATGTCTTATTTCTAGGGAAATATTTGAACAAATTTTATATTCAACTTCTTAACTATATTCTACAGGTTGATGTGTTCGAGTACAAGATTTTTCGTAGGGTGCCTTATTTGCTTGAGATGCTGGAGAAGCACTCTCACAAGATGGCTGCCTATGCTTCGTGTATTTGTAGAATGATCGATATGAATAGTGCAGTGAGGCAACAAGGCTTCACTGCCTTCAAAGAATTAGCGAGCAGTGGAGGAACGACGAGTATCAAGATGTGGCGACAGTCGCTATGCACTCAAATTTACAAGATACATGATGGAGTTTTCGAGAACAATTTTGATATTCCTTCGCTTTGTAGTAAAGAGTGAACAAAGTGTGGTCACTATAACGATACTACATGCTACGAATGCCTTGCTGACATTGAGATTCGAACATTCAATCGTTATTTCTATTTTCAGTCTTCTATTGAAGGCCTTTAGTTATGAAGTAATGATCTATGTAACCTGAATCTTTTATTTTTATTTTCATTATCAAATCAGATTACATTATTATTATTATTATTATTATTATTATTATTATTATTATTATTATTATTATTATTATTATTATTATTATTATTATTATTATTATTATTATTATTATTATTATTTTTTATTTTTTTTATAAACTATACTTTGATTAATCACTAAAAAATGGAAGGGAGTCGAGAAACAAGTTGTGCTCCCACCCCTTTCTGAATAAAAAAACTAAGTCTAGAAAAAAGAAAAACACCACTTCTAACATCATTAGAATGACTAACAGCTAAGCGCTTGAGGCGCGAAAGAGTAACCAAAGCATCCTCGTCGAGCTCCCCAAAAGTAGAGAAGGCAAAAGGGATGAACGAGTAGCCGTGCTCTACACACTTAGAAGAATACTTTCTCTTCTTCTTCTGAACAGCCGTCTGCAAAGCAGCTCCAGGAGCCCAAGAGTCCAATCCCCCACCAGCAAAGGGAGAGACACCCGTGACATCCAAACAAGCATCTTTGCCTTGGGACCAATTGTACAACAACAGATCCGCGGGACGAAGGTCCCGCCCATCATCAGAGAGGAACCCCATAGGGACCTCTTTCCGCACCGCAACACCAACCTTAGAACAGATATCAACCAATGTATCGCGCACAAGATTGTGTCGGAACTTCACCCCCACCTCACTAGAACAGTGGACAGCGTGGTCTCCCCACTGGTCCATCTGATGCCCATGACAACTCGAGCAAGATGATCCATCAGGGAACAAAGGGACCGCCAAGCGATAACACAGCACGGCTCGAAACTGTCGTGGGTTCATCCGCTGCCCCAACCCGTCAATAGGAATGGTGAAAAGGTAATCCTGTGCATGAGGGGCGCGCACACAGCTAAGGAGAGCCTCCTGTCGACGACTCAAACCATAGCGTGACGTCAGATGTGCATCAATGACACCAAAATAGCTCTTTGCCAAAGACTTCATGAACTGGGGGGCAGAAGAGCTAGCGGTAACAGAGTGAGAATCGACACCACAAAAGGCCGAGAAAGCGTCCAAAGCAGACTGAAAGGTAGAGCCAGGCGAGTCAACCCCAGACCTCGCCAGAATCCGATCCTGCAAAGAGCTAGACTGTAAGCGAGAGGCGATGAAGGCATACCGACCGACATCTTCAGCACACAAGACCCCGAGACCACCGAGTCTAATGGGTAGTGTGGCAAGACGCCACTGCCAATCCCCAAAACCGGGTCCTGAGCCTGTAACAATCAACTCCAATGAGGTACGCAAAGCCTGATCAAACTGAACCTGAGCACCGCCTAGAGACACAGGAGGGCAAGTCCTCAAAGCAAAAGATAACTTCGCAACCCCCGCACAATTGCGAAGAAGAAGAACCTCACACTGCGGGTCATCAAGCCTGCGGATAGCCTCCAACAGAGAAATGGTCTTGGAAACTCGACGCGCAACTAAATCACTGCAAAACTCAGAGTCCCCACTAACAGAGCCCCCAAGAAGCTTGACGCCTCGAAGCGGGCGAGATAGAAGTAGGGAAAAGGCCATCCATCCGACCACGAGGGTCCTCCACCGGCCAGAAAAGTTCTGTCTTATCGACATTCAGATGCAACCCCCGAGCCGGCCCATCGACACGGATGATATCTAATGCCTTGGCAATCATAAGAGTATCACCAATAATAGTGCCGTCATCAAGATACCACGCCTGAAGGGAGAGCTCACACGCCTGGTGAATAGCATGAACTAGCGGATGCAGAGCTAGGGAAAATAATAAAGGACCCAAAGGATCCCCCTGCTGAACCCCCAGAGAAGACCAGAGAACCGAATCACCATAGTAAAGTCGAGCAGGTCGGGAATAACAGAACTCCACCCAGGGAGAAATGGTTGGGCACCTCAATCGAGTCTCCTGAAGAATGGCGCTCCTGTCAACAAGGTTAAAGGCATTCTTGAAATCCACCAAAAGCATAGAGAGCCCAACCTCGTCCCCTCGACCCTCCACAAACCTGCTGACAGAATGGAGTACAGCCTCACAACCACCTGGCACCCCTACACCAAACTGAAAGTCGTGTAAGTAGGAAGTCATCGAGTTCCCAACAGAAGAAGAGGCAACCTTAGAGACGAGCCGCCTCCACACAGTACCAATGGCAATGGGCCGGATACCCCCTCCTGGCTTAACTAGCGGAGTCAAAGGAGCACTGGCTACAAACTCCCCAAGCTGACCAGGACACTTACCCGAAAGGAAAAGGTTGACGACCCCGGTGATAGAGGCTAAGAGGTCATCAGAAACAGCAGAAGCAGCACCCCCCAAACATCCAAAAAATGCTGGGCTCGGAGTCCATCTCGGCCACATGAAGTACCTTTGGGGAAGCTTCGGATCCGATTCAACACCAGATCTTTGTGAACCACCAGTGCGTCCACCTCGAGCGGGGAAGAAGGCACAACCGGAGGAGATGCCAAAGGATGCTTGGACTCCAACTCCGCCCGTGTGTCAGGAGAATGAGGAGCAACACCAGAAGAAGTGAGCACCTTAATAGCAGCGGAAAAATGTCCGTCGCCCAACTTCCGCTTGCACTGGGAAATGTTAGCCTCCTCAGAGTCCTTAGGCTTCGAAAGCCTCCGCCTTGAAGAGGAAGTGTTAGCTAAACAGTCCCTAATCAGACCTAGCCTCTCCCCGGGATCCCTCCACCGAGCAATGGCACTAGAAATGCCGACAATTATTATTATTATTATTATTATTATTATTATTATTATTATTATTATTATTATTATTATTATTATTATTTTGCTTTGAGTTTCGTAATAATTTAATTATTAGCAATTATCTAATGCATCGAAATATTATTATTAGAACCGTTCGATTAAAGATGAAAAGTCAGGTCTTTTGATATTCAAGAGACACAACACTTGGATTAAATCTGTGAATGAGAGCATCTCTTTAAGTTAATGTTTGCAAATAAAAAGTCACAACTATTGAAGAAGGTGCCTCTTCAAATTTGGTATCGTTCCTCCATCTATAAATAAGATACTACACAAAAACGTTTTTCATCATAGGAGAACACTAAATTCGAAAGTAAAATCAGAGGTGTACGAACTACTAACCAAAAGAATCGAAAGATGTCGCAAGTTCAGGCAGAAACCATTGTCATCCTTGGCAACAATGAAATTAGTCACCACAGAGGTCTGGCGTGCTGCAAAACTATAAACATCAAGAGTCAAATGAAGATGAAGATCAAGTTTGTGTGCAAGGAAGACGGGACAATAACATGTACGATGAAACAGAAGAACATCCATCTCGGTCAAGAGGAAGAGACAAAAATGTTGTGGATAAATGTTGCACAACCAATTGATGAGCCATCTATTGATTTCAAATCCTACATGAAAGAGAAGATCATGGAGAATAATCCCAACGTGTTCATCCTATCCTCAACTGGTTCTGGATATGATCCTAGATTGATGAAAAAACACATTGAGGCAATTGGTGGTACAATCCATTTTCATAACAACATTGGGAATGAACCTGGTGGCTTTTGCGTCGCTACATCACGGGGTGCACTAAATGGCAAAGGAAAATCTGTTGAGGTGTATGACTTTCGATTCACTTATGATCATACATACTGAATCATGATCATAAGCCTCGACCCCAATGATTCTCAATGTTCTTCCTTGATTTGTATGGTTATATAGATGATGTAATAACAATATTAATAAAGTTGTTTCAAATATTTGATCTTCTCGGTTATACAAATACTTATATCCAGAATGCAAGTACTTGATGATTAATTTATTTGTGTTTTATGTGAGACTAATATTTGTTTTTAATTGAAGTAATAAAAAAAGTTAAAAACAGTATAGCAAAAGCTATGGCCAGAGAGAATTGAACCCGGGTGGCATATACCATAAACATCACCACATTCCACTCGGTCACAGCTTTTCAATCGTTCATTGTTGACAACATCAAGTATTGGTGTCCGATTTCATATTTTATACTTTTAATTATTTATTAACGATTAAGTTTTTTTAATTAATCATTACTCTAGATTATTAATTATTAAATCAGTGATTAAACGAATAAATTATTTAACTGGAAAAAGAAAAGAAAAAAAAACTATGGCCAAAGGGATTTGAACCCGGGTGGCATATACAATGAACATCGCCACATTCCACTCGGCCACAGCTTTTCAATCATTCTTTGTTGACAACATCAAGTATTGGTGTTCGATTTGATATTTTATGTTTTTAATTTTATTTAGTAACAATTAAGTTTTTTTCCGTAATAATTACTCTAGATTATTAATTATTAAATCAGTCATATAATCGAATAAATCATTTGATTGGAAAACAAAAAGGCTGTGGCCAGAGGGATTTGAACCCGGGTGGCATATACCATGAATATCACCACATTCCACTCGGTCACAGCTTTTCAATCGTTCATTGTTGACAACATTAAGTATTGGTGTTCGATTTAATATTTTTTTTCGTAACAAAATCTTTAAGTTATTTTGGTAAGTCTTAATTTTTATTGTATTTCCTTTTTGTCCATGCACGCCTCATCAATGCTGAAAATCAACATATATGGAGTGTTTAGATTTTTTGCTTAAATAATGTGGTAAGTAATTTTAAAATTCAAACGGAGCAAAAATCATTCCATGATTTCTAAGCCTTTTTTAAGCCCTAAAAAATCTTTTATATAGCTAGCAATCGGGGTGCTCTCCTTCGTTTTAAAATCAGTGCTATATTTAATTCGACATTTTACAACCGACCCTATATTTATTTTTAATTGTTCAAGAATCATGGAAGGTCTGGTTGGTTTCGTGGCGATGAAATCTGTTGAAGAAGAGAGGAAGATTCATTTGAAGTATTTGTTGTTAATTGTTTTGGGTGGCTGGATCGACAGTATTTCAATCAAGATGTGGTGAGATTCATAGTATAATGAATTGTTTTATTCGTTACTTTTAATTTTAACGGTATGTGGTAATACTAATTAATCATTTCTTATTTTACGTAGCATGTATTGTTTTTTGCGTATGTTCAATAAGGGTTTCTACTATGTGAGGTTTGATCTTGCATCCGTCCGTAATGAAGAACTAGCAACTCCAGATTTCTACTACATGATGTTAATCGTAAGTGTCATTTTTTTTTCATACCACTGTTTTAAATATTTATTTTCTAAACATGTTTGCTAATATTATTTGATTTTATATTGTAGATGGATTTTTTCCAGTATGAGATCTTCCATAGGGTCGAAGAGTTGTTGCGAATACTACCGAAGCATCACATCCAATGGCCAAATATTTGTCATGCATAGTTAAAATGTTGAATGGTGATGAACAAATTCGACAACATGGTTTACGTCTCTTCAAAGAGATTGCAACAATGCCAAGAGGGTTGTTCCGTTTGAAGATGCGTAGAAAATATTTATTAGGTCAGCTTCGCGATTTAAATCGTGGTATGTTTGCTTTGGATTTCAATATTCCGAAATTTTACAACGATGATCATATCGTGGGGATGGATGATATAGATGACGGCTTGTGTTTTAGTTGTTTAGCAGGCCAGGAAGTATTATGCTATAGTCGTGCATATGAATTTCATACGGCTATAGATGAGATTTAATTCATCGTATCGATGTATAACTCATTTTTTCTGGTATCGATTATCTACGATTATTACAGTTTCTTTTTATTTTTTCTTTTTTCTTTCGTGTTTTGTGTTTTTATTTTTTTACCTTTATAAAACAGAATCGATGATATAATTTTGCCATAATATTTATTATTTCCACTTGATCTCATAGTGGTATATCTTTGGTATGTATTTAATAATACCAAAGTTTTGGTAATTCAGCAAATCGTGAAGTCAACACATTATTTGTTTAAATTAGGAGTTAGATACATACCTAATATTGTATTGCATGATCATTACCTAATATACTCTATACATTACATTATAAATAGTCTTTGCTACTATCATAGTTTAGGAGCAATATATATTGAAACCGAATTTAGGAGCAATATATATTGAAACCGACGTTCAGATGGATGTTGACGTCTTAAAGTCCAAGAACAGGATCTGCAGGACCATCCTTCATGTTCGTAAGCGCAAACAAATCACCCGTAAACATCATAGTCGGCTATTATCTATTCCAACGGATTTGGTCAGAAAAATCATTGAACGTGTTGCTGTGGACTCATCAGAATCGATTGCTGTACTTCAGTTAACGTGAGAATTTATTACATTCAACAAGCTATTTCGAATTGTTTGATTTTCATATAATTTCTTTTTTATCGCATTGATTTATCTACAGTTGCAAACGTCTGAATAAACTATCAACAGAGCCCTTCGTTTACAGCTATATGAAGTTCGAGTTGTTTCATTCAAAGAGTGTATCATCATCCGAATTACTTCTCCATGCCAAGTGTCTTCAACATGGTAACCCGGACTTACAATACAGATACGCCTTGGTAAGTCGAACTTACTAACTGTTCAGCATAAACATTTTTTTCTTACATCATCACTAACACAAATTTCAATAAATATTGAGGCAGATAGATTACTTCTTCTATAAAAAATATGAAACGACCCAACAGTTCCTTCAACGTGCAATGTTAGCTGGTCATGTGGAAGCACCGTATTTGAGTTGTGTGTTCAAGATGTGGCACATGCATGATCCACAAGTTAGGGAAGACGGTATATCGATAATGCGTGCATATGAAGGCACATGTAGTGGACGTAAATATATAACTGAATGTCGCAAAAAACTGAATGAAATTCTAGGGGCCATGGAGGTTAGAATATTGTGGTTCATACGTGTTTCAATGTGTCGTATCCATACACCGAGTGGAAGTGGATCCAGCACTGGGTGTCACTATTGCCTAGCGAACAGAGAATTGATGATCCTATTCGACACCACCAATTGGCCCCGTTACTGTAACTGTGGCTAATAAGTTGATATAATATCTTAACATGCAACATCAATATTGATTTTTATTTTTTCTATTAGGCGTCCATATTATTTAGTAACATGTTTGATATACAATACTACGATAGTCTGCCATAAAGTGTTTAAACTTCAAGATAACATTTAAAAAATAATAGGTGCATTGATGTTGTGCTTCAACAGATTGACAATGAGTTGGATTCACTCCTTAGTCGATAGGGAATAACATCCGGTTTCCTGCAACACACAGAGTAAATTAAAATCTTGATTTACGCATACACGACAATCAAACAGTATATATGCATTATAGACTTGAAATTGCATGCATTGACAAGTGTGGTTGAAATTGCATGCATTGACAAATGTGGTTGAAATTGCATGCATTATAATGCATGTGCATGCACAACTTCTATAAATTGTGAGCCAATTCACCAAGAATTATACTACTCATCTGTTCGATTTTAACTACATACACTTATTCACTAACGTTTTTGAGAGCTACTATGTATAATCAACCTCAGTTTGAAGCTATTTTTGATGAACAACTTCAGCACATGCTCAAATGGGGCGTAAGGTAACATTTTGTAGTTGTTTATTATTTTAACTATTTTTCATACTTTGTTCTCACATATTTTAACGTGTAGGTATCATGATGTTCATGGTAATAGGATTGAAAATCCTTCTCTACTTGAGCAACTTAAAGCTGTTAGAGCAAAGGCCGAACTACGTGAACATCAAAGAGGACCGATCTATCAAGCTGCAGATGTTGTTGCACAACTTCATGTTATATCGTGCCAGAACCCTTCTGTTGAGGAGTCGGCTAGATGTTTGAAAGAAACGATTTTGGACTTGGAAAAGGATTATATTACATTCGTCCTAGGTGAGAAGAGCATGCACAACTATGTTGTGCAGTGTAGGGTTACAATGTTTCACACAGTCAAGAATCACGGTGGGTTTCGAACTCCAAGAAATGTCTAATACGATATCTATGATGACTCGAGTGTATGGTGTAGCATTTTTACACTTATGTGTTGTGCATTTATGTTTGTCGTAATTTCTGCATTTGCTACTAATTCCGTTATTACGAACCAAGTTAATTTGTTTTGAGATGACAATTGTAATCCATGCTACATTAATAATAAAACATTATTTTTCAATGTTGAATTGAAAAAAATACAAGTGTTTGTGTAGAGGCTGAAATTGACAAGTGTGGATGGTGTTACAAAAATTCTAATACATGCATTGACAAGTGTTTGTCACAATTCATGCAATGGTTCTATAAATATAGTCTTCCACCTAAATCCTACTCCATTCACATCCTTCTTCATTTACTTGCTTCTTCACTCAAAGTCTATTCACTATGAATCAGTACCCTCAGCTTGAGGCGAGGTTTGATAGAAATCTCAAATTTATGCTAACAAACGGAGTCATGTATTTTACTTATTGATAAAAATCTTTTTTGTTGAATATATTCATCCTGTCTTTTATCCACTAAATTTAGTTTGAAAACAGGTATTACGAAGCAAATGGAAGAGAGGATTCTGACCCTACTCTGCTTGTCAAGCTTTTGGATGTCAAGGAGAAGGCTGAAGTCTATGAGCACCACTACGGTCCCATCTTTCAAGCTGCTCAAGTTGTTGCACAGCTTCATCTCATCTATCTCGAACATCCTGTGATTGAGCAAACCGTCAAAGATCTTAAGCAAAAAATATTAAATATGGAAAAACAAAACATTGAAAGGGGGTGTGCCGAAGCTTTCAAGTACAGCTATAAAATTGAGTGTTGCGGTCAATTGACTGAAATGTTGGCTCGATTCTGCCGATACGATTGGAATTGAATCGATTATGAAGTATCAAGTTCAAAAATCACGGTGAACATCTATGTTTTTTAATTTCAATAAGTGAAGTTGTTATTATAAAAACAACACTCTGTCTTTTTCATTTGAAAGTTTGTTTTGTTTTCCTTTAGTGTGTAATAAAAACATTCTCCGGAGATGAACATTCACCGAAGGAGTGGTATGAAATAAACATTTGAGATCAATTATTTTCTTCATAAACATTCACCGAAGGAGTGTTCAGACATTTCAATGTTTTAGGACAATGCCACACGTATCTGCTTGAGTAATTATTACTTTGAACCGTATCATTCAAAATGTGTAATAAGGACTTCAAGGAGATACGTGCGCCATTGTCACATTTTCATATAAATTGATTTTGTCATCATAACACTATTTTGAAAAGCATACATATCATGAAAAGGTACATCAAAACTATGGTTTAAAGTAAAGTAAAATAATATCAATATAAAATAATATGAAATTGTAAAATACGAAAAGGTAGAATGTGTTAATCAGATTCGGGCTCTGACAGCTTCAAAAAATCAATTTAAATCGGAGGTGTGTTCGGATATTAATAATCTCATTGTCGATTTAATACCGCTCCTTCGCACTATGCTATTTGTTTGTGTTGGAATAT
>CM051455.1:107603237-107660153 GCA_028274465.1 Plantago ovata | reverse complement strand
TATCAACACTATTGTTATAATATCAAAATTGTTTTCGTATGATAATAATAGCATAGCCGAAGGAGTGGTGTGAAATAAACATTCGAGATCAATCCTTTTCATCATTACACCCTTTTAAAGAGCATACACTATAGCATGAAATTAAATAGATGGAATGATAAAAAATTAAAGAACAAATTGTTGTGTTCAATAAGATACAATATATCTACCACCGATTCTATTTATCACCATCAAAGTTTATTGTTTCATGGAATTGTCATCGTCGATTCTTCACAAATTAACACAGTTTAGGGATATTAGTTTAATATATATGTATTGAAATATAAATTAATTTTTAAAATAAAATAACAACTATGAGTTAATCAGATACAAATAACCCTTTATTGAAACTTAGATAGTCCAAGAAGCCTCCGGCAAAGGCAATATTATTATTATTTCCAGCTAATCAACGTATAATAATGACTTCACCGGAGGCTACTTGCATTATCTTAGTACAAGGATTATTATCTCATCATCAAGTACAAAAAATATAGTTGTTACATTCCAGTAAATCGTGTTCACACAAATAAGTCGTAACAAATGAAATTACAATTCCTGTCACAATTATACATTTTATTGAATAGTGTTCAGACATTTCAATGTTTTAGGACAATGCCACACGTATCTGCTTGAGTAATTATTACTTTGAATCGAATCATTCAAAATGTGTAATAAGGACTTCAAGGAGATACGTGCGCCATTGTCACATTTTCATATAAATTGATTTTGTCATCATAACACTATTTTGAAAAGCATACATATCATGAAAAGGTACATCAAAACTATGGTTTAAAGTAAAGTAAAATAATATCAATATAAAATAATATGAAATTGTAAAATACGAAAAGGTAGAATGTGTTAATCAAATTCGGGCTCTGACAGCTTCAAAAAATCAATTTAAATCGGAGGTGTGTTTAGATATTAATAATCTCATTGTCGATTTAATACCGCTCCTTCGCACTCTGCTATTGTTATAATATCAAAATTATTTTCGTATGATAATAATAGCATAGCCGAAGGAGCGGTGTGAAATAAACATTAGAGATCAATCATTTTCATCATTACGCCCTTTTAAAGAGCATACACTATAACATGAAATTAAATAGATGAAATTATAAACATTTAATGAACAAATTGTTGTGTTCAATAAGATACAATATATCTACCACTGATTATATTTATCACCATCAAAGGTTATTGTTTTGTGGTCATGTATAAAAAAGATAGTTGTTAACTTGAAAGTAAATCATGTTCAGTGTAATAGAGTCTCATCGTCTTTTTATACCACTTCTTCGCACGATTCTATTGTTATTAAGATGATTTCTATATATATTTTTTAATAATATTAATAGAATCGCCGAAGGAGTGGTATAAAAATGACATTAGACATTACTATTGTCATCATCACATATACTTTCAGTAATGAATACTTAATGAGAAATAGTGTATAGAGAAATATTATAAATAGTGAAGTAGTGTATAGATAAATAGCAGAACAAAATTGGTGAAAGTAATAATGTGATAAGTATATATAGAGAAAGAATGTATAGAGAAATAGTAGTGTTCAGACAATTCAATCTCACCGTATTAGATAATCCTGCCAGCTGTCCCCAGAGGCAATATTAACGTGTTATTTCTTAGTCACCCTATAATAATGACTCTGAGGTCAACAGACAGCATTATCTTAATGCAAAGATTGAAAATTGTTCATCATCACACAATTTATAACATGACACACTTTGGTTAACCATAACATGATTTTTATACAAAATTGATGAAGTAGTGGTGTTCAGACAATTCAATCTGTTTGAGAAATCTCAACAGCTGGCCCTAGAGGTAATATTGTTGTGACTTTGTCTTAGTCAGACTATAATAATAACTCTGAGGGCAGCTGGTGGCATTGTCTCAGTTGAAGGATTTTGAAGGTGTCATCATCACACAATTTATGCATTATCACACAATTTAATTCATCGTCGAAGGAGTGGTATAAAAATGACATTAGACATTACTATTTTCATCATCACATATACTTTCAGTAATGAATACTTAATGAGAAATAGTGTATATCGAAATATTATAAATAGTGAAGTGTATAGATGGAGAAACAGCAGAAAAGAATCGGTGAAAGTAATAATGTGAGAAATATATAGACAAAGAATGTATAGAGAAATAGTAGTGTTCAGACAATTCAATCTCACCGTTTTAGATAATCCTGCCAGCTGTCCCCAGAGGTAATATTAACGTGTTATTTCTTAGTCACACTATAATAATGACTCTGAGGTCAGCGAGCAGCATTATCTTAATACAAAGATTGAAAATTGTTCATCATCACACAATTTATAACATGACACACTTTGGTTAACCATAACATGAATTTTATACGAAATTGATGAAGTAGTGGTGTTCAGACAATTCAATCTGTTTGAGAAATCCCGGCAGCTGGCCCCAGAGGTAATATTGTTGTGACTTTGTCTTAGTCAGACTATAATAATGACTCTGAGGCCAGCAGACGGCATTGTCTCAGTTGAAGGATTTTGAAGCTGTCATCATCACACAATTTATGCAAGACACATTCTATTTGCCCCGTTCAATGGCACACGTGGGAAAGAGTGTTTGTAAATTTTATTTTATGCAAATCATATTAGACTTTAAATTAAAAATCTATTCCATTATATTTGTTGGCCAGGCGATCCGACTCATTATAATTGACAGGGTCCGTTACGTAGATGTAATGGTACCTGTCGATGATAATGAGTCGGAACGCAGGACCACCAAAGATAATGGAAATTTATACAATATGAGATAAACAACATTATGAGAGAAATTATATATTGGAGGTGTGTTCTGCAAAATGATGGAAAGGGTTTAAGGATATAGTTGTGATCAGTAAATTCAAACCTTATTAACTATGTTTGATGTACACCATTACACTTACAATTATTGTTTACATGATAATAAAAGTACAAGCACACTCCCCCAAGCGACACCGCCTGCTCTTGATGTAATTGCAGACGGTGCTGGTTGGGGAAGTGTGTTTGTACTTTTATTATGTGCAAACCTTATTAAATTGCAAGTGATATTGTTTCCATTCCGTCATAATTTGTGGCCCGGCGATCCGAATCACTATACATGACAGGGACCTCTACTGGAATGTAATGGTACCTTCACGGATAGTGAGTCGAAACGCAGAACCACAAAAAATGAGGGAAAGGATTTAAGGATGTAGTTGTGTTCAGTAGATTCAAACCTTATTAACTATGTTTTATGCTACAACATTTGCTATGAGTATACAGCTAGAACTGTGAAATGTAATTAATGAATTTTGTGTTTTCTGGCTTCGCAAGTCTTGATTTTAGACTTGTGAAGCAGAAAACACCAAAATCATTAATTAATTTTGCACCGTCCTGCGTTATATAAAATTTGAAGTAATATGATATGTTAAATATGATGTTATAATTTATATATGATGTTTGTGTTCAGCCAAATATAACATTTTTAACTTAGACAGTCATAACACATTAGTACTGCCAAATCATTAGTTTATAAAATATAATTATTTTAATCAATATTTTATATTTAGTGCTTTGTGTTCAGTCAAACACAATTTAGACCGAGATTAAGTATATATTGATTAAGCATAAAGCTATGGATTTTAATAAAAACATGAAAGATCGAGAGTCGAATTCAGAGCCGAACCTGATTTGCCACGGCATAATCATCATCACTTTTATTTTCTTCTGTGACTCCCATAGCTTTAACTTTTCATTTTCAAACACCTCGCAAGAAAAAATACAAATCATAAATCAGAATGATAGTCGAAAAATGCAAGAAAATTATTTACGGATATTAGAAAAATGATAATCGAAAAATACAAGTTGACGAACACTAACCAATTTACAGATAGACAAAACAGTTTATGTATGCTCAATATTTCATTCTCATTTTACTATAGATTTTATTAACCGAGACTAAGAATACATTTATAATGAAATTTACTAATGAAATTTATGTCATTGTAGCCGGACACAATTTATTTTACGGTACTCTATACTATGCTTCTTCATAAGTCTTCTAACTATGTATATCAACAAAATAAATTGGTCAACAACTTTAAAGATTATAGTAAGATGTAGCACTCACCAGATCAGTGTTTGAATCTGTTGTAAGCTCGTGGAAAAAATGAGATCCCATTCAACATTAAGCCACGATATACCTCATTACATAGAACGCAGAGGGATTAATCAAATTTGAGAACTTATATATGGATTCATTATCGAATAAATTATCAGATAGATTGGGTAACTCACCGTTAGAGATTTCCGACGATACTTGAGATGAATGGATGCCAAAAAACGGAGGCGTGAAATTCACAAATAAAAGTTGAGATTTAGTTAATAAATATGGGAGATATATGAAAAAAATAAATAGAAGTGTAGTGATATACTTACCAACATAGATTCGAGAGCAGATCGATTCGCATTGTCATTGTCGATTCTTCACAAAATAGTCGACTTGATTTTGGATTTTTCATGGCTGATGGAAAGAGATATCTTAATCTATATTGGAATGAATGCAAGATGATAAATTGATCGGAGAGATTGGAATGGAGAAGCCGACGCCGATTTGGATGAGAAGAACAATTCGGATGAGAAAGATGAAAAACGGAGATTTGGGAATGTCGGAGGAGATCGGAAGAAGACGAGCAGATTATGTCGGCTCAAATCGGGTAAGATTTCCGAAAGGAGAAAACGGAGAAGGAGGCAGAATGTGTGTGTCGGCTCAAATGGGGAAAGGTCCTAGGGTTCCAGCCGTTTTATAGATAAGGTAATTCGCCGGTTGCACTTAGTTCGCGAGTGTCAATTCTCCTTAATTCGCGACATGTCAAAAAATGGCTTTTTGTGTGTAATTTATTCATTTACTAGCTATAATGTATTGTATGTTTTACTTGGATATCTATAGGTTATTATAATTGTTATAAAATTGGAATTACTCGATATATTGTTATTATAATATTATTTTGTAAACAATTTATGTTATTACGTCATGCAGAAGATTGACCGATCATGCAGAAGATCGACCGGTAACGAAACCTGGATCGTCTGTAATACTGTCACCGAATAATGGTCTGTCGGGTGAACTTGCTAATCGCGTTTTTTAACATTTGTAACATCTATGTTTTTGGTAGTTGACTTTTATTTTATATTTTATAATATTATTGATTTATTAATTTTTGTTATACTCTTACAATCGAATCACCTTTCTATTCATTGAAATCTTATAAGTTAGAAGTATATTGTACCGTGGCATTGATACCTCTATGTGCGTTTTAAAAATATTATTCATTTGATAACTTATTTATCCTCTTATATTGAATAATTCTTTTTTATTAATTTATATAAGTTGAGAATTATATCATATCGCCACGGATATCTACTAGTTATGTCATATAAGCATTTGACTATCTTACTCCCCAAACTCTCCAATTGTTCCTCTTATTTCATCCGTTCCTTTTCATTTGTTTTCAAAAAATTCATCAAAGTACTGTTGAGCAAGTGAAAGAAAGAAAAAGGAAAGCGTTATAAAAAGAGAAAAAGGGAAAAGATAAAAAAAAAAAAATTATTTCCCCCAATTTGAAATCTACATCACCCCGCTCGAAGGTAGTAGTAGTATGACACTCTGTCCATTTCTCTCACGACATCCATGGTACTACAATTTCTCATCCGATTTGAACTTTCTGTCCAATAATCGAACTCAATTTCAACTCAGCGTCAGTTGCAGTAGGAGCAGAATATGTCGACTGCGGAGAAGCTTCTGGTGGAGATCTTCCACAGGAAGAACTCGATTACTGAACAGGCGATTCAGCAGACGCATCTCTTCATCCAGAATCTCGCCTCTGAACTCGTCATTGAAGGAATTACACCGCCTCCCTGGGCTTGGACTGCAAGTCACTCCGCTGATCCCAAAGGTTTTCTCCTAAAATCCACTCCTAGGGTTTTTGCTTAGTTCCGTCATTTTTTTTCTCCAATTCTATTTTCAGATTATTTAGTAAGGTATTTTTCTCATGATTAACTATTACCTATTTATCATAATGAACTGTATGATTATAAGGCTGTACTCGTGCAAATTAGGGGAAATGAAATATTTGCCCATGACAAAATAGCAAAGAGGATTATTTAGATTCCGTGTTATTACTTATTTATGTAATTACTGGTGCTATTTAGATTGGTTTCCTCAAGTGAATGTGTATGTATTTCCAAGAGGACTTTTATGTGAAGTTAATTTGTGTAGGAGTGCTTGAATATTGGAGGTTCATCTAGTAGCAATCATGATTTACTTACATATTTATTGAATATTGATGACAGAGTTAAACAAAGAAGAGCTGATATCAAGACTTCTTCGTCGACAAGATCAACCGTCAGCTTGTTGCTCAAGAGCATACTACCCCTCATACAGCAATCCAGTTGGCACAGGAAATAATAATGTGGAAATATCTGATGATTTTGTCATGGACCCTCTTATCTTTAAGAAAGCGAAAAATCATCCCAAGGTGTCAACCATTAGTAAAGGTGATGTTGGTTGTAGCTTTAAGAACAATCAGTCTGAGATGGATGTTAGTATTATATCGCCTGAGGATCAGAAAGATGAAAGGGTGATAGACATTTACAAAGCTTCTGATAAGCCAGCAACCAGTTTTCAGAGATCCAAGTCTAGGCAAAAGGCTCTTCAGCTTCGTAGGAGCAGAAAGTCGTTGATAAAGAGTGGCACAAGCCATGAAAATATCAATGAAAATTTCAGATTGTCTATTTCTTCCACTAAGCATGTAGGTGGAGAAAATGAAATTGACCCTTTGGTATCAACAGAAGTTGGTCAAGGTTGTATGGAACAGGATTGCGGTAACACTGATAGTGTAATCAAGGAGAAGGATACTGGTATTTGCACTGGTAGTGTAACTAGATCTAGAAGCTGTGCTAAGGGCCCCAAATCTGTTGAAGGTTCTAGAGGATTGGGTTACATGTCCAGTAGTTGCGGAAATGATGTCGTCTTGTCCTGTGCCAAGGTAGGAGCTAAGAGATCTATGTCAGATTGTAATGCTGATCAGGCTGATTATATCAATAAGCTACAAAAGTCTGGACCTTCCCCTGTTAGTTTCCGGCGTGGAATTCGGTCTTATGGTAGAGAAGATCATCAGGATCGAGATATTGAAAACGGTATTACCAAAAATAATAATAGGTCTGGATTTTTCTGCGGAAGAGCTAGTGATTCTTTGGAAGCTGCTTGTTCTTCAGATAATGATCACAGAATGCTAGCAAGGGATAATGTTACTACACATTGTGCTCATGACTCAGTCGCAAGTTATAGCCAAATTAATGTCTTAGATGAAATAGTTGATGACCATCAATCGATTGCACAGTTTTGTCAGAATGAAAATGAGAAGGGTATTGCTCCATACATAAGGATGGCTGGATCTTTGAGTTTGAGCGAACCTAATGCTTGTGCAGACAATACTCCGCAGAATGAGGATATATCTTCTCACTCCAATCGGACTGATGGTTGCAATCTTCCTACATCAAGTGGGACATTAGCTTTGCATGTTAATGCTCCCAGTGAGGAACAAAAGTTTGTTGAAAGTTCTTTTGGCACAGATCATATAGTGACAAGGCCACTAAGTTGGGCTAACCAAGATATACCCAACTCTTTCAGTCGTCCTCAAATATCAACATCTAAGCTAGAAAAGAAGTACGCTGCCAGTGATGAAGATCTGAATGACTCAGGTCGTCAAAGTATACCACCTTGTTATACAGTCCATCATAATGACCAGCAAGATGCGGACACTGTTGTAGGCACTGAGTATGTTTTGTGCAAAGTTGACCAGTCGGTTAATACTGGTCCTATTGATAATAAGCAAAGTGGAGTGCCGGAGTCTTCAGTAGGGATCGATTCTTCCCATTTCAATGTTCAGGAGATTCTTGAGGCTTCGACTGAGAAGTATGCGGCCACTGAACTTAATATGTCAAAGATTTCTCAAAATGATGTAGAGGTTTGCATGAACTGTGAAATTTCTGAAGTTCAAGATGAGATAAATGTTAAGCAATCAGAAGCTGACGAACCTCCTTGTTTACATAATCCTCCTGTGAAACTTCACGTTGATCTCACGCCCATCTCATTGCCATGGAAGCATAATAAAGAGGTATAAATGTGATAGAGCTTACACTGGTCTTCATTTTCATGCATGCAGGTCTCTTATTTATTTCCTTTGTTCATTATTTTCGGTCTTTGTTGCATGGATTAACAGGGAAATTGGGAAGCTGAAGAAAAGGACGACGTTTCACCTGTTTCAAACGATTCGAGAAGCAATACATGCAAACGACCTTATTCTGCAAATTTATTTCACAAACCAAGTGCAGATTCACAGGATAATTTCTTTGAGAAAGAGGAAAGGGGACTTCCAGCTTGTGATATTCATTGTGAAGTAAAGCAGATACACACAGAGGATTATCAGGCTTTGCCATGCCTTGACTTCGACATTTCTGGTCAAAATGCAGAGTCTCCTGTTGGAGAGAATGGGTTGATGATAGCTAATTCAGATGGATCTGCTGTCCTTAAATCATGGCCACAGGTAAAAAAGAGAAAGATAGAACACAAGGAGGCTAATAGACACACAACCTCACCACGTTTTAGGATGGAGAAGCTTCAAATCATCGAAGGAGGCCTTTCAAGTACATATCTGATGAACATGGAAAATGATTTAGATTTTCCAGATGCAGTTAGAGTGACAAGGAATACTGACATGGAAATGAATCAATTCGTTGATCTTAATCAGACAGAACTTGAATCTACTTCTGAATATCAGAATGGAAGGGTATGTTTTACTTTTATATTATAAATGTTTGGTTAGAAACTTGGAGCAAGGTTGATGCTTTACATAAATTCTTACCGTTGGTCTTATCTTCCCTATTTCTATTTACTGCATTACATACTGAAGGAAGTTAACAAAGTTGGTGTAGTTATATTAGATGATTATCTTGTAGGATACTGTTTTCTGTATATTCATGCAGAACTAGTTTGTCGCTGGGTTCTTTGAGTTGGGTTGTTTTCCTTGGAAACATCATCATATTCTAGTCTTTTACCTATGAGGATTGTTTGAGCTTACTGCCCCCAATTGTGGTTGTCACTTACATAGGGAATTGGTTATAGGCAGTTTCAGGAATTGGTTGAAAATTCTAATTAGGTTTACAGCTACTGTTAAAGATAAGAAAAATAAAGAAGATGAAAGTGGCTGATAGGACTGTTGGACCTTTACAAGTGTTCAGCATTGCCTTACAGTATTGGTTGGGCTGGGTTGGTTTGAATGGTAATATTATTATTTAAGAGTGAATCTCAGAAACTGTGGCAGAACAGAGCAAAACTTTGTCTGAATGGAAATCAGTTGGAATGTTACCCTCGTTATTGAAGGGCAGAGGAGCACACAACTATGTTTTTCCTGAATAGATGTGTTAGCTGATCTGTGTGGTGTTTATTAATGAATATCACACAGCATCTCAAGATCATCTGTAGGAATAAACTTATTGAATCTGCAAAACCAAAGTTACTATGTAAACCTCCATATATCACCTGTTTAGTTGTTTATATCTGTGACAGGAGGAGCTATACAAACTGTAAAAATTAGTTGCTTATTTATTTCCTTTATTCATTCTTTTTTGTCTATGTTGCATGGATTGACAGGGAGATCGGAAAGGTGAAGAAAATGATGAAGTTTCACCTGTTTCAAATGCTTCGAGAAGCAATGCATGGAAACGATTTGAGGAGGAAAGGGAAAATCCAGCTTGTGATATTCATTGTGAAGTAAAGCGGATACAGACAGAGGATGATCAGGCTTTGCCATGTCTTGATTCCGACCTTTCTGGTCAAAATGCAGGTTCTTCTGTTGGAGAGAGTGGGTTGATGATAGCTAATTCAGGTGGATCTGCTGTCCTTAATTCATGGCCACAGCTAAAAAAGAGAAACATCGAACACCAGGAAGCTAGTAGACACACAACCTCGCCACGTTTTAGGATGAAGAAGCGTCAAATCATCCAAGGAGGCCCTTCAAGTACATATCTGATGAACATGGAAAAGGATTTAGATTTTCCAAATGCATTTAGAGAGACGAGGAATACTGACATGGAAATGAATCAATTGGTTGATCTTAATCTGACAGAACTTGAATCAACTTCTGAGTATCAGAATGGAGGGGTATGTTTTACTTTTATATTATACTATATGTTTGGTTAGAAACTTGGACAAAGGTTGATGCTTTACATAAATTCTTACTGTTGGTCTTATCACCCCTATTTCTATTTACTGTATTACATTTACTGAGGCAGGTTAACAAAGTTGTTTTACCTAATATTAGATTATCTTGTAAGTAGGATACTATTTTCTGAATATTCATGCAGAATTAGTTTGTCACTGGGTTTTTTGAGTTGGGTTGTTTTCCTTGGAAACATCATCATATCTTAGTCTTTACCTATGATGATTGTTTGAGCTTACTGCCCCCAATTGTGGTTGTCACTTACTTAGGGAACTGGTTATAGGTAGTTCAGTAACTGGGTGGAAATTCTAATTAAGTTTACAACTACTGTTAAAGATAAAAAAAAAAAAAGAAGATGAAAGTGGCTGATAGAAGGATTGTTAAACCTTTACAAGTACCAGGTAGGGTCTTCAGTGAACCAGTATTGCCTTGCAGTATTGGTTGGGCTGGGTTGGTTTGAACGGTAATATTATTATTTAAGAGTGCATCTCAGAACAGTGTGGCAGAACAGAGAAAAACTTTGTCTGAATGGAAATCAGTTGGAATGTAATCCTTGTTCTTGAAGGGCAGGGGAGCACACATATATGTTTTTCCTGTATAGATGTGTTAGCTGATCTGTATGGTGTTTATTAATGAAAGTCACACAGCCTCTCAATTTCGTTTGTAGGAATAAACTTATTGAATCTGCAAAACCGAAATTACTATATAAACCTCCATATGACCTGTTTAGTTGTTTATATCTGTGATAGGAAGAGCTATACGAACTGTAATAATAAGTTGCTTATTTATTTCCTTTATTCATTCTTTTCGTTCTGTGTTGCATGGATTGACAGGGAGATCGGAAAGGTGAAGAAAATGACGAAGTTTCACCTGTTTCAAATGCTTCGAGAAGCAATTCATGCAAACGATTTGAGGAGGAAAGGGCAAGTCCAGCTTGTGATATTCATTGTGAAGTAAGGCATCTACACACAGAGGAAGATCAGGCTTTGCCATGTCTAGATTCCGACATTTCTGGTCGAAATGCAGGTTCTCCTGTTGTCCTTAAATCCTGGCCACAGCCAAAAAAGAGAAACATTGAACACCAGGAAGCTAATAGACACACAACCTCACCACGTTTTAGGATGAAGAAGCTTCAAATCATCGAAAGAGGCCCTTCAAGTACATATATCATGGAAAAGGATTTAGATTTTCCAGATTCATTTAGAGTGACAAGGAATACTGACATGGAAATGAATCAATTGGTTGATGTTAATCTGACAGAACTTGAATCAACTTCTGAGTATCAGAATGGAGGGGTATGTTTTACTTTTATATTATACTATACTATGTTTGGTTAGAAACTTGGACGAAGGTTGATGCTTTACATAAATTCTTACTGTTGGTCTTATCATCCCTATTTCTATTTACTGCATTACATTTACTGAGGCAGGTTAACAAAGCTGTTCTACTTATATCAGACTATCTTGTATGTAGGTTACTATTTTCTGTATATTCATGCAGAATTAGTTTGTCACTGGGTTCTTTGAGTTGGGTTGTTTTCCTTGGAAACATCATCATATCCTAGTCTGTTACCTACATGGATTGTTTGAGCTTACTGCCCCCAGTTGTTACTTGTGCTAGAAGAAATCATTTTGGTGCGGGAATGAAAATCAACTTTCCTGTTGTTTTGACAGACATAGTGGAAGTGGGTAGGATCTGGTGGTGTCCTTCTAAATTATGTGCTATATAGATAAATTATGTTTTGCATTATGCATTAATGTATTGAATTTGATGCTTTATGAGATATATGTATAAAAGGATCATATGAAGATGATTTTTCCATATTTTGTTTGTTGCAGTGTGTCTTCAGGAGTTAAGAAAATGACTAGATACGAAGTAAGATAAACATATTATGTTTAAGATTTTCGACCTGCATCTTTCTTGCATGCGACCTGCTTGTGCAATGAATAAAAGTTAACTTGTTACTATTGAGTCAATTCTACAAGACATGCATATATAATTAAGCATCTATGAAGTGAATGTAGATTCGCGGAAATATGTTCCAGCTGCACACTTTCACTTGTCATCTATCCAGAAGATTCTTTTCAAATGACGAGCAATTTTCCCATAAGAATAGTATTTTTCCAAGATCAATCCGATCAGTTTTCTGATAGAACAATGTGTTTGTGTGTGGTGCAGGACCGGTTTTGTAGCAAGGAGCAAAATAAAGGCGGAAGTTCTCCAAGTATTATTGAACAGTCCGGTACAGCTCTTGTTGATAGCCTCACCCAGGAGAAAGCTGGAAAGTCAGAAGGTCTCTATGTGCAGGGAATTAGAAATTACCCAAGCATCGTTCATCTTGTTTCTGGTGACCTTGACAAAAATATATTAGGCGATACTGATTATGAAAACTCAATTGTTAATAGAATGGATGAAAACCCAGTATCTTCTCAATGGAAGGGTGGCTTACACTCACTATGTTCAGTGCTTTCTCCTAATAATCCCGTTGATCAGCCTGTTTTTGAGGGGTTTAGGGTTGATGGACAATCTGATAGTGGTGAACTGGAATTTCCTGCGGAAGAAGTTGACTTTGACTTGCTGAATTTTCCTAGGAGTACAATTGAGCGTGCTAGTACTCTAGTAAATCTCTGTGAGTTAGCTATCACGGATAGACCACTTTCTGAATTTAAGGATATTCAAAATTTGTCTAGATCTGTCCCAAATAATCTTCTTAAGAGCTTGGGCATGAGGAGTGATCTACCACTAAAAGGTGATGTAGACAAGCAACTTGTATTTGGTAGGAGTGGTTTGGATAATGTCAAGGTTTCGTCGGAGCAGATACCATATTCTGATTGTCTCCCTCGTTATGATGCACTGTATCGTTGGAATTCAGGCAACCTACTTGCATCGCCTGTCGGGAGGTTCTCCGAAAGGCTTTCATTGGAAAAGAGAAGTTCAGAGAAGTGCTCGAGTACCAGTTCAGATCATACATGCTTTCGGATTGAGGAAGATCCATGCGTTAGTGAAGGAAGTGGAACCATGGATGGCGCTGCTGATGATGTCCAGGATGGTACTGATTCCCCATTATGTAATTCCAGCAATAAGAGGAAACCGCTGGGTGAAAGGACTAATTTGGGCCCAGTGCCTTCTGTTTCGGGTTTCACGCAAGATGACATTTGCAGAGAAAGTAGTGCAGTTTCTGTCACAGCTTCACAATATAAGTTCCAGCGAAGTGTAATAGAAAAGCCGACTTCAAGTCTAGGCAAGCAGACCTTTTCAGTCGGTGTTAATGGGACTAAGAAGACTAAACAATCAGTTAACGGCAGTGTCAACAGATCGGGTTTGAGAAGTAAATCAAATCTGAAAAGACAGGAAAATACACATTCACTCAAGCGGCCGAGGCAAAAAAACATTGTTTCAAATGTTAATTCATTTTTACCACTGGTGCAACAAAAAGCGTCAGCCACTATGTGTGCAGGTAATGTTTTTGTATATATATAAACTTGTATATTGATGTCATATTGTTCATTATTTTGCACGAGTTATATTCAGTCTGTTGTACATTGGGGATTTGCTCAGCACATAAATTTCCAGTTTTAGAAATAAGTGAACTTTTTGGTTTTCTTACTTCAGTTACTTTGGTCGCATGTGCTGAGCTGCTGATTTTGCAGGAAAGAGAGATGTCAAAGTGAAGGCCCTGGAGATTGCAGAGGCTGCCAAACGGCTTGAAGAGCGTAGAGAAAATGAACGTAAGATGAAAAGAGAAGCCTTGAAACTTGAAAGAGTGAAGTTGGAGGAAAAGAATCTGAGACAAAAGGAATTAGAAAAGAAAAGGAAAGAAGATGAACGGAAGAAAAAAGATGCTGATAATATCTTAAAGAAAAGGTTGAGAGAGGAAGAAGAGATGAAGGAGGAGAAAAAGAAAAAAATGAGAATCGAAGCCAGACAAAGACAGCGGGAGCAAGAAGAAATATCACATGCCAAGAAAGCTGTAAAAGATAATGATCATTCCAAGGTTGCATTTCCTTTGTACATTTACCATTCATTTTTTACTGCTGAGAATGCTTCTGACTTTTATATGATAATCTAGGGTGAGAAAGTGAAAAGCAAAAAGGAACGAAATGAGACCAAAAAGCCACAAAACAAGGAAACTATGAGAGATGATTCTGTTTTGAAGAAGACAGAGAGTAAATGGGTTCCGGCTCAATTTGAAAACGATCATGAAGTATTAGGTACTTCTGGTGATATTTTGGAAGCTGAAAAGGTTAGTGGAAGAGTCAACGAGATGCATTCACATTTTTTCTTTGTTATGGTATTCTCCAAAGATTATGACTAATTGTTTGTCAAGATAAGAGTTAAATCTACAGTGACAGTTGAAATGGACTTTCTTATGCACCATCTTTTATATATCATATTTACGCAGGCAATGCACACAATGGATAAATCCCCTGCAAGTGCGTTATTGATGTTTCAGAAAAGTCAAGGGAAGTCATACGAGATCTCCCCGTATCAGTGTTCTGATGACGATGAGGACGAGGAAGAGTTATCCCCTAAGAAATTTATACCATCATGGGCCAGGTGATTAACCGAATTGTGCAACTTATCTATGGTTTGGTGGGAGTGGGACATAGAAGTAATGCTTGTTTTACTCACATGGAAATGAACTATTAAATTAAAATGCAAGGTAATGTTTGTTTATCTTAGGCTTCCTTTGGTTTCCGCCCCCCGTGGGGGGGGGGGGTATGTCAGTTTTCTTCATTTGGAGCTACTTGGAAAACTCAGGAAATTCTGGAAAACTTACACGAGATATCCCACAACACTCTTTCTCACCAATAATAGATAGCTAAAGATAGGAAAACTGGAGTGATGAAAAACCAATAGAAATTTAGTAAATACTTACGTTTTTCCTAGATTTTTTCGAGGAGAATTTGGTCTTCCCTCATTTCCCTTAAATCAGAATAGCCGTTAAAGTATACTATCTTAGAAGAGAACAGAGGTACTATCCTTACATAAGACAGGGAAGTAATAATGAGGTCTCCTGACGTCGCTAGTCTTCCTCCTCCCTGGTTCATCTTCCAGCATAAGAAAGACATTCCTAAATGTTCACCATAGGGGTGGGGCAAGTTTATGCTTTGATTGACAGTTTGGTTTCATCTAAACAACAATATGATTTTACTCTCTGATTGGTCTAGTTTATACAGTAACCATTAAGTGCCAGTTTGCAAATGATTCTGATAGTTTATAAGTGATTTGTAAAAATTGATTCTGGGTGTCTGTAGAACAGCTTTTTTTACCTTAACACTTGTTAGTAGCAGAAAAAGAGAAAGAATCAAACTAAAATTAGTTTCCAAAAATCACCTGCGAACACTCAATAAGTGAACTTTTAGTAGTTTTAGTATGCATGGCTGAGTAGAGTTAGTGATATTTGATAATTGTTAAGGTGTTATATAATCTCTATCCATATTTTGATCCTCAGAATGTTCAATGATGAATCATTTGCTAATATTTGCCCTGATCGGTATTATTATGCACTTCTCCTTTGGTGCATATTATCTCATTAAAATGTAAGCTACAAAGAGTCAATTACTTACTCTACATTGCTTTCAGAAACTATCCGAGTTGATTTTTCAACATAATCATACCCCATCTTGAATGCTGATAAATGTAATAGATTATTCATCGTCCGTTAGACCATAAAGATGCAACCACTTGCTCGATAAAAGTGATACTTCTGTTTTCATACGGGAAGATTATAGGTAATTCAGTCGGTGTTTGACTTTCAATCTTCAGTTAATTTCCAAGCATAATACAGCTAAATGTTTAGTCATGAAATGCGCCTGTAATATTGTTCTTGGCTGGTGTCTTAATTTATCTCAAAGTTAATACATAGTAATTCGGTCATGTTATGCCCTTTCACTAAGTTAGACTTTGCTAAACGCCCCTGCATGAATAAGAAAGTGTTCTACTGAAATATTGCTACAATGTACAACGTATATGGATTTTTAGCATCTACATCTGCTTGTTAGTTATATCCTTAAGAAAGAGGATTAATATTTAAACCTGACTTCGGAGAAATTTACAATGTAGTTATCTCTTGTTATGATTGCGAAAACGTCATCTTCTTTTTAGCTATATTTATCCTTTTTAATTGAAAGGAAGTGTATGAGACCAAATGCTCTTTATGCAGCAAAAGCTCCGTGGTTGTGCGGTTAGCGATGCAGCAGGAAGTGAAGACTGATGAAGTCTTCCCTCCCGGAAGTTTCTGCAGTATGGACAGAGGTAGAGGTTTTATTTATCAGGAGATAAGTTGGCTAATTTATTGAGTCAATATCTTGCATTTGTCAGTTCTACTACTCCATCCTGTTTCTAATGTAAGCCATTTTGATTTTTCTTCACACAAATTAAGACAACCTTGTTTTCACCAATATTGTTGAAAAAAAAAAATAAGGAAAAGAAAGATTTTGGTGTCTTTGGCAAATAAACCAACCTGTAAATACATCGTTTTTTTAGTTATTTTAAGAATCAAAGCATTAGAAGTGGTGAAAACGGGATACCACTATATATGTTTTTACAAAATATCTCTACATTTTTCAAATGCACGAGTGGAAAGAGGCAACTCTCTTCTGTGCCTGGAGAAAAAGCTAAAGCATCTTACATAGAGTTAAAGGGAGTACTAGTTTCTCCCAGTGTATGGTAGAAACTGATGTTCCCTTAATAAATTATGATGTTGCTACTAGCTATATTACTTCTTGAAATTTTTGCATTTTTAGTTCAACTTCCTAGCAGTGTATGCTGTCACTATATTACTGAATTGTATATTTTACAATTTGCAGTCCTACTTCCACGTTCTGTACAGAAGAAAACACATGCCTGAAAAACAAAATGACTTTAGCAATTCTCATCTGTGGGAGTGAAGGACAATTCTTGGCTGGGAGACACAACCGTTCAGTACATTTTGGCCGCATTGGCAATCTGCTCAACCTTTGTATATTCATCTAGCTACATAGAGGTGCTTTTCAAATACTTCCATTATTTCGTTGGAACTGAAGAGAACAACATTGAGATGATCGACAAGGTGCGTATATGGAAATGAAGAGAGGTAGATTTTCTTGTCGTGTAGGTGATGCATTTGATAAAAGATGTTCTGCAACAACCTTTTGTTGTTAGGAGTGGCATTGCATGATATTTTTAGTTTGTTATATGTATCTCAACTTTATGTAGTCCCTTTGTACTCCTGTTGTGTTGTATCCTTCATTATTCAAATAAATGTTGTGGTTACAGAAAATCTTAGCAGCTCTATGAATTGGTAAATGTTCTGTTCAGTACTAGTATCTATCTTGGATGTTAGGATCAAAACAAAATTTATGCCGACTCCTTTGATTTTTTCAGGTTCCTCACTTTTATTCTTTTCGAGTTTGCCTTGATTTTGTTAGACCGGGGAAGTTCATCGACCTCTCCTCTCACTATTCGATCTAAAACCCACATCTCCCATCACTATTCATCATAAATTTTACAACATAAAATAAAAAATCCACTTTCAAAATTCTCCCCCAAAGTTCTAGCATCATAAATCCTCATACTCAACAATTATGCATTCTACCATCATATCCATCATTATTACATCAAATAGCACAATCATATGTATGGAATCAAAGAAAAAGATAAATTGCATAACAAGATAGATCATCTAGTAGCAAAATTCCCAAATCAACAATTCAAGCATAATTGAACATGAAATTGATAGTAAATAATGCTTCTAATCACACAAACAACCTACCCATACATCATATAAGCCTAATTGAAGCTCAAATTAGAAAATCCCCAAATTTGAAAAAGTAGGGTTCATAAGAAGATACCTCAGATCTGGAAAACGAATACACTAGGGTGAAATTTGTTCGGATGAAAAGAAAGATCATGTAATGGGCTTCGATTGAAGCTATAGAACACTAAATTTGGTGGAGAAATGAAGGTTTTATGAAGATTTGAAGCTATTTTTGCGAGTTTCGGTTTTTTGGGGAGTAAGAAGGGTGAAGAGATGAAGAAATGAGGTGAATGGGGATTTCTCGCGATTTTAACCCAGCAGAGACCGTGGGGCGAGTCACCCCGGGTGCGGGGCGAGTCGCCCCGTGCGGGGCGATTCGCCCCCCACCTCCTGATGCGGGGAGACGAAATCTTCCGAAAAACGCGGTTTTTAAGTCCGAAAATCATTTTTCTCATAAAACCACTCGAAAAATCTCACTCAAACATAACACAAGCACATACGACACAGAGACGAACAAATTCACATATGAAAAGCAAATTTTTCAAGAATGAATGCATGTAGAAAAGCGGTAAAAAAGCGATAAAAACTCCAGGTTGCCTCCCGAATAGCGCCATTGTTTAAAGTCTTTGACTCGACTCCTGTCTGCGCCTAGCTCTTCTTATTAAGGGTACTAGACTTCCCCTTCATGGATCTTCTCCTCATGCCACGAACCTGTGAATAAGGATGAACATAGACAACAAGACCACAATAGTTAATAGTGTGAGAAGTATCAGGTGGATCAGATATGGCTCGCAACACATGTCGCTTGCCATCCACCTCAATGGTGCAAGTCCTTCGGTAGATGTCTATCACGGAGCGTAGCTTGGTTAAGAACGTTCGCCCAAAGAGAACGACATCCCCCATCCCAGGTGTAGACGCCGACATAACTACAAAATTGGTGTATACAGAAGTTTCCCCAATCTTGACCAATACGTTCTTCACAACGCCTTCGGGTCTCACAAATGATCCATCCGCCAGTTGCACAATAGCCTTATGCTCAGATAGTTTTCCAAGGCTACTCTTCTCAAACACATTCATAGGGAGCACATTAGAGTAGGATCCCGTGTCTAGTGTGGCACGGACATCTTCAAGCTTACCAATCCCGACCTTAACATCGAAACTTTGAGGGAGTGGCTCGGGATCCTCTTGCTCCTCTTCACTCTCGTCAGAACCAAGGTACTTCTCTTCTTCCTTAGCCTGTGGGGGCACTTCCCCCCTTGCAACACTCGCACTTAGCAACCTTCTTGATGGTGATTTCGACAGGTAGATCACCCACCAAGGTAATGGCCATCGACTTCTCAGTGTTGCTAGGCAGCTTGCCTTGCTCCCTACTTGCTCCTCTGTCGATCAACTCTTGCATCTTTTGATGGGCAAGCCTAGTGCTCTCTTCCAATCGATCAAGCCTCGCCCTAGTCTTCTCAGAATCTTCTTCATAACGTTTGAGAAAACTTTGGGTATGATCAACCATCTTTTGCAAGTTCTCCATCAGTTGAGCCGACTTCGACTTCGGTTGCTCTTTCGGAGCGGAGTTTTCGCAGTGGTCATTACCATAGTTAAGCCTACTATGGTCTTGGTTATGGCCATAAGTTTGGCTAGCCGGTGCATATCCTTGATTATTTCGGAACCCTCTTCTCCAAAATCCACCTCGAGGATTCCTACCATCTTGTCCGTAGCTAGCTTCTTGAGTACCAAACTCCGTAGCAAAGGCTTCCTCTTCGCCTTCTTGAGCCCAGTTGCCATCATCATAAGCAAGCTCCGATCTACACATATGAGCCCCATGCCCATAGTTCTTGCATATTCGACAAACTTCGTTCGAAACAGTTGTTCCAGTGGCGCTCTTGAGGACTTGCTTCAATTCGTTGGTAAAGCACTCGAATTGATCCCCATTCCCCCTATACATAGGGGCTTCTTGAGTAGGTGGAGCTTCAGGTCCACGTCTCCTAGCCATTGCCCTTGGGTCCTTGAACTGTGAACCCTTAGCAAGCCTTTCGAAAACTGCCCAGACGGTTTCTGCGGTTTCCTCCCAATATTGCCTCGACATGGGAAGTCCACCACTTCTTGGTTCTCGAAGGTTAGTCCATTGTAGAAGTGTTGGACTAGGCCAGAAAGCTCAAAACCATGGTGAGGGCACTTGTTCGTGAGGTCTTGGAACCTCTCAAACGCGGTGTAGATGATCTCATCATAGTCCTGTTTTAATCCAGTGATTTGTGCCTTAAGCGCGGTAGTCAAGGTGTGAGGGAAGTATTTTTCCATGAAAGCTGAAAAAACCTTCTCCCAAGTGTCCAGCGAGCTTGCTGGTAGAGAACTCAACCATGACTTGGCTCTGTCTCCAAGCCCCATAGAAAAAACCTTCATCCTCAACTCATCCGTTGTTATTTCAACTCCGGTTCGTGGGAGTTGGTTGACGAAATCATCGATATCGTGCAAGTACCCCATCACATCTTCCCTTGCTAAGCCATAGAACCTCGGAAGTTGTTGGAATGCGTGGTTCTTGATTTCCAGATCTCGAGTTGCAGACGAAAGAACAATCGCCGGTGTTCCTCTAGATCCTTGGAGGGTTGAACCCATGCTTTTAGTGGTCTAGCTTCTGCCATTCCGTCGATTTCCTTGAAAAGACTGTGTAGAGATTCAGAGAAATCGGTATCCTCTATTTCCTCTAGTGCACGCCTTTGAAGTAGTCGCCTTCTTTGGTGGTAGACTCTGTCGATCTCAGCAATTGAATCAGCAAGCGGTGTTCCTCTAGATCGTGTATGTGGCATACACTATCTGTAACAAACTAGGAAAGCAATGTCAGAGAGAGAGATTAAATAGGAAAACTAAAAACTACTAGAACTAGGAATTGAAAGCTGAAAATATAAACAAATTAAACAGAAAAAAGGAGTATAGTCCCCGACAACGGTGCCAATTTAATGAAACGGTTTGTCAGACTCGATTAATCAAATAAATTTGTATTTAGCCAAAGGCAATTTACAACTACAACGAAAACCGTAGTGTAGCAGTAGAATAACCTCGAGTGTCGATCTCTAAGGACTATAACTAGCTTTATCTAATTTAACTTGAGAATATAAAATAGCAGACAACTTAGCAAAGGTTTTTCTTAACAGATAATGGAGATTGGTGATAGTATGGTCATTCAAAGCATAACGGGTTAATAATCATGCATAAATTCCTCGGTCTTGCATGGAGATCTTTGATCAATGAATTGTCCAGTTGTAATTAATCAACACTACAAAGATATAGATTTAGATAGATCAAAAGATCAATGAATTGTCCAATTCTGTTAAGTAATTATTCAACAATACGAAGATAGAGATTTAGATAGATCAAATAAATAAAGCAATAACTCAGAGTATATTAGCATAATTATCAACCCTTCGCTAAGAAATCACATACTATCACCAACGAGAAGTTTAGCTACTCATAGTTGTCATGCAATCAACAGAAATCATACCACGAATGAATGAAAACATGATGAAAGATATATAAAAATAAGTAGAAAAATTGTAAGATACAATGTTACCGAAGGTTGTCAATCTCCGAAGAATCGCGATCTTACAAGCTCCAAACTGCTAAGAAAAAGTATCTCCTAAGCTAAGAACCCCCAGAACAGGCTCTGGAAAATTCCTACCTAAAACTACAGAGAAAGGTGAGAGAAAAGATCTGGAAAAGTATGAAAAACGGAGAAAAACTGAGCAACTATATATAGGCTTCGAATTGTGTGGGGCGAAGTGCCCCACACACCGGGCGATTCGCCTGGTGTGGGGCGATTCGCCCCACATCCCGGGCGATTCGCCCGGGAGTAAATTCCGGCCAGATACGCGTTTTTAGATTTCTTCCCCTTTTCGGACTCGGTTTCTGACTTCTAGCCTCCAGATTCGACCCCTAGACTTCAAATCCTATCCGGAATCTTTCAGATACTCCAATTAGGCTTCTGGAACACCAATTCCTTGTCTACTTCAATATAATTGCCCGGAAAACCTCGTTTTTCAACCAAAACCAGTAAAATAAAAACTAAAGGGAAACGTGACACTATACTAATAAAATGCACTAAAATATAACTAAATTAACATAGAGGATAGCTAAAATAGGTGAAAAATACTTATATGAAATTGTAAAATACACATTCATCACCTTCTCTCCTATACTTTCTGAGCAAATTAACCCACCCAAACATCCATATTCAGCAATCAGCGAATCCAATAAATTCATGTATGAAAACTCAATGCTAATGTAACTTGAGCTTACAAATATAACATCACCAGTAGAGATGCTACTCCTTCCTTGTGATTTTCTCTCAAACATCTCCTCAAACAAGTAATGTATATCACACAATACGTCGTCCTCCCACTCAATACCCTTTACAGCCTTTATATTTCTCTTAGGCATTTCATCGAACAATTTGCGGACATGAAGCAATATATCATCTTCTCCACTAAACAAATTTTGAACATCACAAATTATCAAATCAGACTTTCCCAGCTCATGAAGTTCAAATGCAGTATATAAAGCTTGTGTCTCTGCCACAACTTTTCGACATAATCTTTGAAAATCATATACAAGGATAGTTTCATTAACTGTAATCGTCTCTTTCCTTTGTAACGAAAACAATGCTTTATAGCAATCCATATTCAAACGCCAAATATCCCATCTAGTTACCTTCATGGAGTTAATAATGGTGGCAATTCTCAGTTTGGCACAATTTCGTGCTTCATAGAGCTTCACTCGCAATTTGTCCAATTCACGCACTTGCTCATTCAGCCGTGAATACATTTTCCCCGATTTTTCGCATAATATTCGCCATCGATCAATGTCTCTTTTTGGCTGCTGGAGATCAGTCAATGATGACTGAGAAACCACCAATCGATCTGTCGATCGAGTCTCAGAAACCGCCAATTTAGTAACACGATCTGAATTAACAACACGAGCAGTTGGATTTGTTGTTTCCTCCACTCGTGGATTGCGAACTCCGGTGAGACCAGCAATCAAAGCTCGCAATTCCTCGAACTTCCGATCCCGAGCTGTTACTCGCTCCTCCTCGCGTGCCTTAGCTAACTCCCTGAGATCTGTCTGCGTTTCACCAGCCAGCTTCTCCAGAGATTCAATTTTCTTTGTTGCCGTCACCATGGATGCGCTTGCATGGATTGGCTCCGAGATACCAATTGTTACAAACTTGTGCTATGTAACTGCTACGAATTTGCTAGCTATAGAACTAGAGAGAAACTAAGCTACTGTAATTTCATATCATCAATCATAAATCGCTCAAACAGAGCTCAGACAATACTTAAAGCTCAGTTCACCGACTAGTGTTGCTAATTACAAACGTTTTCTAGCTCTACGTATTAACATGAACTACAGACAACGAACTAACACGAACTGCTACAGGACTCTGTAACAGATACTATCTAACCGGCGGTTCAATGTAATAGGTGATATAGTTTGGACCTAGATGTAATAATTGACATCTACTAGGGTACTAGATGTAACGGTCCCTTGGAATTATGATGTGCTTGGGATATCATGCCTATTAGAAAACGTACCTCATCTGGAGAGACTAATCATAAATGTCTGCAATTACAAGGTTTGAGTCTTGACTATGCAAAATTGTTTCAGTACATTGCTAATATGACACCAGTAACTAGTCCTGATTCCATATACTTCTTGTTGGAAATTTGTAAATGTTTCAAAATATTTTTATTACTAATTTTACTACAACCAAATTTTAGTAGTATTCATTTCTAGAGTTGGTGCCGGTTGTTATTTTCTAGTCTTCAAGTCCTATTTTTGGTGGTCTAAGCGATTTCCTAAAAGCTAGCAAATTAGTTTTGTTTAGTCGTAGAATCAGTTTTTTTTTTTTGAACGTTGAAGACTAGTAGTACTATAAATACTTGGCTGGATTTAGCTTATAAGGAGAAGAACGTTTTTTATTCTTCTTCAACCAAAACCTTTTAAACTAGCAAGCTATATATTCACTCTAAATACACTTGGAATATACATATTATTCTTTCTACTGATTCCTTGTTCCCGGTTTATTACCGAAGAGTGCATTTAATCCTAGGAGGATATTCGATCGTTAGACGAATAATCCTTTAGGACAGTGCTCGCACGACTTGAACTGCTCACTTCTATACTCTTCTTGTTTGCATCTTTTTCAGGTTTTACAACAATCTAAAGGATTATTCTCCAATTTGTTTTTGGATGCAAACAAAATAAAATTAGTGTAGTTTAGGGTCCTAGCAGTATGAGTTTTTCACGAGAATCGGGTGTATTACACATATGGTGTCTGGTTCGCTGGATTGGAGTTGTCTCAAAGTTTTATTGTCACTTTGGTTTGGACATTTGTTGAGAAGCTGAAAATGTGAAGTGCGTAGATTTTCTGGCAGACTAACCAAAGAAGAAACAAGTCCTAATTGTTTATTTCCATGGTGCCTGGTACACATGTTCTATTCTTATCACATACTATATGCTCATAGACCGTAGACGGATATAGTTTGATATGTTATCTATATTGTGCTAGATATTGACTATGCTTATGCATGACTAATTTTTAGACATATCGTGAAGTCATGTTAATATGTTATGTATACCATGGTTGATCTGCTCTTTGATTCTATGCTTAATTAGTAGCCACATCCTTATTATCAAGTATGTGTTACTTATTCACTGCATGATCATAAAAAAGAAAATTAATATGATATAATATATACCTCAGCTCCTTCATACACTTAGCATGTCGAATGTGTAACTGCAAAGGAAAATTTGATCAGTTGCTTGCAAGTTAGATATAATTTGGAAAAGCCAATTGCTCTGTAGTGATCTGGTCCTTAAGATATCAAGCAATGCATGTGGAGATGTTCCTTTTGCCGTGATTTTGTAATTAAGTACTTGTGGCATCATACTGATTTAACATTTTATCTAAATGTTTTACTTGTTTAAGAATGTATGAGTTACATGGAAGTTGTATGTTTTTCGTTCTAGTACTCGGATATTATGAGTTTATGACTCATCGTGGAATTGACTATTTCGAAAAAAACAAACAAACATGTAATTCTTGTAATGTTTGAAGATGTCGTCCTGACAGGATTTGTCCATGTGTTATTTGTATATGTGAAGATTGTTAATCACTTTTCCTTGAGAATGTTATTGTTGATGACATCAGTTTAGAAAAATTAATTTGTGGACGAGAAATATATATATATGTTGCAAATTAAAATGCATGTTGATTGTTCTTAATTGTAAATGAGTTTTGATGGCATGTTCTCATGAAATGGTACTAATGTTTCTTTGGTACTTGGAAATATTCATAAGCTTTAATATATCTTTTAGAGTTACATTTATGATTTATGACCATCCTCTATGATATTAAAGATACAATGAAAAAAAAATGAGTCAACTTATTAAAGCTTAGCACTATTCCACTATGTATAAACTTTTTGTGATTCTGTTTTGTTATAAGTTGATGATTGTGATTAAACTTTGGTATCAAACTATTCTAATCATATGTGTGTAGAGTGATTGTTTACAATGTGGTGTTGCATTTCTAAAAGTATTACTATCTTGGATCTTGATCATATGAATATGAAGGGGGTGATTGCACGTTTGTTGTGTTGCATAAGTATTGTTACCTTTCTGCTACTTTTTGGTTAAAATCAAGTTTGTTTACTCCATTGAAGTTTATTTGGTATATGAGAGACAGGAAGGAACTAGTTGGTTTGTATGCAAATGTCACAATGAAGACTACTACATATATGGCGTAGGTTGCTATTGCAAGATTGTTGTTTTGGACATCTCAATGTTACACGTGAATATCCCTTGTGAAACTAGCATCCGACCAGAGATAGGTGGAGCTAGTATGATTTCTTGACATGTTTAAAATTGTGATCTATGGTACAATATGTTATGGTACCCTAAATGGTGAAATATCCGTTCAACTTTAATGTTAAACGATGATATGAGAAATCATACAAGTGAAAATTCGCAAGTATCGATGTGTTTTACCCTTCTTCTTGGAAGGAAGTCAAATGAAATATCCACCATTAATTTTCGATTGGTGATGAAGCTAAGTTGTTCATTACTTCTTAGAAATATACTGTTGGGTATAACCTATGTGGTTTAATGTGAATATCCATTGCAAGGAACAATACCTACAATGATGAGAACATAAAATTTTATTCGATTTTGTGGTGATGATAAAGCATGCTTTGAAATGAGAATTATTTAATAGTCAAGATTTGGCCAATCCTCTAACTACTATTTTGAAAGAAATATAAACATCGAGGGAATGGGACTTTTAGCCAATTGGAAATTAACAATGATGGGAACCCGACCTTTGTGATTGGAGATCCCATGAATAAGGTTCATACGGGTAATAACAAAGTCATTGTTAGTATTGCTAGCACAATAATTTTTTCCTATTCTATGGTGTGCGATAAGTGTTAGGTGCAAGATGGTGTGGTGAAAAATAATTATCATAGCTCTTACGAGTGGTGTATAAACTGCACTATACACTTGATGAAATCACCTATATGAATGTGGAGTGGGGCTACTCCTATGAGATAGTGGCATATCTCTAGAGCATTCACGAACTACCAGACACGCGCACGGCCTTAATGCGTAAAACCGCGTTAAACAGTAGAATGTGGGGTGTAATGTGATTGATAAGATATTAATGTGCAATAAAGAGTTGTAGTTCATAGTAGCTATACGCTTCACTGCACACTCTGTATGTTATGTTTTATCATTCTAGGTCTGGTTCATAGTCTACAAGACACCAGATTCGATGCATTTCGCCCATGTTTAGCCCAAGTAAAATTTTTGCGAAAATATTTTTGAAACGAGAGGAGATTGTTGGAAATTTGTAAATGTTTCAAAATATTTTTATTACTAATTTTACTACAACCTAATTTTAGTAGTATTCATTTCTAGAGTTGGTGCCGGTTGTTATTTTCTAGTCTTCAAAGTCCTATTATGTGGTCTAAGCTATTTCCTAAAAGCTAGCAAATTAGTTTTGTTTAGTCGTAGAATCAGTTTTTTTTTTTTTTAATGTTGAAGACTACTAGTACTATAAACTGGATTTAGCTTATAAGAAGCAGAACGGTTTTTATTCTTCTTCAACCAAAACCTTTTAAACTAGCAAGCTATATATTCACTCTAAATACACTTGGTCTATACATATTATTCTTTCTACTGATTCCTTGTTCCCGATTTATTACCGAAGAGTGCATTTAATCTTGGAAGGATATTCGATCGTTAGACGAATAATAATTTAGGACAGTGCTCGCACAACTTGCACTAATCACTTCTATACTCTTGTTGTTTGCATCTTTGGTTTTACAACACTTCTCCTGCAAGGTTAATGTGCTTGGGCAGTTTAATTTCACACTTCTTCTATTACTAGCTTGCATATGCTTCTTTGGTGGTCTTGTTATCTTGTATAAGTTTGGGTACACTAAATGTGCTGAGGAACTAATTATTAGGTTTGATTATATGCGTGGGATATATATATTCTTTTAAAAGCAGCCTTTAAGACATATCTTGTTGTACCGAGTATCTGTTTTGATCCGATTGCATCTTTATGTTCACCTTAATCACAATCTAATTTGTTGGCATCTTTAACTACAATATGAACGCTCCCTCCCTTGACCAAACTAGAATTTTTATGATAAAGACATGGACTTGTATTTACCAAACGGGAACTTTGTACATCTCAAGAATGTTAACATTGACTACTACCAATATCCATGTACTGATGATCCGAAGTATGTTGGCGGGAAGTATAACGACATCAAACTCGTGGGATACATAATGAGGAGTGTTGTTGGTCTTGTAAGTTTGGTCATGTGTTCATCAAGACCTGGCTGCGGTAAGAAAATATGGTCAGAGTTACCCCTAGGGTACGCAGCGGAATTTTAAAAATTTTCTTAACATACAGGTTAATTGATTATGCATATGTCGTATATATATAAACACGTCAATTAGAAGACTAACCTTACTTCCAAAGTAGTTTCCAAGTCTTCGTAATATTCCGGTGTATCTTCTCCTTCGTCGAAGTTGAAGATATCTACAATGCTCCTTATATCTGCAAGACAATAAGAGTTAGTTTCCAGCTCCTAGAACCTCAACCTTGGTATCCACGGATGAACAGCCTATCGGAAGAATGTTAGGATATTCTTTATGTGACCAAGAAGAGGCAATTCCCTCCGGTGGTGGTGCGCGCGCGTGAGGCTAAGAGGGGAGGGGAGAGTTTTTATTTTCTCTAAGAAAATTGGGTAGAATGACTGTCAAAGTCTATGTCAAAAACTCTCTAATAGTCTACTATATATAGTAGTCAATAGAAGCCTAAAGCATAAGCAATTAGACTTCGTAAAGGAATAAGAATCTAATTCTTATCGCACAAGGAAACCAATATCAAGTCTAGATTCATTCCCAATCAAATTAAAACTCAATCAGGAAAATCTAACTTATCCCTTGGACTTCTAATAGAGGAAGAAGTCGAACTCCTTCCCCTTATCTGGAGCAAGTGTGAGCCGATCCCACGACCTCGCATGCATAACGGTCGAACGGAATGTAAAAACATGGTATTTAAACATGCATTGTCAAACAATAGCATATTGAGCATATGAAACAAGCAGTAGCCTATGTGGATGACAAATGACTTCATAATTTCATTATGAAAATTATAATCCCATACTTATAATCTCTATGAAATAATTGAAAATTTGGACTAGATTGAATATTCGAAAATTCTATTGACCAAGTAGCAATTTTCGAAAACCCGAAGGACTTAATTGTAATTTTAAAAATCTTAGAGGTGTTAAATCTAAAATTCAAAAGTAGAAGGACTAATTTGCAATAAAAAAATTGATAAATTACAAATAAGCCCTTTAACTTTATACTAATTAAATTTAACCCCTCTAGTATAAAACAATTACAATTAAATCATATTTGTATTCCAAATATAAAATTCAATCCTCAAAACTTTTAAAAATTCGATTTTGGGTCCAACCCGAAAATATATATATAATTTTTTTTTTTTTTGAAAAATTTGGGACGGGACCGGTGCCCGCGGCACGCGGGTACTGGGCGCCGCGGGTGCAGGCGCTGCCCGCGGCACGGGCGCCTAGCGCCCGTGCCGCAGGCAGGGCGCCTGCGGTGAGCGCCTGCGGCATGCAGGCGTCCCGGGCGCCTGCTGCCGCAGGCGGCCCCGGTCGGAAAATATATATTTTTTAATTTAAGTTTATTATTTTTTTTTTTGAAAAATATAAATTCTAAATTTATATAAAAAACAAAACTTTTGAAAATCGAATTTATCATAGAATCAATTGCATCCACATATCTACAAAATCATACAATATATATACGTGTATACGTAATCAATTAACCTCGCTCTGATACCACTGTAAGAAAATATGGTCAGAGTTACCCCTAAGGTACGCAGCGGAATTTTAAAAAATTTCTTAACATACAGGTTAATTGATTATGCATATGTCGTATATATATAAACACGTCAATTAGAAGACTAACCTTACTTCCAAAGCAGCTTCCAAGTCTTCGTAATATTCCGGTGTATCTTCTTCTTCGTCGAAGTCGAAGATATCTACAATGCTCCTTATATCTGCAAGACAATAAGAGTTAGTTTCCAGCTCCTAGAACCTCAACCTTGGTATCCACGGATGAACAACCTATCGGAAGAATGCTAGGTTATTCTTTATGTGACCAAGAAGAGGCAATTCCCTCCGGTGGTGGTGCGCGCGCGTGAGGCTAAGAGGGGAGGGGAGAGTTTTTATTTTCTCTAAGAAAATTGGGTAGAATGACTGTCAAAGTCTATGTAAAAAACTCTCTAATAGTCTACTATATATAGTAGTCAATAGAAGCCTAAAGCATAAGCAATTAGACTTCGTAAAGGAATAAGAATCTAATTCTTATCGCACAAGGAAACCAATATCAAGTCTAGATTCATTCCCAATCAAATTAAAACTCAATCAGGAAAATCTAACTTATCCCTTGGACTTCTAATAGAGGAAGAAGTCGAATTCCTTCCCCTTATCTGGCCACGCGCGCGCGCGCACCTTGTCCTACGGGAGGTGGGTCCCACTTTTGGGACCCACTTATATTTCTAAGGCAATCCAAACTCCAAGTAGATTTTGTCCAAGTGCATATGTTAATTCTAAATTAACATATCCTTTCTAATCGAACCTCCATTGTATTTCTAAAATATAATCTTTAATTGTATTTACATAAAATACAATTAATTAGTCAATTCAATTAATAATTCCAAATCATTAATTGAGCCACCAAATATTATAATTAATTCCAAATCAATTATAATCCATCAATCACAATTAATTCCAAATTAATTGCGATTCCATCTTCAAGGATATTCTGATAGACTGAATCACCACATAGTGTGACCCATAGGGCCTCACCGTATTAAGCAAGTCCTAGACTAGGCAACATGGAATTCCTATACGGTTCCATTTGCAATATTAATACGTGAGGACGTTTGAGAAGTTTCTCAAAGCTAACCCTTTCGTTGCGAAGCCTGTTGCGCTCAACGCGGCGATGGTAACGTCCCTTCATCTGACTTGCTCGAATGTATCTAGGATCGATGAAGTGTCTATCCCAATAATACATCCACGGGCGTCTCTGGGAGTTACTTGGTTAAGATATACTTATGACCATCATAATATATCATTTGCACTGGCCAGTGACTTTACCAACACAACTATGCAGACTATGAGCAGTGCTCTCCTGTGCTACACTTGAGAGATGAATCCTTCACAGAATCACTTATCACCCCCATTTGTATTTAGCCATAATCCTGGATCGTGTCTTAGGTCAGCTGCTTATTCAGAGATGACATCGACGGGTCCACCAAGGATATGGGGCAACAAATGTGATGATAAAGTCCTGTAAGTGCAAAGGACGAATGGCATCACTTCGACAACTCACCGGTTCTCATAGACACGTCGGTGTAGAGTATACATCGATGGGAGTGTCCGGTGGGTACTTCCATTGTTCGATAAAGCTTCTTCGATCAACTATGCGCAGTTATGGGAACGTTCCTTGATTGTCCAACAATCCGTTCCGTGGTCGTGGGATCGACTCACACTTGCTCCAACAAGTATAACCTCCACGCATACTAGTCTTGTCAGGTTCATTCAGACCCCCACATCCGAGATGTACCACGACTAGGGAGAGTTTGGGATAGATGATAACTCACATAGCTCCCACTAACTGTGTGATCGGTCATCTATCCGAGGGGACATGTATAATATCAATACAGACAGTAATAAAGATATGACATGTTGCAGCCTGGTGTAATATAAATATGAAAGCGATACTCAATAGTAAAATGCAACAAACATATATTATATTACGTTGACCTGTGTAATAGTACATATATGTCCTCTACAAGGGCACCATGCCCTTAGTAAGGACTGTCTTTAGGACATATACACTATCACCTCCACCACGCCCGAGTGCTCAAAGTCAAACTGTTCATTCCAGTATGTACTTTGGTTGTCTTGTGAATTGTTAAGCAAGTTTCTGTCAGGGAGTGAAGCTGAAGAATGGGAACTAAAGAAGCAAAAATATAGTTATGAGTATAGATTTTCTAATTACGCTTCCCTGTGTTGTGAAATTGTTGGTGGAGAGGATGCGTGCTAGAACAATGTTTTGTTCTATATATGACTTTGTTCACTTCATTGGCATACAATTGTGAACTTTGGTTTATTTTGACTTCTACCAGCTTTGATGAATAGTATTTCTCAATGTAATCAGTTATATAAGTATGACTTATATCCATATCCATGGTGCAATGTTTGTGGTACCAAAAGTCGGACCTAGCGGATCAATCGATCCCAAAAAATTTAATGGTTAATGGAATAATATAAAAACAAATCTTATAATCTTATAATTATAATGTAATATTTGCTAAGTCTTTTAAGGTGGGTGTATCGGGTTAAGATGTTTTTCTTCGTATCTATCCCTGTAACATATCAATTTCAATATTAGCAAAGTTCCATTTTCCAATTTTTTTTTTTTTTGAAATGCAAGGAATATATTAAATAACGATAACGGAGTCTTAAGTTACAAACCAAACCGAATTAAAAGAGTCTAAAATAAGCAAAACGTTCAACCAACCGGGTAATGTGTACCAATAAAATGAAAAGACTCATACAAGTTTTGATTGCTTCCAAAAGTTATTATGCGCCCTTCGTTGGCCAAGTGATATGCGATTGAGTTAGCTTCCCTATACACGAACTTGATCTCAACTTCTTCCATATCCCTGAGCCAGTCAATGGCGTCCTGCATAAACACCTTAAGTTGCAAACCGACCGAATTAAGAGAGTCTAAAATAAGAAAAAGTTCAACCAACTGGGTAATGTGTACCAAATAAAGTGAAGAGACTCACAAAAGTTTTGATTTCTTCCAAAAGTTATTCTGTGCCCTTCGTTGGCCAAGTGATATGTGATTGAGTTAGCTTCCCTATCTGAGCCAGTCAATGGCGTCCTGCATAAGCACCTTATGTTGCAAGTGCGTTGCTCCCTCCCTGTTCAAACACGAGATCAAATATTAAGAATCAATTTGAATAATATAAGTTTCTTTATTCACCTAATATGTAATTTATAAAATATGAAAGCCATTTTTAGAGTAATATATTATGAAACTTAATGAATAAGCAAAATTTTGTCAATTCGAATAAACATTCATTCAGACAATCGTATTCGTATCTGTGAAATTCAAAATAACGTAAATTTCACGTAATAGTGTTGTATCCTGAAAAGTTAAGAGATACATGGCTACATGGATCCAATGTAGCAATAACAAATCAATGAAATCAATGTAGCAATAACAAAATCACTCTTTCGAGGACCCACTTTGGCTTGTTTATGTCAGAGTGCGTGACTCTGTCATGAGCGTTTTTGCTAAGTTCGTAATCACATTTAATTCGTGTAACGACTTAGTGTGTGCTAAATAGATCATGACACGTGTGTGGCTGCTAAACCTCGCCATTTATGAGCTACTTCAACTCATTTCCTCTTTTTTAAAATTCAGTTTTGAGATATTAATTAAAAGTTCAATTTCCCTCCCAATCCTTTCTCTCTATGAAACGGTTAAGCTCGAATTCTCTCTGTTCGTTCTTAACAATTTATGATATCCATTAATTACATTTTTTTCGAAATCAAAAGAGCGATTAGGTTTACGAAATAAAAGATTTCTAACCATCTTCTTATTAGTCCCATAACGTAGACTAAATAAAACCGAAAAAGAGATGGCAGAGAATCTGTTGCTAAGTTCAAGATCTTTCTTCTTAGGAGAAAAGAATACCCTGTTTGGACGATATCGTACTATGTAACATTTGATTACCCCTAAAATACCTTCGATTCCAATCGAATTTCAAATGGATGAAATCCAAGAGATCTCAACAGCAGAACTTTCTATATCCACATATTTTTCAGGAGTATATTTATGCATTTTCCCATGATTGTAGTTTTAGTCGATCATTTTTGTCATAAATTCTGATTTATGAGAATAAATCGAGTTACTAGGATTTTGTTTTTTTACTGGAAAAAGCTAGTTAAAACTAAATGAGCCACATTATAAGAGGCTCTTTGGCTATATTTTAATGGATCCATTTTAGAGCCCTTAAAATGTCATGTTGTTTAGCTCTATTTTTAGTTCCATGGTTTTACTATAGCATTATAAGAATTTTACCTTTTTTTTAAGGGGCTATTACTTTTGGTACCCCTGCTATTGAAAAGAAGAAGTTCAAAAAGGCTTTGATTGCTGAAGAAAAGAAAAAGCTTCAAGCAAAAATCGATGCTCTTTGCATTGACAAGCTCTGAAGACAGTGAGGTAATTCAGACACTGAAGAAGAGGAAGCCACTCTGGCCGTAGAGATAGGCAAAGAAGTATGTGGAATTGCCATGGAAGCTTACCCAGATGTGTCAAATTATGAGTTCTGTCTCATGGCCGATCAGGTAAATTGTCCTACCTCTGAATCTGATTCAGAAAGTGAAGATGATATTGACCTTGATAGAATTCAAGGTGAAATCGAAAGATTTGAGAAAACTCTGAGCAAACAGCAAGAGAAATTATAGAATGCTGAACTTCTGACTAAGTAAACTACTGAAAAGTACGTTGTGCTGAGCGCGAGTCAAAAAAGAAGGATGCTGAAAGATTGCATCTCAAAAAGCTAGTTGCTGAAGCTACAGAGAAAAATGCTCAAATGGCAATAGGATTGGAATAATATTAGTACTCAATTCTAAAGTTACTTGCTAAATGCAAGAGATGAAAAAGATGAAAGTCAATTTCAAATCTTATGTAGATGCTAGTAACACGCTAACTGAACTAAACTCTTATCTGAGGGATCCATCTCAGAAAGAAGTTTTAGGTGCCACTTATGACGGTGATGATGTGATACTCTTGAGTAAAGACAAATCACCAATTACCTTTGTTCGTGCTACTGATAGTGGTCAACCAGAACTCTATCAAATTGATCAATCTAAGGTTGCTGAAATAAGCAATCAAGTACCTACGACCAAGAAGCCCGCTGTTGCTGCTTAAAGTAACAAGACTTCAAAAGGAAAACAGGTTGCTGAAAAGCAATCTGTTCAGAAAAAGGATGCTGAAAATCATTCCACCAAACAACTTGGTGAAAAGCAATTTGTTAAGTCAAAAGGCAAGATTACTAACAAAAGTAATCAGAAGACCTTTGGTGACAAACCTGAATCAAGTAAGGTTGCTGAGACAAAAATTCAACATACTCCAAAAAGTGGACTTGGATACAAAACCAAGCAAAGCCAACTATTCATGAGTATAAGCAAAGTTAGCAAAGATACTTCAAAGAGCTGAACAAATCCAAGCCCAAGAGTACTGACAATACTCAAAATGCTAGGACTAGAAGGAACCTTGCTAGAAAAGAACTTACTGAAAAGTATGTTCAGCAAAAGGGTCAACCAAACAACACACTACATCAGAAAGTGGATTTAATCAGCAATGATCAAAAGTCTTTTGGTTCTAAACCATCTAGTTCCTAAGCAAGTAAAATATAAGTCAAGATCGAAAAACTCAAGACTTGGGTTTCCATTGGACGTTTTCTTGAACATGTTAATGTACATCCAATATTGGATAATTAACTTGTTTGCTCTTGATTGTGCGGACTTCAGCCACGGAGACAAACAATGTAATTTTGCATTTTGACAGTGGCTGCGGAAAGCACATGACGGGCAATAAGAAAAACCTTATAAACTATAGACGGTGGTCTAAAGGTCCAACAATAAGGTTCGCTAATGGAGTCTTTGGTTCTACTAAAGGTATGGTGATGTGAAGTTAGGGTGCATCACTATTTCGGGAGTTCTTTATGTCAAAAATCTTAAGTTTTAACCTTTTCAGCATGAGTCAGTTTGCTGACAAAGGTTACTTCATCAAGATCAAAAGTGATGAATGCAAACTTATTGACTTTGAGACAAAGAAGGTAATCTTGGTTGCTAGAAGATCAGGAGGTCTTTATACCATAGATTGGTCTTCGGCAATCATTGAAAAATGCTTTATCTCAAAACATGACTGCCTTGTTGAAAAAGCATGGTTATGGCATAAACGAACAAGTCACCTAAACTTCAAGACGCTGAATAAGCTGTCTAAAAAGGCACTTGTAGTTGGATTACCTAAGTTTACTTTTAAGAAAGATGGTGTTTGCATTGCATGCCAGTAAGGTAAGCAAACCAAAACTTCTTTCAAGAACAAGACAGTACTGTCAACTACAAAACCTTTACAACTCTTGCACATGGACTTGTTTGAATCTTCTTCAACAAGCTATGCTGGTAAGAAGTATGGTCTGGTGGTGGTAGAGGATTATTCAAGGTTCACTTGGGTAATTTTCATCAAATCCAAGTCTGAAATAAGGACTGAAGTAATGGTCTGGTGGTGGTAGATCATTATTCAAGGTTCACTTGGGTAATTTTCATCAAACCCAAGTCTGAAATAAGGACTGAAATACCTAACTTGCTGAATAAGCTCGAAGTCATGAAAAATGACAAGGTAAAAATCATCAGAATAGATCATGGTACTGAGTTTGTAAACCAGTACATAACTGAGTATTGCACCTCTAAAGGCATACAACATCAGTTATCCTCAGTACGGACACCTTAACAAAATGGTGTTGGTGAAAGGAAGAATCGTACCCTTAAGGAAGCAGCTAGAACCATGCTTGCTGACACTGAAATAAGTGAAGCTTATTGGGTTGAAGCGATTAATACCACCTGCTATACTCAAAATAGATGTTTGATAACTAAGGAATAGAAGAAAACTCCCTATGAGTTATTTCTTGGAAGACCTCCTAACATCACTCATCTAAAAGTATTTGGTTGCAAATGCTTTGTTCTTAACAATGGTAGAGAATATTCAAGGACATTTCAACCAAAGGCAGATGAAGCGATATTTCTTGGTTACTCCTTACATAGCAAAGCTTATAGAATTTATAACAAAAAGGCACAAAGATTGAAGAACCAGTGCATGTTGTATTCTATGAAAAGACACAAGGAGTTCCCGCTGAAAAAGAAATATCAGATTGTATGAAGAAACTACTCATACACGAGCAAAAAACTGAATCCAATGCTGAAAATGTCAAATCTATTGAACTTAATGATGATTCTGACAATGACACTCCAACTCCAAGTCATGTCAAGATAAATGAAGTTCATGATAAGGAATTCCCGGCTAAAGACGCAGTTGCTCCAGATGTTGTTGAAACTACGCAACCCCCTGTGTCTGCTGAAGAGTTATCTCAAACCAGCAATGCTGAACAAGTAGTTGCTGATGAACCTATTTCAGTAGAGACACAACTAGATACCAGTAGTACTGAACACGTACATGCTGAAGAGTCACATGCTGAAACGCAAACATATCCAGATCCAAAGCGCAGAAAACCTGTTAACAAATGGATTAGAGATCATCCCTCTAAGGATATGATTGGTGATATTGACAAACGCCAAGTGACTAGATCCAAAGTATCTACCAATCAAGAACTTGCTGAAGAAGCAATTGTTTTTGAGGTAGAACCTTTGTTCTCTTGCTTTGTTTCAGAAATTGAGCACAAAACCATAGAAGAAGCTTTAAAGCATTCTGAATGGATCAAGGCAATGCAAGAAGAACTGGATCAATTTTGTTGGTCCCTTTAAACAACAAGAAAAGACTAGAGGGGGGAGGGGGTGAATAGTCTTTTCAAACTTTCGTCGTTTAAAACTTTCTCAGCAAGTGCTTATTATTTTTCAGTAATGAGTTTGCTGATACTTAACTTTCTCAGCAAGCGTAAGTTACTTTTCAGTAGCTAGGTTTGCTGATATTTAAAATCAGAGAGCGGAAGTCTTTGATACAATAAGTGCTCTTTCAGTAAATGAAGGTTTCAGCAAGTGATGTGAGTGACCGTGTACAGACAGATATGATTTGCTGAAAACTATGTACAATAAGTAAATCATACAAACACTTTTATAGTGGTATATGAGAGTGGCGTAATCTCTCAACTAATCCACTTTGTCCTTTCTAGGACTGAATCCACTAAGATATGATTGAGGTTCCTTACAACTCCTATCTAAAGCGATTCAAACAGAAACCAAAGCACACTAGCTTCGTCTCCAACCTAATCTAGAGAACTCAACCTTGTTCTCCACCAAACTTGGTACTTTTAATTAGCAAAACTATGCTCGATTAAGTTCCCCCTGAATATCACGCCTGAAAGGGTGTATTTTCAGTTAAAGAGTTTTGGGGTGAGATAACTTAATTATAACTTATTCAGTTACAACAAGTAATCTAAGAAACACAACTTTGAATACTTCGCAGTAAACAAGTTTGATTGTTTCTGGTGTTAAGACTTGTTCTTGTTCGAAAGAAAGAACACTTAACTAATTTCTTAGCCGAGTTTGTTCTACTTCTTCACAAGTAGCTTTTTCAAGCTTTAAGTCTTGGAACGGATCAATGGCAGTATAGAGAGTTTGAAGGTATGTGAGTTTAAGCACAAGTGAGAGTTTGATCACGTTGTGGACACACTTCAACTCTTTGCCGGATGACCTCTATTTATAGTGAAAATAAGGAGCCGTTTGAATTTTAAATTCCAAGGCTTTTGATCCTTAAGATGTCACTATCTTGCTTTTGTACTTTCAGCAGCGTCCTTGTTTGTCTTCTAGTCTTCATGTCCTTCGCGTGCAAGCTTTGCATTTAATGCTTATTTGAATAGAATTCAAACAGTAACATTGGAGCGCAAATGTAAGTACTTTCAGCAAGAGGTCACATATGTTCCATCAGCAAGTGGTCAGTCTCAGTTTCAGCAAGCGCAACCTACTCTGTGTTTCAGATTTTCACTTATGCAATGCTGTTGCTGAAGGTTCCACTTTCTGAGCAACATGTGCCTTTGTAGATACCAGTCTTCAGAAATCTTCTAGTCTTCAGATCTTCAAATTCTTCAAGTCTTCAGATCTTCAATATTCTTCAAGATTCTGAGCGGTTTTTAAATGCTTCAATAGTTTGTTTGTAAAAACAAAGTACATCGTCAGCAAATGCTTCAATAAGTTATTTTCTTTTCAAAAACAAGATACATCATAAGCGGTAAAAACCAACCTATCTAGCACCTAATCTAAGTCTTCAGCAAACGTTCCTCTTTTACAATGTCCTTAAAATTCTAAATTCCTATGGACCTTAAGAGTACTAGTTACTGGACTTTCCTTAATCTAGCATGGTTAATTGCTCATCAAAATTACAAGTTTCCTAACAAATTTGAAAGGAACAAAGTCTGGAAACTTGTACCCCTTGCTGAAGGAAAGAAAGCAATTGGTACAAAATGGGTGTTCAGAAACAAGCTGAGTGAGTCTGGTGAAGTAACAAGGAACAAAGCATTTTTAGTTGCTCAAGGTTATTGCTAGACTTAAGGATTAGATTATGATGAGTCTTATGCACCAGTTGCAAGATTGGATGCTATTAGACTTTTCTTACCCTTTGTTGCTCATAATGACTTGATAGTTTATCAAATTGATGTTAAAAGTGCATTCCTAAATGGTGAACTTGCTGAAGAAGTCTATCTAGAACAACCCCCTGACTTTGAACTTCCCTCAGAAACCAAAATGGTATATAAGCTTCAGAAAGCTGTATATTGTCTAAAGCAAGCACCTAGAACTTGGTATGATACCTTAGCTAAGTTCTTGCTCGATAATGGTTTCAAAAAGGGTGAAGTTGATAAGACCTTATTTACATGAATCATGATGGTAAAATACTCTTAGTCCACATTTATGTGGATGACATAATTTTTGGTTCTAAGGACAATCAACTTTGTGATGATTTTGCCAAACTCATGACAAACAAGTTTGAAATGAGCATGATGGGCAAATTATTTCCTAGGTTTGCAAGTCAAGCAACTCAAGGATGAAATATTCATAAATCAAGCAAAGTATGCAAAGGAAATGCTCAAAAAGTTCAGGATCAAAGAGGAAGAGAAACGTGAAAAGATCCCTATGAGTGTCGGTACCAAATTGAGCTATACTAAACAAGACAAAAGTGTGGATGAACACAAGTATATGAAGCTCATTGGTTCCTTGCTGTCTTTAACAGCAAGTAGGCCTGACATTCTGTTAGGAAACTTGTAATTTTGATGAGCAATTAACCATGCTAAATTAAGGAAAGTCCAGTAACTAGTACTCTTAAGATCCATAGGAATTTAGAATTTTAAGGACATTGTAAAAGAGGAACGTTTGCTGAAGGACTTAGTGTAGGTACTAGTTAGGTTATTAAGCTTGCTGATGATGTACTTTGTTTTACAAACGAACTATTGAAGACCTAGAACCGCTTAGAAAGTTGAAAATTCGAAGACTGAAGACTGAAGATTTAGAAGAATTCTGAGAAAGGTATCTACAAAGGCACATGTTGCTTTAGAAAGTGAGAATCTCAGCAACAACTTGCATAAGTGAAAATCTATATGACAGAGTAGGTTGTGCTTGCTGAAACTAAGACTGACCACTTGCTGACAACATATGTGACCTCCTTACTGAAGAGTACTTGCATTTTGGCTCCAACGTTCATATTTGAATTTGATTCAAAAGAACATTAAATGCATAGTAGGCACGCAAAGAACATGAAGACAAGAAGACAAATGAAGAACGCTGCTGAAAGTACAAAAACAAGATAGTGACATCTTAAAGTACAAAGCCTTAGAATTTGAAATTCAAACGGCTCCCTTGAGACACTATAAATAGAGGTCATCAGACAAAAGTAGAAGGTGTGTCAACAACGTGATCAAACTCTCACTTGTGCTTTAAACACTCAAATCCTTCTCTACTCTTTACTGCCTATTGATCCGTTCCAAGACCTAAGCTTGAAACAAAAGCTACTTGTGAAGAAGTAGAACATTCACGACTAAGAAATTAGTTAAGTGTTCTTTCTTTAGAACAAGAACAAGTCTTGACACCAGAAACAATCAAGCTTGCTTACTGCAAAGTATTACAAGTTGTGTTTCTTTAAATAACTTGTTATAGCTGAAAAGTTATACTCAATTCATCTCATCACAAACCTCTCTAACTGATAAACACCCTTTTCATGCGTGAAATTCAGGAGGAATTAATCAAGCATAGTGTTGCTGATTGTAAGTCCCAAGTTTGGTGGAGAACAAGGTTACAGTTCTCTAGTTTAGGTTGGAAACAAAGAAAGTATGCTTTGGTTTCTGAGAATCATTAGTGATAGGATTTGTAAGGAACCTCATATCTTATCATAGTGGATTCAGTCCTAGAAAGGACAAAGTGGATTAGTTGAGAGATTACGCCACTCTCAGATACCACTGTAAATGTGTTTGTGTGATTTACTTTACTGCACTTAGTTTTCAGCAAGTCAAGTTTATCATACTTTGTTACTCTGCTCACTTGCTGAAACTAGCTCTCTATTAAAAGCACTTATTGTAAAAGACTTCCGCACTCTGTTTTTAAGTATAACAAACTCATTACTGAAAAGTAATAAGTACTTGCTGAGAAAGTTAAGTACCAGCAAACTCATTACTGAAAAGTAATAAGCACTTGCTGAGAAAGTTTTAAACGCCGAAAAGTTTGAAAAGACTATTCATGTAACGCCCGACTAAAATAAATTAAAAAAATAATAATAATAATAAAATAAAAATAAATAAATAAAATAAAATAAAATAAACAAATAAATGAGCATTTGCATGCGAATTCTTTACAACTTAACAATGTGTATTATCGAACATTTGAATTAGTAGTAACTACTAGCAAATTAGCTTCTTATTCTAAGTAATATTTTGTCACATGTTTTAATATTTATTTAATTATTTTCACTCTTTTTAAACAAGCTACTACTAGTAAAAAAAGATAAGTATAAGATTTAAAATCAAACAAAAATTGAACAAGTGTGTGTTTGTGGAGTGAAAAACGTGGCTCATGGGGGTGATTACACAAATCATCTTAAATCATCATTAACTAAGATATTCACCTACTATAAATAGGTCATTGTTGTTGTAATTTTTCATCAATAACCACGATCACAATTCACACTACATAAAATGTCTCCTCATAACAAACATCCTATATTTAGCCATACAAACTATCAATTAGCCAAATTCTTTTAAATCCTACATAATCCTATAACATTAAAATAACTAAATTAACATTCAAACTTTTTAGTTCAAGAATTCTCACCATCCTATCCTAGTAACTAAAGGTACGTTTCTCAAACTACTAGAAATTGTATGAATTATTATTAATTTTATGAATAAGTACTCAAACTACTAGAAATTGTATACTTAACAAGCAAAATGTATTTTCTTATGTTCTCCTATATGGTAATGTAAAGCATATCATTAGAAGTATAACTCTAAGATTTAATGAATTTTGTAAATAGTACTAGCTTATACTTTTCTTGGTTTATATATAAGTACTAATCATAGACTACTTAAGAACTTGTCTAAAAACAGAGTAATAAGCTTGGCATCTAGATTTATATTTTTGTTATAAAAACCTCTAGGAGTTAAATTTTGATGGAAGTATATATATAATTTTATAAATTTATTGAGCTAATAATACTTAAGACTATATTTTTAACATTAAAATTGTCACTTCCTTAGGAGTAACTTCTCAGGAGAAAGATTGAAGGTCGTATCTAAGTAGCAAGCGTCTAAGGTGAGGTGATTTTATTCCTGTCGTAAAACCCTTCGGCATCCGGCCCTGAGGATGACAGACTCCCTTAAACCTTGCAATATTTTCCTAAGCCTAATCTCTTTTACTCCGTATATTTACTTCATCCATTACATATATCATTTGCTCTAAATTTGTTTTTTTGATGTTCTAGTTGTATTTCTAAACTATGGTCTATGGTAACACCCGGTCCATAATGATTATTTGTCTATATTAATTTATATGACATCTATTGATATCTCTTGTTTCGATGATACATTTCGTTTACACTTGAGGACGGTCATGGGAAGTTTGGCCATGGGTTATTGATGGATGGCCACTGGGTAGTAAGGCCTACCAGTTTAAGTCATACCTATCATTGTCCACTTTTGTTTCAGACACCGCGTCTAGGCGGAGTTGGCTATACCCCGTGATCTGAAATGACATGTACTCGAGCATGTCTTTTCGTTTTGTTGAGGTCGCGCCTCAGTGAAGTTATAAGGTAGTATTATTCGGGAGTCATAAGGACGGTCATATGAGTTAGGCCTGTCTTATGGCCCTATATTCTTATCACTAATCTTAATTATTGTTGTTTTATCTTAACTTTATTCTTTATACTCCGTAATATCATGCCATTATTTTTAAAACATCACTAAGTTATCAAAAACTTACCCCTCTTTTGTTGTCTGTCTAATCCTCAGAGTAAAAGCGTAGGAACGGTATCATGGAAGAAGCTGGTTGGAGTTATCTCTATAGAAATTTTGAGTTGAAGTAGTTATTATTACTATAATAAGAGACCAACCTTAGTATGATAATTGTTTGGTACTCCCGATGTGTATATACTACTTTACTTTGCTCAATATTTCCGCTGTAATATTTACCACTTTTGTGAAATAAAATATTAGTTTGCTCTGTATCTCTTTTGTTTATTGACCTATCCTTTTTATCAAACTCTAACTTGTGGAGGAATCATCATCCTAACGAGTTAGAATTTGATATATAAGGTACAGTTGTCACAATTCACCCCCTAGTCTTTTCTTGTATGTTGTTTGTGTGTGTGCAAGATTTCAATCTGATCCTAGAGAATCACACTACAAGGAAGCACTCAAAATACTGAAATATGTCAAAGGCACAGTCAATGTTGGATTATCGTATCCAAAAGATTCTGGATTAGAATTGGTTGGTTATTCAGATGCTGACCATGGTGGATCAACTCTTGATCGAAAAAGTACCTCTGGTACTTGTCAGTTTGTAGGTACAAGATTAATTTCATGGTTCAGCAAGAAGCAAACTTGTGTGGCCAATTCATCCACTGAATCTGAATACATTGCGGTTGGTTGTTGTACTGCTCAAATTCTATGGATTCAACAACAACTAAGAGATTATGGTATTTCTGCAAAGAAAACACCAATCTTTTGTGATAATAAAAGTGCTATTGCTATCACGCAAAATCATAAGTTTCACTCAAGGACAAAGCACATTGATATTAGACATCATTTCATTAGAGATCATGTGAAAAAAGGAGACATTGAGGTTGTAAAGATAGGTACTGATGATCAACTTGCTGACATCTTTACCAAACCCCTTTCAGATAATAGGTTCGCAATGCTAAGGTATAACCTTGGATTGATTGAACTACCTCAATAAAAAGGGTACATTTGATTGAATTGCTGAAACGGCCATTCAACAAGTCAACAGTTGCTTAAAATTTAATTATCCCTTGAAAGTCCCTTTTTATTTGGTTCTACTAGTGTTTGCTGAAACAAGCATTGAGCAAGTAAATCCTTCAAACCGAGTATTTGTTAGGAAACTTGGTCACTTGCTGAAACATGTATTCAATAAGAAAAATCTAAGGATTGCTGAAACGGGTATTCAGACAATCAAGGATACTGAAACAGGTATTCAAGTATCAAAAGATAAAACTGAGACGGGAACTCAGCAAAGAGCAAGATTGTTTTCACTAAAGAAGAACTTACCTAAAATATCTCACTATAAAAGGGATTTACTGAGACGGGAACTCAGGAACATCTTTGACCTAAAGAAAAATGAGATATTTGATTAAGGGGGAACTTTCAGCAATTACAAGGCTTGTTACTTATAAAGTAATTGCTAAAGTTAGAACGATTAAAATTGCTGAAAAGATTCTCTAATACTTCATCAAGCTATTAGCTTCTAAGTAAAAGATGTAAAATCCCTCGATTCAAGGTAAAATCTATTGTGGCGTTAATCTTGGCACATATAAACTCGCTATTAATCATGACAAGAAATGCAATCGTGGCCATTGATTTTAAAGCAGTTGATGATCCAACGGTTAATGTTATAAAGTGAAAACAAGCTCTGACGGTTTCGGGTTAGTGGACCACTACGCATTTAAGGCAAAGGCTCCACTAACTCATTGTATCTCTGTTTTACCCTTGCTGCAGACTCAAAACCATTGAGTTTCTCACACAACAGAGATACTATATAAATGAAGAGTTAGAGAAAGACAAAATTCTTTAACTCCACATTTCCTTTCCCTGCAAAAATTTCTCTAGCCTGTGCTCTGAAACACTGTACCTCCGGTAAAAAAGAAAAGCATATTTTTCGTAATCTTAATTATCCCCTATTCTTACCTTGCTATATAAAGATATGGCTCCCAAGAGACAACAAACCAAGAACACCAAGTCCTCAAAGGCAGACAGTGCTGGAAAAAGCACTGCTCCCACTCCGGTGAACAACACAGTGAAAATTGTGTTAGCAAACAACCGAGTCACTGAAAGACCCATGCCTCCCGCATATCTCAACACTGAAAAGTGTGAGCAGATGATGCAATGGGGTGGATTTGCAAAAGAAAAGTATATCCGATACTTTTATGAACAAGAACTTGACGAAGAAAATGTTGAGGCGTTGAATTACATCAATCAACAAGGCCTACTTTCCTTTATCACTGCTCACCCTAAAAAGAGAGGGACTATGGCGGACACTATGGAATTCTACAACAATGCAGAAATCCAAACCCTTACTGACGAACAAGGAATCATTGAAAAAGTGATTTCTACAACAGTACAGGGAAACAAAATCATCCTGAAATGGATTGCTTTGGCAAATATCTTTCAGATTCCAACTACTGGAACTGAAGATGACATCACTGCCACTGTTGAGGAGATTGAAGCCTTCTACAGTGATGTTAGAAATGAAAGGATGTAGAAAGGAGAAATCTTTGTCATTCTCTTGGACTAGTAGCGTTGGTACTCGTAAAAGTCTTAGACTCCGAAGTCGGCCTGAAAAGATGGCCATTGTTGATGCACATTTATGAGAACAAAACCGACATCAACTGGGCTAAATACATCTTCAACAGATTTGTTGATTGTATTTCAAAGTTCAAAGTCAAGGTGGAAGACAATGCTGTCTCGCCAATGTTCCGAGTGATGTATGGACTAAACATTTGTTACATCTTGGAACATTTCCAGATCAAGCTAAGAAACCCATTGCCAATCAAAAAGTCAGTATGCAATGTGGGAAGAGCTTTCTACAAGCTAAATGGACCCAAGGATGCTGACAAACAGTCCAAGAAAGCAACAGAGTCAAATGTTGTTGATACTGCTGCGGTTGTTGACACTAAGGCCCCCAGCAAAAGATCAAAGAAGAGAAAAGCTGATGATGATATTCAAACTGCAGCTTCATCAGCTGATCCTGTTCCTAAGAAGGCCAGAACAAAAACCTTCCCAAGGAAGAAAACGACGGCAAGAAATTTAGTTCCGATCGTTCATGAGATACAGGACGATGATACAACAGTGGTTGCTGAAAAGCAAGCCACTCCAGTACTTGTTGTAGAAGCACCTGCTGAAGCTTCTACAAATCCAATAAATTTGGATACATCTACTGAAGAAAGACCACAAGGCAGTGGAAATGAAATTCCTGCCTTAGAAAGAATTGATGATGTCTACATTGTAGATAATCTTGAGGATACAACACTTGAGCCATGAAGTGATATTGTTGCAGACCTCAGAAAGGCTGCACTTGCTGAAGACGTTGCCAGCAAAGCAACAAAAGAAAAAGAGACCGTGCTGAGATAGCAACTAGTCAAGAAAAGAAAGTTGCTGAAACAACAACTATTGAAGAACCAGTTGCTGAGACTGCAACTGTTCAAAATCAAGAGTTTACTGAAAATCATCAAGAAGCATCATTCGACGACATATCAAGACTTCTCATGATACAAGGCAGAAGAACTTCTGCACCGGAATCTACAACTCCTGCCCAGCAGGATGAACAAAACAAGGATGCTACTACATCTCCTGTTGAATTGGAAAGTAGTACCTGCACAACCAAGTGTGCAACATGAGCTTGCTGAAAACCAGCAGATATTTCATGATACAGTTTTAGACTCTAAAACTACTTTCCAAAACTTTCCTGAAAATAACTTTGCTTTTATTTAGGCTCAAAAGGAGATAAAAGAAGCAGTTCTCATCACAGAAGACCATGAAGTTAGTTTAGATGAACTTTACTCAAACTTCAAGAGAAACACTTTGACTAGAGTTGCTAAGTCTGCCAGCAACTGGCAAAGGTACAGAAGAATGGACTTCTCAGATCTTCACATCCATCTCTCAAATCAAAAGAAGAGAAACTCTCTCATCAAGCTTGAGACTTTCATACACTCTATCTTTCCTGAAGAGCTATTTTATTCTCAGCAAATGAATGCTAATCTGGTTGTCACAATCAGAGAGAATATGAAAGCTAAGTTTAAGAGTGCCTCTCCAGCTGAACAAGCTGTGATGCTCAAAGGCTCATTTGTGCCAGTGGTGGCTGATCCCCACAAAATCAATGAGGAAGAAGAGGTAACAAGTCAGGCAAAGTACAAACATCTAGAGTTAGTTATTCTCACTGATGATGATGAAGAAGAGGAGGATGAAAATGTCCCAGAAAATTCTAGTGATGAAGAATCAAAAGATTCAAAGGACAGTAATGACGAAGATGATGACAATCAAGGTCCTAGTCCAGATGCTGGTGGAGAGAAATTGTCAGTTGCTGATCAAGAAGATCAAGCACATGCTGAAAACCAAGAAGTTGAACAACCTCCCAGCAAGCAACAGGAATCTGCTTCAACTCCTGCTGACCGATCCACTCCAGCAACTGAACAAGTTGTTGAGACTGAAGAAGAATATGCCAGAAAGCGGGTTGAAATGCCTAATGGAAAAACAAAGCTTTCTGATGCCGAGATAATTTTACTCGAAGCTCAGATCTTTGATCCAAACCATGAGGAAGATGAAATCTTTGATGAAGATTATCAAAGAGCAATGAATAGTCTACAGGTTTACGTAGCAAGCACTCAACGTTTAGATATTGCTCAATACTTCCAGAAGATTTTCTCAAAATCTCTCTTACACTCTTCTCAGCAAGTGCAGTAAATTCAACACAGTCCTTTTCGTAGTTTTCCAAAAGCCTACGGACTTGTAGTTGAAGAATTCTTGCATTTTTGGAGGCAGTATGATGATGCTTTTCAGCATTCATTTCCATGTAGTTAGTCACCCACAAATGCATGCCCCAATTGCTGGCATGGAGAAGCTGTGTATCTGAAATGCTTTTCGGATGAATCTTTCTTAGCCAGAGAAGATCTTCTTCTTGATCCTTAGCAGTGAGATAGAAATACTCATAAGGAATCAATCCAAGTCTCTTCTATGTTTTCTTTGTCACTGGGTCAGAATAGTAAGCAATGCTAGGTGGTTTGATCAGATCTGGTTCTTTTCTATAAGTCTTACCAATGACAATTCTTCTTACTGAGACCTCGAGATTCAACCATTTCCCAACAATATTTTTTGGGAGGGATTCTTCCCTTTGATTTCTTTGTACCTTGAGTTCAATCCATGTGAACATTTGGATCAATATGGCTGTAGGAAAGAACTCATTCACCAGCAAATCTTCCAGCTTTAAGATCCAACAACCATGAATGTTTCTAATTACATTCTGAGTGGTTTCTTCATTGCTGGTCTTTGTGTATTCGATGCCAGAGCCAATAGCAATGCTGGCCAGCCTCTTTTCTTCCTGTCTTTGCCTTCTTCTTCTTGTCTTAGCATTGTCTTGATCTCTTGCTGAAGAGTCAGACGAGAAATGCTTTGAGTGGCCAGACGGAGTCAAGGCTGTTAAGGGTCTAGCTCTTATGGCTTGAGCTATTGTTTGACTGTCATCATCTTCATCATCTTCATTCAGATTGTGATTGTTAGGAAACTTGTAATTTTGATGAGCAATTAACCATGCTAAATTAAGAACAGTCCAGTAACTAGTACTCTTAAGGTCCATAGGATTTTAGAATTCTAAGGACATTGTAAAAGAGGAACGTTTGCTGATGACTTAGATAGGTGTTAGATAAGTTATTTCTTTCGTGTATGACGTATTTTATTTTCTGAGAAGAAAATAATTTATTGACACTTTAGCGTATGATGTATTTTATTTTCTGAAAAGAAAATATCTTATTGATGCTTAGCTTTAATTAATCTTATTTTCTGAAAAGAAAATGACCTATTGAAGCATTTGCTGAAGATGTATTTTGTTTATTACAAACAAATTATTGAAGCAAATAAGAAACCGGTCAGAATCTTGAAGACTTTTGAAGATCTGAAGACTTGAAGACTTGAAGACTTGAAGATTGCTGAAGACTGGTAAGGCACGTGTTGCTCAGAAAGTGAAATTTTCAGCAACAGCATTGCATAAGTGAAAATCTGAAAGACAGAGTAGGTTGTGCTTGCTGAAACTGAGAATGAACAATTGCTGATGAACATATGTGACCTCTTGCTGAATGTACGTGATTTTGCGCTCCAATGTTACTGTTTGAATTCTATTCAAAAGTGCATTTAATGCAAAGCTTACACGCTAAGGACATGAAGACTAGAAGACAAACAAAGGTTGCTGCTGAAAGTACAAAAGCAAGATAGTGACATGTTAAGGAACAAAAGGCTTAGGATTTGAAATTCAAACGGCTCCTTACTTGCACTATAAATAGAGGTCATCCGGCAAAGAGTTGAAGTGTGTCAACAACGTGATCAAACTCTCACTTGTGCTTAAAAACTCACAAACCTTCAAACACTCTTACTGCCATTGATCCGTTCCAAGACTTAAAGCTTGAAAAAGCTACTTGTGAAGAAGTAGAACAAAATCGGCTAAGAAATTAGTTAAGTGTTCTTTCTTTCGAACAAGAACAAGTCTTGACACCAGAAACAATCAAACTTGTTTACTGCAAAGTATTCCAAGTTGTGTTTCTTAGATTACTTGTTGTAACTGAATAAGTTATAATTAAGTCATCTCACCCCAAAACTCTCTAACTGAAAATACACCCTTTCAGGCGTGATATTCAGGGGGAACTTAATCAAGAAAAGTTTTGCTGATTAAAAGTACCAAGTTTGGTGGAGAACAAGGTTGAGTTCTCTAGTTTAGGTTGGAGACAAAGCAAGTGTGCTTTGGTTTCTGTTGAATCGCTTTAGATAGGAGATTGTAAGGAACCTCAATCATATCTTAGTGGATTCAGTCCTAGAAAGGACAAAGTGGATTAGTTGAGAGATTACGCCACTCTCAGATACCACTATAAAAGCGTTTGTGTGATTTACTTACTGCATTTAGCTTTCAGCAAATTATATCTGTTTGTACACAGTCACTCACTTCACTTGCTGAAACTCTTTACTTGCTGAAAAAGCACTTATTGTTTCAAAGACTTCCGCTCTCTGATTTAAGTACCAGCAAACCAAGTTACTGGAAAGTAACTTACGCTTGCTGAGAAAGTTAAGTATCAGCAACCTCATTACTGAAAAGTAATAAGTACTTGCTGAGAAAGTTTTTAAACGACAAAAGTTTGAAAAGACTATTCACCCCCCCCCCTCTAGTCTTTTCTTGTTGTTTAAATGGACCAACAAGTGGTATCAGAGCTGGAGGTTCTTTAGCCTTCTGCACTGAACCTAGATCCCTTAAGTGCTTTCCGTAAATCACTTTCACTTGATCAGTTTGGTAGTGCTTTGCTGACAGGATGTCTTTAGGAGATGCTCCCTTGCTGAAGCTGGAAAATTACGAGAAATGGCGAAACAACATGATGTTACATCTTGAGGCCATTAGTGATGAGATGGTCACCGTCATTAATGATGGACCTATCAAGATCACCAAGGTTGAAAGGAGTTTCCCTCATAGAACCACTGAAGCTGGAAAGGAAACTATCCAAAACCAAGAGAGGTATGGACTTCTGGCGAAGCTAAGAGATTCCGTCTTGATGGCCAAGCAAGAAATATCATCATCAGATCAACTCCGGATACCATACAGTGCAAACTGTGGGGTGCTAAGACTGCTAAGGAGGCTTGGAAAATGGTTCAAGATCTTGGTGATGGATCTGACAAGACCAAGGAAAACAAACTTGAAGTACTTAAGCTGAAGTTTCAAAACTTTAAGCAAGGTGCTAACGAGTCACTGGAAGACTTGGACTTCAGATTCACAACTCTTGTTAGTGAAATGGCAGCGCTGGGTGTTGGAAATCTTTATTCAGATTCTGAGAAAGTGAAAACTATCATCAGAAGTTGAATCAAGAATGGATCCATACTCAAAATTTCTATTATAATCAAGGAATGCCTGACATTACACCAACTGAGTTGTTCTCTCATCTTGCTACTGTCAATTATGAGACAAAGCAAAGAGAAAATGTGTTTGCTGAAAAATCGCAAACATTGCTCTTGCTGCAAAGCCGTCATCTTCTGAAAAGAAGAATGATAAAGAGTCTGGTGATGAAAATGCTTTAGTTGTTAAAAACATGAAGAAATTCATCAGTAAGGAACTTGAAAGGCGAAAAGCAAAAGAGAAGCTGAAAAAGCATCTTGGTAATAACTACCATAAGTACAAGAATGATACTAGTTCGCTGAACAAGCAAGCTCAGCAAGCTACATCATCAGAAGAACCAGCAGTTGGAAATGATCTATGTTTTTACTGCAAAAGCCTGGACACTTCAAAGCTAATTGCCCTTTGCTGAAAGGCAAATCTGCTGAAAAGAAGAAGAAGTTCAAAAGAGCTTTCATTGCTGAAGAAAAGAAGAAGCTTCAAGCAAAAATCGATGCATTGTGCATTGAGACAACGCTCCGAAGACAGTGAGGATGAAAGTTCAGACACCGACGATGAAGAAGCCACTCTAGACGTGGAGATTGGCAAAGAAGTGTGTGGAATAGCTATGGAAGCTTATCCAGATGTGTCGAACTACGAATTCTGCCTCATGGCCGGTCAGGTAAATAATTCTACCTCTGACTCAGATTCAGAAAGTGAAGACGAGATTGACCTTGACAAGATTCAAGGAGAAATCGAAAGACTTGAGAAAACTCTCAGCAAACAGCAAGAAAAACTTCAACTCTCTGAAACTCTGACCAAGCAAACTACTAAAAAGTATGTTTTGCTGAAAGAAGAAACAGAAGAAAAGGATGCTGAAATAAGGCGTCTTAAGAAGTTGATTGCTGAGGCTGCTGAGAAAAATTCTCAAATGGCATTAGAATTAGAAGAGTATCAGTCCTCAATTCTAAAGTTACTTGCTGAAATCCAAGAAATGAAAAAGGTGAAAATCAATTTCAAATCCTATGTGGAAGCAAGTAATACGCTGACTGAACTAAACTCTTATTTGAGAGATCCATCTCAGAAAGAAGGTTTAGGAGCAACGTGTGAAGGTGATAACGTAGAAATCTTGAGAAAAGATAATCACCTATCTCCTTTGTACGTGCTACGGATAGTAGTCCACCAGTTATCTATCAGTTTGGTCAAACTAAGGTTGCTGAAACATGCAATCAAGTACCTATGACCATAAAGCCCGCTGTTGCTACTCAAAGTAACAAGACTTTAAAAGGAAAACAGGTTGCTGAGAAGCAAACTGGAAAGAAAAAGAATGCCGTGAAGCATTCCGCCAAACAAGTTGCTGAAAAGCAAGTTGTTAAGTCTAAAGGCAAGATTACCAAAAGTAATCAGAAGTCCTTTGCTGACAAACCTGAATCAAGTAAGGTTGCTGATGCTAAAGCTCAGCATTCTCCAAAGAGTGGACTCGGTTTCAAAACCAAGTAAAGTCAACTCTTTCATGAGTATAAGCAAAGTCAGCAAAGATACTTCAAAGAGATGAAGAAAACCAAGCCTAAGAGTTTTGAAAAGACTCCCAATGCTAGGACTAGAAGGAACCTTGCTAGAAAAGAACTTACTGAAAAGTATGTTCAGCAAAAAGGTCAACAGAGCAAGACACCACATCAGAAAGTGGATTTGACCAGCACGAGTCAAATGTCTTTCAGCTCAAAACCTCCTAGTTCCTCACCAAGTAGAAAACAAGTCAAAGTTGAAAAACTTCAGACTTGGGTTTCTACTGGACGCATTCTTGAACATGTTAATGGACATCCATCATTGGATAATTAACTTATTTGCTCTTGATTGTGCAGACTGCAACCACGGAGACAACGATGCAATCTGGCACTTTGATAGTGGTTGTGGAAAGCACATGACGGGCAACAAGAATAACCTTATAACTATAGACGGTGGTCTAAAGGTCCAACAATAAGGTTGCTGGTGGAGGCTCCGGATCTACAAAAGGCTATGGTGATGTGAAGTTGGGATGCATAACCATTTATGGAGTTCTTTATGTCAAAAATCTTAAGTTTAACCTTTTCAGCATGAGTCAATTTGCTGACAAAGGATACTTCATCGAAATTAAAAGTGATGAATGTAAACTTGTAGATTTTGAGACTAAAAAGGTTATAATGATTGCAAGAAGATCAGGAGGCTTGTACACCGTTGATGGTCTTCAGCAACGTTGAAAAATGCCTTGTCTCAGATCATGATTGCCTTGCTGAAAAAGCATGGTTATGGCATAAACGAACAAGTCATCTAAACTTCAAGACGCTGAATAAGCTGTCTAAAAAGGCACTTGTAGTTGGATTACCTAGGGTTACTTTTAAGAAGGATGGTGTTTGCAATGCATGTCAGCAAGGAAAACAAACCAAATCTTCTTTCAAGAACAAGGCAGTACCGTCAACTACAAAACCTTTACAACTCTTACACATGGACTTGTTTGAATCTTCTTCAACAAGCTATGCTGGTAAGAAGTATGGTCTAGTCGTGGTAGATGACTATTCAAGATTCACTTGGGTAGTATTCATCAAGCACAAATCTGAAACCAAGACTGAAATACCTAACTTGCTGAATAAGCTTGAAGTCATGAAAAATGACAAGGTAAGAGTCATAAGGACAGACCATGGTACTGAGTTTGTAAACCAGTACATAACTGAATATTGTACCTCCAAAGGTATTCAACATCAGTTATCCTCAGTAAGGACACCACAGCAAATGGTGTTGCTGAACGGAAGAATCGTACCCTGAAAGAAGCCGCAAGAACAATGCTTGCTGACACTGAGTTAAGTGAGGCTTACTGGGTTGAAGCGATTAATACCGCCTGCTATACTCAGAATAGATGTTTGATTACTAAGGAATACAACAAAACTCCTTATGAATTGTTTGTTGGAAAACCTCCTAACATCACTCATCTAAGAGTATTTGGTTGCAAGTGTTTCGTTCTTAACAATGGTAGAGAATACCTAAGAACATTTCAACCAAAGGCAGACGAAGCGATATTTCTTGGCTACTCCTTGCATAGTAAAGCTTACAGAGTTTACAACAAAAAGGCACAAAAGATTGAAGAATCTGTGCATGTTGTATTCTACGAAAAGACACAAGGTGTGCCTGCTGAAGAAGAAATATCAGAATGTATGAAAAAGCTAATCATACATGAGCAAAGAACTGAATCTGATGCTAGGCAAATCAAGTCAATTGAACTAAATGATGATTCTGACAATGATTCTCCTCCCCCGAGTCATGACAAGATAAATATAGTTCACGACAAAGAATTTCCAGCAAAAGATGCGGTTGCTCCGGAAGTTGCTGAAATTACGCAATCTCCAGTGCCTGCTGATGAAATACCTCAACCCAGCAATGCTGAACAAGCAGTTGCTGACGATCAAATCTCAGCAGAGACACAAATTCCCAGTAGTACTGAACAAGTACATACTGAAGAGTCACATGCTGATGAGCAAACATATCCTGATCCAACAAACAGGAAACCTGTTAATAAATGGATTAGAGATCATCCCTCTACGGATATGATTGGCGATATTAATAAACGCCAAGTGACTAGATCCAAAGCTACTCAAGGACTTGCTGAAGAAGCAACTGTCGTAGAAGTAGAATCTTTATTCTCTTGCTTTGTTTCAGAAATTGAACCTAAAACCATAGAAGAAGCTTTGAAGCATTCTGAATGGATAAAGGCAATGCAAGAAGAATTGGATCAATTTGAAAGAAACAAAGTCTGGAAACTTGTGCCACTTGCTGAAAATAAGAAAGCTATTGGTACAAAGTGGGTGTTCAGAAACAAGCTGAGCGAGTCTGGTGAAGTAACAAGAAACAAAGCACGCTTAGTTGCTCAAGGTTACTGTCAGACTGAAGGATTGGACTATGATGAGTCTTACGCTCCAGTTGCAAGATTGGATGCAATTAGGCTTTTCTTGGCCTTTGCTGCTCACAATGACTTCATTGTTTACCAAATGGATGTTAAGAGTGCATTCTTAAATGGTGAACTTGCTGAAGAAGTCTACCTAGAACAACCCCCTGGCTTTGAACTTCCCTCAGAAACCAAGATGGTATATAAGCTTCAGAAAGCTGTATATGGTCTAAAGCAAGCACCAAGAGCATGGTATGATACCTTAGCTAAGTTCTTGCTGGAAAATGGTTTCAAGAAAGGTGAAGTTGACAAAACTCTTTTTACCATGAACCATGATGGTAAATTAATCTTAGTTCAAATTTATGTGGATGACATAATTTTTGGATCTAAGGACAAGCAACTTTGTGATGATTTTGCCAAACTCATGACAAATAAGTTTGAAATGAGTATGATGGGAAAATTGAATTATTTCCTAGGGTTGCAAGTCAAGCAACTCAAAGATGGAATATTCATAAATCAAGCAAAGTATGCGAAAGAAATGCTCATAAAGTTTAGGATCAAAGAGGATGAAAAACCTGAAAAGATCCCTATGAGTGTTGGTACCAAATTGGGCTATACTAAAGAGGACAAAAGTGTTGAAGAACACAAGTATAGGAAGCTCATTGGTTCCTTGTTGTATTTAACAGCAAGTAGACCTGACATTCAGTATGCTGTTTGTGTGTGTGCAAGATTCCAATCGGATCCAAGAGAATCACACTACAAAAAGGCAATTAAAATACTGAAATATGTTAAAGGTACAGTCAATGTTGGATTATGGTATCCAAAAGATTCTGGACTTGAATTGGTTGGCTATTCTGATGCTGATCATGGTGGATCAACTCTTGATAGAAAAAGTACCTCTGGAACTTGTCAGTTTTTGGGTACTAGATTAATATCATGGTTCAGCAAGAAGCAAACGTGTGTCGCCAATTCATCTACTGAATCTGAATACATTGCAGCTGGTTGTTGCACAGCTCAAATCCTATGGATTCAGCAACAATTAAGAGATTATGGTATTTCTGCAAAGAAAACACCAATCTTTTGTGATAATACAAGTGCTATTGCAATTACGCAAAATCCTAAGTTTCACTCTAGGACCAAGCACATTGATATTAGACATCATTTCATTAGAGATCATGTGGAAAAGGGTGATATTGAGGTTGTGAAAGTAGGTACTGAAGATCAGCTTGCTGACATCTTTACCAAGCCCCTACCGGATAATAGGTTCGCAATGCTAAGGTATAACCTTGGATTGATTGAACTACCTCAATAAAGGATACACTTGGCAGAATGCTGAAACAGGTATTCAGCAAGCCAAAGTATTCCTGTCCAAAAGACCAAGTCACTGATTTCTTCTAAGAAATGATAAGTCACAACATGATTGCTGAAACAGGCATTCAGCAAGTAATTCCTTCAAAACAGGTATTTGTTAGGAAACTTGATCACTTGCTGACAGGCCTCAGTAAGTGAAAGAACTTAAGGATTGCTGAGACGGGTACTCAGACAATCAAAAGATACTGAAACAGGTATTCAAGTATCAAAGGAATTTTCTGAAACGGGAACTCAGAAAAGAGCAAAATCTCATCTCTCAGATTTACCAAAGGATGTCTCAAGTGCAAAAGAATTTACTGATACGGGAAATCAGAAATATCTTTTAAACTTAGAATATGAGATATCTAAGTAAGGGGGAACTTTCAGCAAGTATCTAGATTGTTAATCAAACTCGCTGAAAAGATTCTTGTCTATTTCAGCAAGCAATCTATCCCTTATTACTCGGTAAAATCAATTTGTGACGTTAGCTGGCACAGATAAACTCGCAATAAATCATGACATGAAATTCAATCGTGGCCATTGATTAAAGGAGTTATTAATCTAACGGCTAACAAAACAGAGAGAGAGTGCTCTGACGGTTTTAGTTAGTGGGCCACTACGCATTCAATGCAAAGGCTCCACTATCTCCAGTGTTTCTCTGTTTTACCCTTGCTGAGAACTCAAATCGATTGAGTTTCTCACACACCAGAGACACTATATAAAGAAGGAGTTAGAAAAATGACAAAATTCTTTTAACTCACATTTCTCTCTTGCAATCTACCTGAAAATACTGTTCCGGAAAAAGAAACAATTTGTTTCTACAACTTTGCTCTATATAAGAAATGGG
>CM051455.1:107576457-107603137 GCA_028274465.1 Plantago ovata | reverse complement strand
TGAAAAAGTGATCCTACTTATGTTCAGAACACGCAAATTTGTCCTAAAATGGACTGATTAGCGGAGATTTTTCAGATTCCAACCCGGAACTGAAGATGACGTCACTGGCCACTGACGAAGAAATTGAAGCTGTCTACAGTGACGTCAGAAATGCAAAAATGAAGAAAGGAGAGATAGCTCCCGTGACTTGGACAAAGCACGTTAAGAGAAAGCATCTCTGCCATTCACTTGGTCTAGTAGCTCTGCTACTCATTAAGTTCTTGACTCCCAAGTTGGAGGAATTGACCAAGTAGGCCTGAGAAGATGTCCATTGCTGATGCATATCTATGAAAATAAATCGGAACTTAACTGGGCTAAGTACATTTTCAACAGGCTTGTTGATTGTGTTACTAAGTTTAAAGTAAAGGTAGAAGACAACAAGGTCTCACCTTCCTTTTTAGTTATGTATGGAATCAAGATATGCTATATCCTTGAACATTTCAGGATTCAGCTAAGAAACCCATTGCCAATCAAGAAATCTGTGTGCAATGTGGGAAGATCTTTCTACAAGCAGAATGTACCTAAGATTGCTGGTAAGAAAACCAAGAAGACAACAACTGCAAATGTTGTCAGCACAAGCCAGCAAGAAAGGTATACAACAGCTGCAGATGTTACCACTCAGCAACTTAGAGATGAAACTGCTGTTGGTGGTGGTAACACAAATGAAACTGCTGTAGAAAATCAACAAGGTAAGTGTACAACAGCCGTTGCTGAAAATGCAACAATAGATGACTCTGGGAAACTGGAGAAATCTAAAAAGAAAAAAGGAAAGCTGATGATGACACTCAGACTGCAGCGTCATTAGCAAATCCCGTACCTAAGAGGAAACGGACAAGTAACAAAAGAAAGAAGACACTGGCTTCTCAGTTAGTCCCAAATGTCCAAGACTCCTCAGTCAATTCCCAGACAAATGCTGAAACGCATTTGCCAGTAGATGTTGCTGAAATAATTACTGAAACATACATCAGCAATGTTGAAGTGTTTGCGGAAGCCTTCAACAATCAACTTAACGTTGATAACTCTACTGAGAATAGACCACAAGGCAGTGGAAATGAAATTCCTGCCCAAGTCCCAAATATCTACATTGTAGATAATCTAGATGATCAAACCATGGAACCAGTAAGCGACATTGCTGCTGATCTGCAAAGAGCGGCACTTGCTGATGCTGCTGAACAGATGGTTGCTGAACAAGCAACTCATCAAGTTGGTGAAACCCAGCTTGCTGATGGACCAGTTGCTGAGATAGCAATGGTTCCTCACTATAAGAAAATTAGATTATGTGTCAGTTAGAAATGTAGCTATATAGTGCTTTAACAACAAAAAGTATTTTAGTGTCAATTTTTAACTAATGCCACAAGTAGCGATGTAGCTAAATCTACAATGTCACCTCAATATTATATTGTCACACTTATTTTAGTCTCACATTTACTTTTAAAGGTTACATTTAATAAATGTGATTGTTCTACTTTTTAATGGCAATAAAAACTAAGACAACAGAAAATTTTAGTCACATTATAAGGTGAAACAATATATGCATTCAGTATCACTATATATGCATTAGTCGCATTGAATTATGACATCGTTATTATAAATAGCTTCACTCAAAATTGCCACAGAAGCTAAGTGTGACATTTTGTAATGTAACTAGAAAAAATTAATTTATTTTGAAAAATATATTACAAATTAAAAGAACCAATACCATTGGTTGCAACCAATCAGACATAATTATTAAAATAGACATCACACCGCTGAAAATGAAATAAAATTGCAAAGTAAAATGTTAGTACATGAGAAAATGAAAAAGCAAGACGTTGAATCTCATTATCACTACTATCTACCTATTTTGCTAGCAAATGAGCTAAAGCATTGTCCTCAAGTCTAAATCTCTAATAATCTGAAATTGGAATCACAAAATGCCATCTTTCTTCATCGATGTAATTTCCAGTAGCAAATCAACATGCCCCTGGCTACGTACTGCAAAGCTCAAACTGCAGCTACACTATGCCCTTCAGGAGTTACACTTACATCCTTCCAGCCCGCCATGTCAATTCACTGTACTGCTACCTTTGATTGCAAACTCCGGATCGATGATAAAAGGAACTTGTTGTCTTCTCCATGCCAAAACACTACCATCAGCTTCTCAACTTACTATGCCTAACCCAGCTGCACGCAAATGCTTCAAGATGGAAGCATCAAATTTTATTTTCATGAAGGTAGTTGGACGTGCACACCATTAATGGATGTACAGAAAATCCTGTGGATCATATGGTGAATGTGTGAACACTGCAATTACTATTACTCCATTAGTATTGGCATCAATAACCACATTAAGAATAATATGATTATGGAGATGATACCGTAAGCAGAAGTTACTGATCATTTGAGTAAATTATGGCAAATATTGACAATGATAGCAAACATTGCACCAGCGGAGTTTTCTTGTTTTCACATAGGTTGCCTCATATGGCCAGGTGTAGCAGAACAGAAATACAAGATACCATTTAGTTTCAAACAAATATAGTAGAACAGAAATACAAGATATCATGCATTTAGTAGTTTCAAACGAAAACCTTGTAGCAAAGAATGACATAGGATGTACACAGGGGGGATCTTAGTTTCACTTCTAAGGTTGTAAGATAACAGTTTACTCAAGCTCTCATAGCCTAGACAAGTAAGAGTATAGACGAAACATTTGACCCGTAAAACAATACTATTGTATATCATGGACAGAGGAAGTCATTATTATATGCAAAATCCTTACAACAATTCTAAGTCATATATTCTTAGGATTTAACCAGCTAACTTTCTCTTCCGCAGATGACTTTATTAGTTCTAGTATGCTCAAAGATTGGACTGCATTATGTAAAAAGAGCAGAAATATGTTCATGAAACTTGATTTCATTTTCAACTTATCCTAACAAGCAAGTGTCATAAAAAGAGATTCAACAAAACTAGGCACAAAAGTTAACTAAAAATGCCATGGGAAAGATAGAGTCTTACCATAAATCATGAAAGAGCACGGCAACTCTTTTTCTCAATCTCTTGCTAATTGGACCAATTTCTACATACCTCTACACTTGGGTCGGCATACAGAGTCGCATAAAATTGAGCCTTTAAGACTAAACACACCAAATGAAATCAGGTCCAAGTACCTCACCTCAGCTATGAATAATGTTTGAAGCAAAACAAATTGGAAACAAAAAAGAAAACTGGTGATCGGCCGAGGGGATAACACAGTGGGAGTGATCATCTCCTCCCTCTAGAAAAAAGTAGTTCACCATATATCCGAACAGTGAAAAAATCGTTACTTACATAAGGTGAGTAAACGACCAAAATCAACAAAGTCTGAAAAACCCCAGGATCTGACCATTCGGAAAATCGAAGATGAGAAATCCAAACATTCAAGTGGTACAATAGTTTTCGAAATAGAATTGGAGAGGAAATTCACCTGGAGAGGATACGAGCAGGGAAGAGGGTTGCAATTGCCCAGCTGCGGTGTTGTGTATCACTGTATCCAGTGTCCGGAGCCGGAGTGAAGATATTAGGGTAACGTTGGGGGAGGATAATGAATTGAAGGGGCCAGTTTTGACCACGATTTTGAAAAAGAAAAAGGTATTAATGTACATAATTTTTCCTATCTCTAGTTACATTTTTTATAAGTCTCACGACTCACGGAATAGTTATTTGTTGACATTTAGTTGGAAGTGCTACCTACCCAAACGTCACTAAATTCTACTTTAATCTTAATGTTACTAATTTAAGTTTGAGCCACATCTTCCTTAAACTGTCACAAGATAAGTGTGACTAATGCCAACTTTTCTTGTAGTGTCTGTTCCTGAAGTTGCTGAAACTCAAGAAACATTATTCAAAGACGCATCTCTTGATGCTGAGAATACTGGCCCAAGTTCACCCAAGACTTCAATTGACAAAGTCCAGCTTGTACTGGTAGATTTAAGCAAAAACAAATGGAGTTGGAGATTGAAGAATCATCCAACAAGTCAATTGATCTCTTCATGACAAGCAGTGAGCTTAAAGGTCAAGATGCTTTTGCTCAACTTGTCAATTCAGAGACAAGGGAGATTGCTGAAACCGCACAACTTTCTGAGTTAGAGCAAAATCAGAAGTCTGCTGAAGAAACAGTCCAAGAAGCTGAAGAAACTGTTAATGCTGAAAGGACTGAGCCACAACCTGTCCTTCCTCAGCAGGTAGTTAATTCAACCATCAGTAAAACTTCAAATTCTGAAAATTGTTCTTTTGCTAAAATTATTCTTTCTCTACAGACTTCTCAAGATACAAGTCAGAAGGTTGCTGAAGCCTCCGCACCAGAACCAACACTTCTGCTCAGCAGGTAGTTAATAATTTTGGTATAAAAACTAAGTTTGACAGCTTAGTACTTGTGTCTAATTTTAATTTATTTCAGGATGAACAAATGGAGGATGGACTCAAGCTCCTCATGGAATGGAAATTGTACTACATGAGCTTGCTGACTCTCAGCAGGTAAATCATGTTTCAGATTTAAACTCTAAAACAATTCTCCAAACCAATCCTGATCTAAATAAAATTCTTTTTCAGGCTCAAAAGGAGACCACTGAAGTGGTACTCATCACTGAAGATCAGCAAGTAAGTTCTGAAGAACTTTACTTGAGCTTCAAGAGGACAACTTTGTCAAGAGTTGCTAAGTCCGTCAGCAACTGGCAAAGATATAGGAGAATGGACTTCTCAGATCTTCACCTTCATCTCTCAAATGAGAAAAAGAGATCTTCACTGCTGAAGCTCGAAACATTTGTCCACCCCATCCTTCCTGAAGAAATGACATATTCTCAGCAAATGAGTTCAAATCTGATTGCTCAAATCAGAGAGAATATGAAGGCCAAATTTAAGAGTGCCTCTCCAGCTGAACAAGCTGTGATGCTCAAAGGTCTTTTTGTTCCTGTGGTGGCTGATCCCCACAAATTAACTGAGGAAGAGGAAGTGACAAGTGTTGCTTTAAACAAGCATGTTGAGCTAGTCATTCTGACAGATGATGAAGAAGAAGAAGAAGATGAGAACATTCCCACTGATCCCAGTGATGATGAAGGGAAAGATTCTAAGGACAAGAAGGATGACGATGATGACAATCAAGGTCCAAGTCCTGGTGCTGGTGGATTGAAGTTAACAGTTGCTGAAAATACTCAATCTGACAATCAGCAAGCTGAACAACAACAATCTCAGCAAGAACCTCAACCTCCTCCTGCTGATGCTGAAAATCAAGCACCTGTACAAGGTGCTGATACTGAAGAAGAATACGCCAGAAAAAGGGTTGCCTTGAAAAATGGCAAGAGTCCAGTTTCTGATGCCAAGGTTACTGAAGAAAACCTTGAAGATGAGGATGAAGAAGATGAAGATTACCAACGAGCTCTACAAAATAGTCTCGTGATCCATGCAAGGCATACGCAGGATCTGGAAATTGGTGAATCTTCAAGACCAAAATCAAAGGAAATTCCATCCCTTCCACTTACTACTGGCGAAACTCCAGTTATTGAGTCTCAAACGTTGCCTTCAGCAACTACTCAATTAAAACTAACTACTGGCGAAACTCCAGTAATTGAGCTCCAAACTCAATTGAAACAACTATCTACTGGTGAAACTCCAATCGTTGAGTCTGAAGTGTTGCCATCAGCAACCACTCAACAAAAAGGAAGTGAAGCTACTGACAAAGGCTCCAAAGTCGCTCAACTTGATGAATCTGAGGATGATGACGACTTATCAGAAAATGATGATGATCATTCCAAGCGAGACCCAAAAGTCGTTCAGATTCCTCCTCCTGATTACATCAATGATTTAGACGATGGTCTAAGAGCCGAATTGCTGACGCGTGATGATCAGTTTGCTTCTGAAATTAAGGTTCATTCCTTAACACCGCATTTAGTGCCGTTCCCAAGAGTTGAGGAGTTTACTCCCAGAATTCTAGCACTAAAGCAAGTCCATGATGCCTGCAAAGCTGAAGATGAGGCATTGCTTGCTGAGATCCCACTTGACATTGGAAAGATATTGGCTACAGTGCTGAGACGCACTACAACTTTAACCATAGCTCAGAAAGACATAAGTCTTTATCACAAGAGCTATGAAAAAGATGTAAGTCAGGCGCTCAAGCTTGCAAACACTGCTCTTGTCAAAGCTCAGAATATTATGGATGAGAAGGCCGCAACAGAGAAAAGACATGAAGAAAACATTATGAACATTCAAAAAGAGTTAGCAACAATGAACTCTGACCAACAAGAAATCATCATGAAGTATAACAGTCTCAACACTCTTGCTGAAAATTGCAATGAGTTTTATTCTCTGCACATCACTCCGATGTTGCAATCCATGTCTAAGGGGGAAAAGAAGAACACTAGAAAGAGAAATCAAACCCCTCCTACTCCTGCTGCTGATGTGCCACTTCCAGTAGAACCTCTTGCTGAAAGAGAGCAAAGTTCTAAAAGACAAGCAGAAACTGAGTTAAATTCAGCAAGTACCAAAAAGAGAAAAACCGCTGCTGAAACTCAAGATTTCTGTCACAATGAAAGTCATCACAATCTGAATGAAGATGATGAAGAAGATGATGACAATCAAACAATAGCTCAAGCCATAAGAGCTAGACCCTTAACAGCCATAACTCCGTCTGGCCACTCAAGGCATTTTTCGTCTGACTCTTCAACAAGAGATCAAGACAATGCTAAAACAAGAAGAAGAAGGCAAAGACAGGAAGAGAAAAGGCTGGCCAGCATTGCTATTGGCTCCGGCATTGAATATACAAAGACCAGCAATGATGAAACCACTCAGAATGTGATCAGAAACATTCATGGTTGCTGGATCCTAAAGCTGGAAGACTTGCTGGTAAATGAGTTCTTTCCTACAGCCATTTTGAATCAGATGTTCAAATGGATTGAACTCAAGGTCCAAAGAAAGCAAAGGGAAGAATCCCTCCCAAGAAATATTGCTGGGAGATGGTTGAATCTTGAGGTCCGTATAAGAAGAGTTGCCATTGGTAAGACATATAGACAAGAACCTGATTTGATAAAACCACCTGGAATCGCTTACTATGCTGACCCGGTAACAAAGAAACCTAAGAAGAAACTTGGATTGATTCCTTATGAGTACTTCTATCTCACTGCTAAGGATCAAGAAGAAGATCTTCTCTGGCTAAGAAAGATTCATCCGAGAAACATTTCAGATACACAGCTTCTCCATGCCAGCAATTGGGGCATGCATTTGTGGGTAATAAACTACATGGAAATGAATGCTGAAAAGCATCATCATACTGCCTGCAAAAATGCAAGAATTCTTCAACTACAAGTCCGTAGGCTTCTGGAAAACTACGAGAAAGATTATGTTGAATTCACTGCTCTTGCTGAGAAGAGTGTAAGAGAGATTTTGAGAAAATCCTCTGAAAGAGTTTAAGTCCCTGCAATAGTTTTTGTTAAAGTTTTTGTTTGCTGATTCATTGTTATCTATGCTTTCTTGTAATCTTCTGAGTGATAACTTTCAGCAATGAATTCTTTTTGACTCTTATTGGTTTTGATTATGCAACTTACTTATGCTTACTGTTTATTAATTCAAGTATGCTTGCATTAATCATCTGATTTATTCAACATCAGAAACCTCTAAAAGGGTAACAATTAATTTAGCCATGGATTGCTAACATCAAAAAGGGGGAAATTTGTTAGGAAACTTGTAATTTTGATGAGCAATTAACCATGCTAAATTAAGAACAGTCCAGTAACTAGTACTCTTAAGGTCCATAGGATTTTAGAATTTTAAGGACATTGTAAAAGAGGAACGTTTGCTGATGACTTAGATAGGTGTTAGATAAGTTATTTCTTTCGTGTATGACGTATTTTATTTTCTGAGAAGAAAATAATTTATTGACACTTTAGCGTATGATGTATTTTATTTTCTGAAAAGAAAATATCTTATTGATGCTTAGCTTTAATTAATCTTATTTTCTGAAGAGAAAATGACCTATTGAAGCATTTGCTGAAGATGTATTTTGTTTATTACAAACAAATTATTGAAGCAAATAAGAAACCGGTCAGAATCTTGAAGACTTTTGAAGATCTGAAGACTTGAAGATTGCTGAAGACTGGTAAGGCACGTGTTGCTCAGAAAGTGAAATTTTCAGCAACAGCATTGCATAAGTGAAAATCTAAAAGACAGAGTAGGTTGTGCTTGCTGAAACTGAGAATGAACACTTGCTGATGAACATATGTGACCTCTTGCTGAATGTACGTGATTTTGCGCTCCAATGTTACTGTTTGAATTCTATTCAAAAGTGCATTTAATGCAAAGCTTACACGCTAAGGACATGAAGACTAGAAGACAAACAAAGGTTGCTGCTGAAAGTACAAAAGCAAGATAGTGACATGTTAAGGAACAAAAGCCTTAGGATTTGAAATTCAAACGGCTCCTTACTTGCACAATAAATAGAGGTCATCCGGCAAAGAGTTGAAGTGTGTCAACAACGTGATCAAACTCTCACTTGTGCTTAAAAACTCACAAACCTTCAAACACTATTACTGCCATTGATCCGTTCCAAGACTTAAAGCTTGAAAAAGCTACTTGTGAAGAAGTAGAACAAACTCGGCTAAGAAATTAGTTAAGTGTTCTTTCTTTCGAACAAGAACAAGTCTTGACACTAGAAACAATCAAACTTGTTTACTGCAAAGTATTCCAAGTTGTGTTTCTTAGATTACTTGTTGTAACTGAATAAGTTATAATTAAGTCATCTCACCCCAAAACTCTCTAACTGAAAATACACCCTTTCAGGCGTGATATTCAGGGGGAACTTAATCAAGAAAAGTTTTGCTGATTAAAAGTACCAAGTTTGGTGGAGAACAAGGTTGAGTTCTCTAGTTTAGGTTGGAGACAAAGCAAGTGTGCTTTGGTTTCTGTTGAATCGCTTTAGATAGGAGATTGTAAGGAACCTCAATCATATCTTAGTGGATTCAGTCCTAGAAAGGACAAAGTGGATTAGTTGAGAGATTACGCCACTCTCAGATACCACTATAAAAGCGTTTGTGTGATTTACTTACTGCATTTAGCTTTCAGCAAATTATATCTGTTTGTACACAGTCACTCACTTCACTTGCTGAAACTCTTTACTTGCTGAAAAAGCACTTATTGTTTCAAAGACTTCCGCTCTCTGATTTAAGTACCAGCAAACCAAGTTACTGGAAAGTAACTTACGCTTGCTGAGAAAGTTAAGTATCAGCAACCTCATTACTGAAAAGTAATAAGTACTTGCTGAGAAAGTTTTTAAACGACAAAAGTTTGAAAAGACTATTCACCCCCCCCCCTCTAGTCTTTTCTTGTTGTTTAAAGGGACCAACAGTGATGACTTTCAGTATGGCAAAAATCTTGAGTTTCAGCAACGGTTTTTCTCTTTTTAGTACTTGCTGAATTCAACTCAGATTCTGCTTGCCTTTTAGAACTTTGCTCTCTTTCAGCAAGCGGTTCTATGGGCAGTGGCTCATCAACAGCAGGAGGGGTTTGGTTTCTTTTTCTGGTACTTTTCTTTCCCCCCTTAGACATGGATTGCAACATCGGAGTGATGTGTAGAGAATAAAACTCATTGTAATTTTCAGCAAGAGTGCTTAAACTATTATACTTCATGATGATTTGCTGCTGATCAGAAGTCATTTTTTACAACTCTTTGTGAATGCTCATCATGTTCTCTTCATGTCTTTTCTCTGTTGCGGCATTCTCATCCATGAAAGTCTGAGCCTTCACTAGAGCGGTCTTTGCGAGCTTGAGGGCTTGACTTACATCTTCTTCATAGCTCTTGTGATAAAGACTGATGTCTTTCTGAGCTATTGTCAAAGTAGTAGTGCGTCTCAGCACTGTAGCCAATATTTTTCCAAAGTCAAGTGGGCTCTCAGCAAGCAATGCCTCATCTTCTGCTTTGCAGGCATCATGGACTTTCTTTAGTGCTAAAATTCTAGGAGTAAACTCCTCAACTCTTGGGAACGACACTAGATGTGGTGTCAAGGAATGAACTTTTTGTTCAGAAGCAAACTGATCATCCTGCAATAGCAATTCGGCTCTTAAGCAATCGTCTTTATCAGTGATGTAATCAGGAGGAGGAATCTGAACAACTTTGGGGTCTCGCTTGGATTGTTCATCCTCATTTTCTGACAAGTAGTCGTCATCCTCAGATTCATCAAGTTCAGCAACTTTAGAACCTAAGTCAACAGCTTCATTTCCTTTTTGTTGAGTGGTTGCTGATGGCAACGCTTCAGACCCAACAACTGGAGTTTCACCAGTAGTTAGTTTTAATTGAGTAGTTGCTGAAGGCAACGTTTGAGACTCAATGACTGGAGTTTCGCCAGTAGTTAGTTTTAATTGAGTTTGGGACTCAATTACTGGAGTTTCGCCAGTAGTAAATTGATGAATGTGTATTTTACACTTTCATTTGAGTCTTTTTCACCTATTTTATCTATCCTCTATGTTAACTTAGCTATATTTTAGTGCATTTTATTAGAATAGTGTCACGTTTCCCTTTAGATTTTATTTTACAGGTTTTGGTTGAAAAACGAGGATTTCTGAGCAATTATATTGAAGTTGACAAGGAATTGGTGTTCGAGAAGCCTATTTGGAGTATATGAAGGTTTCCGGATAGGATTTGGGGTCTAGGGGTTGAATCTGGAGGTTAGAAGGCCTCTAGAAGTCAGAAACCGAGTCCGAAAAGTGGAATAAATCCAAAAACGCGTCGAAAACGCGGAATTCCGCAAAAATTACTCCCGGGCGAACCGCCCGGTGTGTGGGGCGAATCGCCCCACACTTTTTCGTAGCCTATATATAGTTGCTCAGTTTTTCTCCGAAATTCATACTTTTCCAGACCTATTCTCCCACCTTTCTCTGTAGTTTTAGGTAGGAACTTCCCAGAGCCTGTTCTGGGGGTTCGTATCTTAGGAGATACTTTTTCATAGCAGATTGAGCTTGTAGGATCGCAATTCTTCGGAGATTGACAACCTTCGGTAACATTGTATCTTACAGTTTATTCTACTTATTTTTATATATCTTTCAACATGTTTTCTTCTATGATTTCTGTTGATTGCATGCCTATTATGAGTAGCTAAACTGATCGTTGGTGGTAGTATGTGAATTCTTAGCGAAGGAAAAATAATCATGCTAATGGCTATATCGCGCATTATACTCCGTGTTATTGCTTTATTTCGTTGATCAGGCTCAGCCTAAATTCTCGTATGTTGTATTAATTATTATGCACAATTGGACCCTCGTCGACCTATGCGCATCTATATCTTCGTAGTGTTGAATAATTACGGAACACAATAGGACAATAGTGATTGACTTGTCAGTATCTATCTTCGTAGTGCTTAATAATTGCAACATGACATTCGATTGATCAAAGATCTCCATGCAAGACCGAGGAATTTACGCATGATTACTGACCCGTTATGCTTTGAAGGATCATACTATCACCAATCTCCATTATCTGTTAGAAACACCTTTGCTTTTACGTCTGCTGTTTTTATATTCTCTAGTTAAATAGATAAAGCTAGTTATAGTCCTGAGAGAACGACACTCGAGGTCATTCTACTGCTACACTACGGTTTTTGTTGTAGTTGTGGATTGCTTTTGGCTAAATAACAAATTTATTTGCTGAATCGGGACCCGACAAATCTCCGTTCATCAAATTGGCGCCGTTGCCGGGGACTATACTCCTTTTTTCTGTTTAATTTGTTTATATTTTCAGCTTTCGATTCCTAATTCTATTAGTTTTAGTTTTCCTTTTTAATCTCTTTCTGATATTGCTTTCCTAGTCTGTTTCTAATTCTCCTTTCCTAGCCTTAGTAGTATTCGATATCTAGAAATATTCTCGATTTTCAAAATTACTAACGAGGCTAATTTTTAGTTTTGAGTTACTCCTGATACAGATTTCCAGGTATGACGACCTTAAAAGCCCGCTTGACACCTACGTTCTCGCAAGTCAGGAGGGGGTCAGCTATATACTTGGAAGAAGAGTTATCGGGGTATGAGGTAACAAGCACCATAATGAGAAGGATACCAAGGTTCGAAGAAGGAGAGGATATGAATCCGATAAGCTTCATCAGGTCCTATGAAGAGGAAATAGCAAAAGTTCCAGCAAAGGGGTTCACCGAGGATCAATTATGCAGGAAATTATTTCCTTTTGCTTTGGGATATGAACCGAGGATATGGATAGCAAGGTTAGCACCAGGATCAGTGAAGGAGTTCTTGGCACGTTTCATGCCTTACCATGAGACGATTGCACTACGGAATCGGATCGAATACTTCAAGCAAGGAGAATACGAGCGGTTCTGTGACACCTATGAACGTTTTGAGCTGTATAAACGTGAGTGCCCCCACCACCGTTTCGACGATGGGGAGCTGATTTGGTTTTTTGTTGGAGGACTACGAGATGAAGTTAGGCTTCAAGTGGATGGGATGTGTGGAGGTTTAGAAGAATGTACAGTTGAAGAGGCAGTGAAGGTCTTTCAAAAGTACGCCAATGGATCCGCACAATCCGAGAAAATAATATTGAATGAAGTCGCCAACATATACTCAAATCAAGACGAAACTGACGGGTTATACGAAGGATATTCTGAGGACAAAGACATCAGTGAGGAGGAGGAACTTGCGTTTTACGCAGGGATTAAAGCCATTGAGAGTGTTTTCGAGATAGCACACGCAGGGCAAGCTGAGAACAATCTTCGCATCGAGAAGGCTTTCCAAGCGGTCGAAGTAACTGAGCAACTTATCAAAGAACTTAGCCTACTGAAGTGTGGAAGGTGCGGTAAAGCAGTCGAGGATACCCCCCAGGAAGTAGTGAGCAAACCACCCGAGGTGAGGAGCGAATCACCCCCCAACTCCAGGGAACCGGTCAATCCTAGTCCTCCTGATGAGACACATGAAACTGATCCTGAGCAACCTCCAGCTGTTGCTACTAAGGAGAATGAGTGCGAAGAGGTGAATCTACTACTCCGAGGAGGCAAGATGACCAAAATTCCTAACTTCGTACGTCCTAAACGGGTGGAATCTACTGAGATCGATAATACAGGACCAAGCACAGAACAAGAGGTTAGCGGAAGTTCCAAAGAACCTCAAGAAGTTCCGGAAAGGAATGATGAACCAAGACCATCTGTAATAGACATAGATGATGAAGAAGTCGAGGTAGGAACTAGTATGCCAGGAGAACTTCACAAATCTTCCAATCCATATGTGCCTCCGAAGCCACATGTGCCATACACAAGTCGGATCAAACCAGCCAAGAAGGATATTCAAGATTCACCCCTATTCCAACGCCTGTCAAAAGTGGAAGTCAATGTGCCTCTCTTAGAGTTAATCCAGAATATTCCAGCTTATACGAAATTCTTTCGTGAGATCAAGAACAAAAGGATTACTTCAGGAAAGGAAGTGAATGGGGTTGAAACGGTCAACTCGATTGCCAGAATGCCCATGAAGAAAAAGGATCCTGGAAGCTTCATCATCGACATCGCCTTAGGGAATGGACGAACTACGAAGGCAATGCTTGACTTAGGAGCTAGTATTAACTTAATGCCGTATTCAGTATACAAGGCCCTAGAACTCGGAGAATTGACACCAACTGATATGGTCGTCCAAATGGCAGACCAAAGTGTGAAGAGGCCAGTCGGGATAATAGAAGACATCCTTGTGAAAGTGGACAAATTGATAATCCCAGCTGATTTTGTAGTAATGAAGTTCGCGGACGAGGGAAAGAGCCATATCCGTGAGCACGTAGTACTACTTGGGAGACCATTCATGGCAACTACCAACACATGCCTTGAACTTAAGGGCAAGAAAATAACCATGGAGGTAATGGGCGAGAAGATTGAGTTGGTAGGAAGTAGCATCAGAGATAAGGAAGTTGCAGAGGAGCTAAAATTTGTTGATTGCTACGAATCCGTAATTCCCGAATTTCATCATTGCCATGGTAATCGTGAACCACTTGAGGAGGCACTAACAATGCGAGCTGAGACGTGCTACATGACCGAAGAAGCAAGGGAACTAGTTGAAATAATGGATAGCACCCCAGAAATTCCCGCAGGAGAAGAGGTATTTGAACCTTTAGATGAAGAAGAAGAAGAAAGTGGGTTTCCTGAAGAACCTAGCTTAGAATTGAAACCACTTCCTGCGCACCTCAAGTATGTGTACTTAGGAGAAAATCAGAAAAAGCCTGTAATTGTCTCCTCACATCTCTCCGACAATGAAGAAAGTAAGTTGATTGAAGTATTGAAGGAAAATTCCGCAGCTATAGGATGGGGGATCAGTGATATCAAAGGAATTATCCCTACAAGATGCGTGCACAACATCACTCTAGAACAAGATGCCAAACCCGTTAGGCAACCTCAGCGAAGGATAAATCCAGCCATGCAAGAGGTGGTAAAAAAAGAAGTGATCAAGTTGCTAGATGCTGATATGATTTACCCCATTCCTGATAGTCGATGGGTGAGCCCGGTACATGTAGTTCCTAAGAAATCAGGAGTCACGGTGGAAGAGAATGAGAAGGGAGAATTAGTACCAGTTAGGAAGACCACTGGATGGCGGATGTGCATTGACTATAGAAGATTAAATGCCGCCACTAAAAAGACCACTTCCCTTTACCATTTATAGATGACATGCTAAACCGCCTTGCGGGGTGGAAGTTTTATTGTTTTCTTGATGGTTTATCAGGTTTCTACCAGATTCCGATTGCACCGGAGGATCAGGAGGAGACGACATTCACTTGCCCATTCGGAACATTTGTCTATAGGAGGATGCCATTTGGACTATGCAATGCTCCCACCACTTTTCAAAGGTGCACGCTTTCTGTTTTCTCTGACATGGTAACTAAATTTGTTGAAGTTTTCATGGATGATTTTTCCCTTTTTGGTGATTCATTTGATGAATGCTTGCAAAGATTAGATCTAGTTTTGAAAAGGTGCATTGAATGCAACTTGACCTTAAGCTGGGAGAAGAGTCATTATATGGTTAGAGAAGGCATTGTTCTTGGACATGTAGTTTCTGAAAGAGGTATAGAGGTAGACAAGGCTAAGATCGAAATCATTGAAAAACTTCCCCCCACCTACTTGTGTGAAATAATTGCAATCTTTTCTTGGCCATGTAGGTTTTCATAGGAGGTTTATTAAAGATTTTTCGAAAATTGCTAAACCTTTAAGTAGCTTGCTTGCTAAAGATGTGGTTTTCCATTTCTCTAATGAATGCTTAGTTGCTTTTAATACCCTTAAGAAAAATCTTGTTTCTGCTCCCATTGTTGTGCCGCCTGACTGGAATCTTCCTTTCGAAATTATGTGTGATGCTTTGAATTTTGCTATGGGTGCTGTTTTATGCCAAAAAGTTGACAAGCAGTATCGTGTGATTTATTATGTTAGTAAGACCCTAGACTCTGCGCAGGTAAATTATACAAATACTGAAAAGGAATTTTTAGCAGTTGTCTTTGCTTTACAAAAGTTTAGGTCTTATTTAATTGGCCATCCCGTGAATGTCCATACTGATCATGCTGCCTTGAGACATTTGATAGCTAAGCAAGATTCTAAGCCTAGATTAATCCGTTGGGTCCTTTTGCTGCAAGACTTTGATTTGACCATAGTGGATAGAGGTGGTAGGGAGAATTTAGTAGCAAATCATTTATCTAGAATACCTAATATCGTTGTTGATCCGATACCCATCAATGAAGACCTCCCCGATGAGCACTTAATGAAGGCTAATGAAGAGCCATGGTATGCAGATATTGTAAACTATTTGGCTATGAATATTTGCCCCACTAACTTTTCAGCCTCGGACAAGAGAGCTCTTGCCAAGCAATGCAGGACTTACAAAGAGTATTTACATCGAAATGTGTATTTTGCTGCAAGACTTTACATCGAAATGTGTATTTTACACTTTCATTTGAGTCTTTTTCACCTATTTAGCTATCCTTTATGTTAATTTAGCTATATTTTAGTGCATTTTATTAGAATAGTGTCACGTTTCCCTTTAGATTTTATTTTACAGGTTTTGGTTGAAAAACGAGGATTTCCGGGCAATTATATTGAAGTTGACAAGGAATTGGTGTTCGAGAAGCCTATTTGGAGTATCTGAAGGTTTCCGGATAGGATTTGGAGTCTAGGGGTCGAATCTGGAGGTTAGAAGACCACTAGAAGTCAGAAACCGAGTCCGAAAAGGGGAAAAAAAAAATCCAAAAACGCGTCGAAAATGCGGAATTCCGCGAAAATTACTCACGGGCGAACCGCCCGGGACGTGGGGCGAATCGCCCCACACCGGGCGAACCGCCCGGTGTGTGGGGCGAATCGCACCACACTTTTTCGTAGCCTATATATAGTTGCTCAGTTTTTCTCCGAAATTCATACTTTTCCATACCTATTCTCCCATCTTTCTCTGTAGTTTTAGGTAGGAACTTCCCAGAGCCTGTTCTGGGGGTTCGTAGCTTAGGAGACACTTTTTCATAGCAAATTGGAGCTTGTAGGATCGCAATTCTTTGGAGATTGACAACCTTCGGTAACATTGTATCTTACAGTTTATTCTAGTTATTTTTATATATCTTTCAACATGTTTTCTTCTATGATTTTTTTTGATTGCATGCCTATTATGAGTAGCTAAACTTATCGTTGGTGGTATTATGTGAATTTTTAGCGAAGGGAAGATAATCATGCTAATGGCTATATCGCGCATTATACTCCGTGTTATTGCTTTATTTCGTTGATCAGGCTCAGCCTAAATTCTCGTATGTTGTATTAATTATTATGCACAATTGGACCCTCGTCGACCTATGCGCATCTATATCTTCGTAGTGTTGAATAATTACGGAACAAAATAGGACAATAGTGATTGACCTGTCAGTATCTCTATCTTCGTAGTGCTTAATAATTGCAACAGGACATTCGATTGATCAAAGATATCCATGCAAGACCGAGGAATTTACGCATGATTATTGACCCGTTATGCTTTGAAGGATCATACTATCACCAATCTCCATTATCTGCTAAAAAAACCTTTGCTTTTACGTCTGCTGTTTTTATATTCTCTAGTTAAATAGATAAAGCTAGTTATAGTCCTGAGAGAACGACACTAGAGGTCATTCTACTGCTACACTACGGTTTTCATTGTAGTTGTGGATTGCCTTTGGCTAAATAACAAATTTATTTGCTGAATCGGGACCCGACAAATCTCCGTTCATCATAAATGGAAGGGAGGGGACTTCCTTTGATCTTTCTCCTAAAGATTGACCAATTTCTAGATCCTGCGTATGCCTTGCATGGATCAAGAGACTGTTCTGTAGAGCGCGTTGGTAATCTTCATCTTGTTCATCATCATCATCAAGGTTTTCTTCAGTAACCTTGGCATCAGAAACTGGACTTTTGCCATTTTTCAAGGCATCCCTTTTTCTGGCATATTCTTCTTCAGTATCAGCACCTCGCACAGGTGCTTGATTTTCAGCAGCAGCAAGAGGAGGTTGAGATTCTTGCTGAGGTTGTTGTTGTTCAGCTTGCTGATTTTCTTGTGGAGTATTTTCAGCAACTGTCAATTTCAATCCTCCAGCATCAGGACTTGGACCTTGATTGTCATCATCATCGTCTTTCTTGTCCTTGGAATCTTTCCCTTCATCATCACTTGGATCAGTGGGAATGTTCTCATCTTCTTCCTCTTCATCATCATCGGTCAGAATTACTAGCTCAACGTGCTTGTATAAAGCAACACTTGTCACTTCATCTTCCTCATTGATTTTGTGGGGATCAGCCACCACAGGTACAAATGAACCTTTGAGCATCACAGCTTGTTCAGCTGGAGAGGAACTCTTGAATTTTGCCTTCATATTCTCTCTGATTTGAGCAATCAGATTCGAGCTCATTTGCTGAGAATATGTCATTTCTTCAGGAAGGATGGAGTGGACAAATGTTTCGAGCTTCAGCAGAGAAGATCTCTTTTTCTCGTTTGAGAGATGAAGATGGAGATCGGAGAAGTCCATTCGCTTATATCTTTGCCAGTTGCTGACAGACTTAGCAACTTGTGACAAAGTAGTCCTTTTGAAGTTCAACTACAGTTCCTCAGAACTTACTTGATGATCTTCAGTGATGAGTACCACTTCAGTGGTCTCCTTTTGAGCCTGAAAAAGAACATTATTTAGATCAGGATAGGTTTGGAAAATTATTTTAGAGTTCAAAGCTGAAACATGAATTACCTGCTAAGATTCAGCAAGCTCATGTTGTACAATTTCCATTCCTTGAGGAGCTTGAATAGCATCCTCCATTTGTTCATCCTGAAATAAATTGGAGTTAGATACAAGTACTAAGCTGTCAAACTTAGTTTTATTACCAAAAACATTAACTACCCGCTGAGCAGGGATTGTTGGTTCTGGTGCAGAGGCTTCAACAACCATCTGAATTGCATCTTGAGAGGTCTTAGAGATAACATAATATTAGCAAAAGAAAAGGTTTCAGAAATTGAAGTTTTACTGATGGTTGAATTAACTACCTGCTGAAGAAGGACAGGTTGTGGCTCAGTCCTCTCAGCATTAACAGTTTCTTCAGCTTCTTGGACTGTTTCCTCAGCAGACTTCTTGTCTTGCTCTATTTGAGAAAGCTGTGCGGTTTCAGCAATCTCCCTTGTCTCTGAAATGACAAGTTGAGCAGAAGCATCTTTACCCTTGAGCTCACTGCTTGTCATGAAGACATCAATGGATTTGTTGGATGATTCTTCAATCTCCAACTCCATTTGTTGGCTTATAGCTTCCAGTACAAGCTGGACTTTGTCGATTGATGTCTTGGGTGAACTTGGACCAGTATTCTCAGCATCGCGAGATGCGTCGTTGAATAGTGCTTCTTGTGTTTCAGCAACTTCTGGAACTGGAACCATTGTTGTCTCAGCAACTGGTCCTTCAGCAAGCGGGGTTTCAGAAACTTGATGAGTTGCTTGTTCAGCAACCATCTTTTTAGCAGCATCAGCAAGTGCCGCTTTTTGCAGATCAGCAGCAATGTCACTTGCTGGTTCCATAGTTTGATCATCTAAATTATCTACAATGTAGATATCTGGGACTTGGGCAGGAATTTCATTTCCACTGCCTTGTGGTCTGTTCTCAGTAGAAGTATCAACGTTAAGTCGATCATTGAAGGCTTCCGCAAACACTTCAATGTTGTTGACATAGGCTTCAGTAACCACCTTGTCAACATCTACTGGCAAATGCGTTTCAGCATTTGTCTGGGAATTGTCTGAGAGGTCTTGGACAACAGGAACTGACTTGCGAGCCAGTGTTTTCTTCCTTGTGTTTCCGGTCCTTTTCCTCTTAGGTACGGGGTTTGCTGATGACGCTGCAGTCTGAGTGTCATCATCAACTTTCCTCTTTTTCTTGTTAGTTTTCTCCGGTTTCCCAGAGGCATCTGTAGTTGCGTTTTCAGCAACGGCTGTTGTACACGTACCTTGTTGATTTTCTACAACAGTTTCATTTGTGTTACCACCACCAACAACAGTTTCATCTCTATGTTGCTGAGTGGTAACATCTGCAGCTGTTGTATACCTTTCTTGCTGGCTTGTGCTGACAACATTTGCAGCTGTTGTCTTCTTTGATTTTTCTAGTTTCTTACCAGCAATCTTAGGTACATTCTGCTTGTAGAATGATCTTCTGACATTGCATACAGACTTTTTGATTGGCAATGGGTTTCTCAGCTGAATTCTGAAATGTTCAAGGATGTAGCATATCTTGATTCCATACATAACTGGAAAGGAAGGTGAGACCTTGTTGTCTTCTACCTTTACCTTAAACTTAGTAACACAATCAACACGCATGTTGAAAATGTACTTAGCCCAGTTAAGTTCCATTTTATTTTCATGGATATGCATCAACAACGACCATCTTCTCAGGCCTACTCCAACTTGGGAGTCAAGAACTTTTATTAGTAGCAACGCTACTAGACCAAGTGAGTGGCAGAGATGCTTCCTCTTAACGTGCTTTGTCCAAGTCACGGGAGCAATCTCGCCTTTCTTCATTTTCTCGTTTCTGACGTCACTGTAGAAAGCTTCAATTTCTTCGTCAGTGGCAGTGACGTCATCTTCAGTTCCAGTGGTTGGAATCTGAAATATCTCCGCTAAATCAGTCCATTTCAGGACGATTTGCGTGTTCTGAACTGTAGTAAAGATCACTTTTTCAGTAACTCCTTTACTATCAGTAAGGGACTGGATTTCTGCATTATTGTAGAATTCCATAGTATCTATCATGCTCACTTGCTTAGTGCGAGCAGATATAAAGTTCATGAGGCCTTGCTGCTTGATAAACTCAAGCGCCTCTTCATTCTCGTCATCGAGTTCTTGTTCATAAAAGTACCTAATGTACTTTTCTTTTGCAAAACCTCCCCATTGCATCAACATCTCACACCAGTGTCAAGATATGACGGAGGCATAGGTTTTTCTGAAATTCGGTCATTTTTCAACACAACTTTCGTTGTGTTTGTAGCCGGAGTAGTCACCGGAGCAGTGCGTGTTTCAACACTGTCAACCTTAGATGACTTTGAGGACTTGGAAGACTGTCTCTTGGGAGCCATTTCTTTTATGGAGCAGAGAAATGTGTACGAAAAGAGATAGTTTGCTTTTTGACCGGAGGTACAGTAGATTCAGGCTAAAATTTGCAGAGAAAGGAAATGTGAGTTAAAGAATTTTGTCATTTCTCTAACTCCTTCTTTATATAGTGTGTCTGGTGTGTGAGAAACTCAATCGATTTGAGCTCTCAGCAAGGGTAAAACACAGAAACATAGGCGTTAGTGGAGCCTTTGCATTAAATGCGTAGTGGCCCACTAACTTGAAACCGTCAGAGCACTCTCTCTCTTTGTTTTATTAACCGTTAGATTAGTAACTCCTTTTAATCAATGGCCACGATTGAATTTCATGTCATGATTATTACGAGTTTATTTGTGCCCGATTAACGTCACAAATTGATTTTATCGAGTTTTAAGGGATTAGATTGCTTGCTGAAATAGACAAGAATCTTTTCAGCGAGTTTGAATTATCAACCTAGATACTTGCTGAAAGTTCTCCCTTACTCAGATATCTCATATTTTCTTAAGTTTAAAAGATATTTCTGATTTCCCGTATCAGTAAATTCTTTTGTACTTGAGATATCCTTTGGTAAAATCTGAGAGATGAGCTTAGCTCTTTTTCTGAGTTCCCATCTCAGAATATTCCCTTGATACTTGAATACCTGTTTTAGTATCTTTGATTGTCTGAATGCCTGTTTCAGCAATCCTTAAGGTCTTTATCTTACTGAGTGTCTGTCTCAGCAAGTGATCAAGTTTCCTAACAAATACTCGTTTTGAAGGAATTACTTGCTGAATGCCTGTTTCAGCAATCATGTAGTGACTTATCATTTATTAGGAGAAATTAGTAGATGGAGCTTTTAAGTAAGAATACTTTGGCTTGCTGAATACCTGTTTCAGCATTCTGCCAAGTGTATCCTTTATTGAGGTAGTTCAATCAATCCAAGGTTATACCTTAGCATTGCGAACCTATTATCTGTTAGGGGCTTTGTAAAGATGTCAGCAAGCTGATCATCAATGTGCTTAGTCCTTGAGTGAAACTTAGGATTTTGCGTGATTGCAATAGCACTTGTCTTATCACAAAAGATTGGTGTTTTCTTTGCAGAAATACCATAATCTCTTAATTATTGCTGAATCCATAGGATTTAAGCTGTGCAACAACCAGCTACAATGTATTCAGATTCAGTGGATGAATTGGCAACACAGGTTTGTTTCTTGCTGAACCATGATATTAATCTAGTACCCAAAAACTGACAAGTTGCAGAGGTACTTTTTCTATCAAGAGTTGATCTCCATAATCAGCATCAGAATAACCAACCAATTCAAGTCCAGAATCTTTAGGATACCATAATCCAACATTGACTGTACCTTTGACATATTTCAGTATCTTGATTGCCTTTTTGTAGTGTGATTCTCTTGGATCAGATTGGAATCTTGCACACACACAAACAACATACTGAATGTCAGGTCTACTTGCTGTTAAATACAACAAGGAACCAATGAGCTTCCTATACTTGTGTTCTTCAACACTTTTATCTTCCTTAGTATAGCCCAATTTGGTACCAACACTCATAGGGATCTTTTCAGGTTTCTCATTGTTGGTCCCTTTAAACAACAAGAAAAGACTAGGGGGGGGGGGGGGTGAATAGTCTTTTCAAACTTTCGTCGTTTAAAAACTTTCTCAGCAAGTACTTATTACTTTTCAGTAATGAGGTTGCTGATACTTAACTTTCTCAGCAAGCGTAAGTTACTTTTCAGTAGCTTGGTTTGCTGATACTTAAAATCAGAGAGCGGAAGTCTTTGAAACAATAAGTGCTCTTTCAGCAAGTAAAGAGTTTTCAGCAAGTGAAGTGAGTGACTGTGTACAAACAGATATAATTTGCTGAAAGCTAAATGCAGTAAATAAATCACACAAACGCTTTTAGAGTGGTATCTGAGAGTGGCGTAATCTCCCAACTAATCCACTTTGTCCTTTCTAGGACTGAATCCACTAAGATATGATTGAGGTTCCTTACAATCTCCTATCTAAAGCGATTCAACAGAAACCAAAGCACACTTGCTTTGTCTCCAACCTAAACTAGAGAACTCAACCTTGTTCTCCACCAAACTTGGTACTTTTAATCAGCAAAAGCTTGCTCGATTAAGTTCCCCCTGAATATCACGCCTGAAAGGGTGTATTTTCAGTTAGAGAGTTTTGGGGTGAGATAACTTAATTATAACTTATTCAGTTACAACAAGTAATCTAAGAAACACAACTTGGAATACTTTGCAGTAAACAAGTTTGATTGTTTCTGGTGTCAAGACTTGTTCTTGTTTGAAAGAAAGAACACTTAACTAATTTCTTAGCCGAGTTTGTTCTACTTCTTCACAAGTAGGTTTTTCAAGCTTTAAGTCTTGGAACGGATCAATGGCAGTAAGAGTGATTGAAGGTTTGTGAGTTTTTAAGCACAAGTGAGAGTTTGATCACGTTGTTGACACTCTTAAACTCTTTGCCGGATGACCTCTATTTATAGTGCAAGTAAGGAGCCGTTTGAATTTTAAATCCTAAGGCTTTTGTTCCTTAACATGTCACTATCTTGCTTTTGTACTTTCAGCAGCGACTTTGTTTGTCTTCTAGTCTTCATGTCCTTTGCGTGTAAGCTTTGCAATAAATGCACATTTGAATAGAATTCAAACAGTAACATTGGAGCGCAAAATCTCGTACATTCAGCAAGAGGTCACATATGTTTATCAGCAAGTGTTCAGTCTCGGTTTCAGCAAGCACAACCTACTCTGTCTTTCAGATTTTCACTTATGCAATGCTGTTGCTGAACATTCCACTTTCTGAGTAAACACGTGCCTTACCAGTCTTCAGCAATCTTCAAGTCTTCAAGTCTTCAAAAGTCTTCAAGATTCTGACCGGTTTCTTATTTGCTTCAATAATTTGTTTGTAATAAACAAAATATGTCTTCAGCAAATGCTTCAATAGGTTATTTTCTTTTCAGAAAATAAGATTCATTAAAGCTAAGCATCAATAAGATATTTTCTTTTCAGAAAATAAAATACATCATACGCAAATGTGTCAATAAGATATTTTCTTCTCAGAAATAAAATACGTCATACACAAAAGAAATAACTTATCTAATACCTAACTAAGTCATCAACAAACGTTCCTCTTTTAAAATGTCCTTAAAATTCTAAATTCCTATGGACCTTAAGAGTACTAGTTACTGGACTGTTCTTAATTTAGCATGGTTAATTGCTCATCAAAATTACAAGTTTCCTAACAAATTTCCCCCTTTTTGATGTTAGCAATCCATGGCTAAATTAATTGTTACCCTTTTAGAGGTTTCTGATGTTGAATAAATCAGATGATTAATGCAAGCATACTTGAATAAATAAACAGTAAGCATAAGTAAGTTGCATAATCAAAAACCAATAAGAGTAAAAAAGAATTCATTGCTGAAAGTTATCAATCCGAAGTTTACAAAAAAGCATAGATAACAAGAAATCAGCAAACAAAAACTTTTACAAAAACTATTGCAGGGACTTAAGCTCTTTCAGAGGATTTTCTCAAAATCTCTCTTACACTCTTCTCAGCAAGTGCAATGAATTCAACACAATCCTTCTCGTAGTTTTCCAGAAGCCTACGGACTTGTAGTTGAAGAATTCTTGCATTTTTGCAGGCAGTATGATGATGCTTTTCAGCATTCATTTCCATGTAATTAGTTACCCACAAATGCATGCCCCAATTGCTGGCATGGAGAAGTTGTGTATCTGAAATGCTTCTCGGATGAATCTTTCTTAACCAGAGAAGATCTTCTTCTTGATCCTTAGCAGTGAGATAGAAGTACTCATAAGGAATCAATCCAAGTTTCTTCTTAGGTTTCTTTATTACCGGGTCAACGTAGTAAGCAATGCCAGGTGGTTTGATCAGATTTGGTTCTTGCTTGTATGTCTTACCAATGGCAATTCTTCTTACTTGGACCTCAAGATTCAACCATCTCCCTGCACATTTCTTGCGAGGGATTCTTCCCTTTGATTTCTTTGGACCTTGAGTTCAATCCATTTGAACATTTGATTCAAAATGGCTGTAGGAAAGAACTCATTTACCAGCAAGTCTTCCAGCTTTAAAATCCAGCAACCATGAATGTTTCTGATTACATTCTGAGTGGTTTCCTCATTGCTGGTCTTAGTATATTCAATGCCGGAGCCAATAGCAATGCTGGCCAGCCTTTTCTCTTCCTCTCTTTGCCTTCTTCTTCTTGATTTAGCATTGTCTTGATCTCTTGTTGAAGAGTCAGACGAAAAATGCCTTGAGTGGCCAGACGGAGTTATGGCTGTTAAGGGTCTAGCTCTTATGGCTTGAGCTATTGTTTGATTGTCATCATCTTCTTCATCATCTTCATTCAGATTGTGATGACTTTCAGTGTGACAGAAATCTTGAGTTTCAGCAGCGGTTTTTCTCTTTTTGGTACTTGCTGAATTTAACTCAGATTCTGCTTGTCTTTTAGAACTTTGCTCTCTTTCAGCAAGAGGTTCTAATGGGAGTGGCGCATCAACAACAGGAGTAGGAGGGGTTTGATTGCTTTTTCTAGTGTTCTTCATTTCCCCCTTAGACATGGATTGCAACATCGGAGTGATGTGCAGAGAATAAAACTCATTGCAATTTTCAGCAAGAGTGTTGAGACTGTTATACTTCATGATGATGGCTTGTTGGTCAGAGTTCATTGTTGCCAACTCTTTTTGAATATTCATCATGTTCTCTTCATGTCTTTTCTCTGTTGCGGCCTTCTCATCCATAATATTCTGAGCTTTGACAAGAGCATTCTTTGCAAGCTTGAGCGCCTGACTTACATCTTCTTCATAGCTCTTGTGATAAAGACTTATGTCTCTCTGAGCTATTGTCAAAGTTGTAGTGCGTCTCAGCACTGTAGCCAATATCTTTCCAATGTCAAGTGGGCTCTCAGAAAGCAATGCCTCATCTTCAGCTTTGCAGGCATCATGGACTTGCTTTAGTGCTAGAATTTTGGGAGTAAACTCCTCAACTCTTGGGAACGACACTAAATGAGGTGTTAAGGAATGAAACTTAATTTCAGAAGTAAACTGATCATCACGCGTCAGCAATTCGGCTCTTAGACCATCGTCTAAATCATTGATGTAATCAGGAGGAGGAATTTGAACGACCTTTGGGTCTCGCTTGGATTGTTCATCATCATTTTCTGACAAGTCGTCATCATCCTCAGATTCATCAAGTTGAGCGACTTTTAAGCCTTTGTCAGTAGCTTCTCTTCCTTTTGTTGAGTGGTTGTTGATGGCAACACTTCAGACTCAACGACTGGAGTTTCACCAGTAGATAGTTGTTTCAATTGAGTTTGTGAATCAATTACTGGAGTTTCGCCAGTAGTTAATTTTAATTGAGTAGTTGCTGAAGGCAACGTTTGAGACTCAATAACTGGAGTTTCGCCAGTAGTAAGTGGAAGGGATGGAACTTCCTTTGATTTTGGTCTTGAAGATTCACCAATTTCCAGATCCTGCGTATGCCTTGCATGGATCACGAGACTGTTTTGTAGAGCTCGTTAATTGGTAATCTTCATCTTCAAGGTTTTCTTCAGTAACCTTGACATCAGAAACTGGACTCTTGCCATTTTTCAAGGCAACCCTTTTTCTGGCGTATTCTTCTTCAGTATCAGCACCTTGTTACAGGTGCTGTGATTTTCAGCATCAGCAGGGAGGGGAGTTTGGATTGTTTTGTTCAGCTTGCTGATTGTCAGATTGAGTATTGTCAGCACTGTTAATTCAATCCACCACACCAGGACTTGGACCTGATTGTCATCATGTCATCTTTCTTGTCCTTAGAATCTTTTCCTTCATCATCACTGGGATCAGTGGGAATGGTATCTCATCTTCTTCTTCTTCTTCATCATCTGTCAGAATGACTAGCTCAACATGCTTGTACAACGCAACACTTGTCCACTTCCTCTTCCTCAGTTAATTTTGGGGATAAGCCACCACAGGAACCAAAAAGACCTTTGCCATCATAAGCTTGTCAGTGGAGAGGCACTCTTAAATTTGGCCTTCATATTCTCTCTGATTTGAGCAATCAGATATGAGCTCATTAG
>CM051455.1:107538394-107576357 GCA_028274465.1 Plantago ovata | reverse complement strand
CAGATTTATCAAGTTGAGCGACTTTTAAGCCTTTGTCAGTAGCTCACTTCCTTTGTTGAGTGGTTGCTGATGGCAACACTTCAGACTCAACGACTGGAGTTTCACCAGTAGATAGTTGTTTTCAATTGAGTTTGGGGCTCAATTACTGGAGTTTCGCCAGTAGTTAGTTTTAATTGAGTAGTGCTGAAGGCAACGTTTGAGACTCAATAACTGGAGTTCGCCCAGTAGTAAGTGGAAGGGATGGAACTTCCTTTGATTTTGGTCTTGAAGATTCACCCATTTCCAGATCCTGCGTATGCCTTGCATGGATCACGAGACTGTTTGTAGAGCTCGTTGGTAATTCTTCATCTTCAAGGTTTTCTTCAGTAACCTTGGCATCAGAAACTGGACTTTGCCATTTTTCAAGGCAGCCCTTTTTCTGGCGTATTCTTCTTCAGTATCAGCACCTTGTACAGGTGCTTGATTTTCAGCATCAGCAGGAGGAGGTTGAGATTGTTGTTGTTGTTCAGCTTGCTGATTGTCAGATTGAGTATTGTCAGCAACTGTTAACTTCAATCCACCAGCACCAGGACTTGGACCTTGATTGTCATCATCGTCATCTTTCTTGTCCTTAGAATCTTTTCCTTCATCATCACTGGATCAGTGGGAATGTTCTCATCTTTTCTTCTTCTTCATCATCTGTCAGAATGACTAGCTCAACGTGCTTGTACAAAGCAACACTTGTCACTTCCTCTTCCTCAGTTAATTTGTGGGGATCAGCCACCACAGGAACAAAAAGACTTTGAGCATCACAGCTTGTTCAGCTGGAGAGGCACTCTTAAATTTGGCCTTCATATTCTCTCTGATTTGAGCAATCAGATTTGAGCTCATTTGCTGAGAATATGTCATTTCTTCAGGAAGGATGGAGTGGACAAATGTTTCGAGCTTTAACAGTGAAGATCTCTTTTTCTCATTTGAGAGATGAAGGTGAAGATCTGAGAAGTCCATTCTCCTGTATCTTTGCCAGTTGCTGACAGACTTAGCAACTCTTGACAAAGTTGTCCTCTTGAAGTTCAAGTAAAGTTCTTCAGAACTTACTTGCTGATCTTCAGTGATGAGTACTACTTCAGTGGTCTCCTTTTGAGCCTGAAAAAGAATTTATTTAGATCAGGATGGGTTTGGAGAATTGTTTTAGAGTTTAAATCTGAAACATGATTTACCTGCTGAGAGTCAGCAAGCTCATGTAGTACAATTTCCATTCCATGAGGAGCTTGAGTAGCATCCTCCATTTGATCATCCTGAAATAAATTAAGATTAGATACAAGTACTAAGCTGTCAAACTTAGTTTTATACCAAAATTATTAACTACCTGCTGAGCAGGGAGTGTTGGTTCTGGTGTAGAGGCTTCCGCAACCATCTGACTTGCATCTTGAGAAGTCTGTAGAGAAAGAATAATTTTAGCAAAAGAACAATTTTTAGAATTTGAAGTTTTACTGATGGTTGAATTAACTACCTGCTGAGGAAGGACAGGTTGTGGCTCAGTCCTCTCAGCATTAACAGTTTCTTCTACTTCTGGGACTGTTTCTTCAGCAGACTTCTGATTTTGCTCTAACTGAGAAAGTTGTGCGGTTTCAGCAATCTCCCTTGTCTCTGAATTGACAAGTTGAGCAGAAGCATCTTGACCTTTAAGCTCACTGCTTGTCATGAAGAGGTCAATTGACTTGTTGGATGATTCTTCAATCTCCAACTCCATTTGTTTGCCTAAATCTTCCAGTACAAGCTGGACTTTGTCAATTGAAGTCTTGGGTGAACTTGGGCCAGTATTCTCAGCATCAAGAGATGCGTCTTTGAATAGTGCTTCTTGAGTTTCAGCAACTTCAGGAACTGGAACCATTGCTATTTCAGCAACTGGTCCATCAGCAAGCTGAGTTTCAGCAACTTGATGAGTTGCTTGTTCAGCAACCATCTTTTCAGCAGCATCAGCAAGTGCCGCTTTTTGCAGATCAGCAGCAATGTCACTTGCTGGTTCCATAGTTGGGTCATTTGGAATATCTACAATGTAGATATCTGGGACTTGGGCAGGAATTTCATTTCCACTGCCTTGTGGTCTATTCTCAATAGAGTTCTCAACGTTAAGTTGATTGTTGAAGGCTTCTGCAAACACTTCAACATTGCTGATATATGTTTCCGTAATTACTTCAGCAACATCTACTGGCAAATGCATTTCATCATTTGTCTGGGAATTGATTGAGGAGTCTTGGACATTAGGGACTGACTGAGAAGCCAGTGTCTTCTTTCTTTTGTTACTTGTCCGTTTCCTCTTAGGTACGGGATTTGCTGATGACGCTGCAGTCTGAGTGTCATCATCAGCTTTCCTCTTTTTCTTTTTAGATTTCTCCAGTTTCCCAGAGTCATCTATTGTTGCCTTTTCAGCAACAGGTGTTGTACACGTACCTTGTTGATTTTCTACAGCAGTTTCATTTTTGTTACCACCACCAACAGCAGTTTCATCTCTAAGTTGCTGAGTGGTAACATCTGCAGCTGTTGTATACCTTTCTTGCTGGCTTGTGCTGACAACATTTGCAGTTGTTGTCTTCTTGGTTTTCTTTCCAGCAATCTTAGGTACATTCTGCTTGTAGAAAGATCTTCCCACATTGCACACAGATTTCTTGATTGGCAATGGGTTTCTTAGCTGAATCCTGAAATGTTCAAGGATATAGCATATCCTGATTCCATACATAACTGGAAAGGAAGGTGAGACCTTGTTGTCTTCTACCTTTACCTTAAACTTAGTAACACAATCAACAAGCCTGTTGAAAATGTACTTAGCCCAGTTAAGTTCCGATCTATTTTCATAGATATGCATCAACAATGGCCATCTTCTCAGGCTACTTGGTCAATTCCTCCAACTTGGGAGTCAAGAACTTTTATTAGTAGCAGAGCTACTAGACCAAGTGAATGGCAGAGATGCTTTCTCTTAACGTGCTTTGTCCAAGTCACGGGAGCTATCTCGCCTTTCTTCATCCTTGCATTTCTGACGTCACTATAGAAAGCTTCAATTTCTTCGTCAGAAGCAGTGACGTCATCTTCAGTTCCAGTGGTTGGAATCTGAAAAATCTCCGTTAAATCAGTCCATTTCAGGACGATTTGCGTGTTCTGAACATAAGTAAGGATCACTTTTTCAGTGACTCCATTACTGTCTGTAAGGGACTGGATTTCTGCATTGTTGTAGAATTCCATAGTATCAATCATGCTCACTTGCTTAGTGCGAGCAGAGATAAAGTTCATGAGGCCTTGCTGCTTGATGAACTCAAGCGCCTCTTCATTTTGGTCATCAAGTTCTTGTTCATAAAAGTACCTAATGTACTTTTCTTTTGCAAACCCTCCCCATTGCATCAACATCTCACACTTTGCAGTGTCAAGATATGACGGAGGCATAGGTTTTACAGTGATTCGGTCGTTTTCAACACAACTTTCGTTGTGTCTTGGGCCAGAGTAGTCACCGGAGCAGTCACCGGAGCAATGCGTGTTTCAGCACTGTCAACCTTTGACGATTTTGAGGACTTAGATGACTGTCTCTTGGGAGCCATTTCTTATATAGAGCACGAAAGATTGTACAAAAAGAGATAGTTTGCTTTTGACCGGAGGTACAGTAGATTCAGGCTAGAAATTGCAGAGAAAGGAAATGTGAGTTAAAATTTTTTGTCATTTCTCTAACTCCTTCTTTATATATTGTCTCTGGTGTGCGAGAAACTCAATCGATTTGAGCTCTCAGCAAGGGTAAAACAGAGAAACACTGGAGATAAAGGAGCCTTTGCATTGAATGCGTAATGGCCCACTAATTAAAACCGTCAGAGCACTCTCTCTCTTTGTTTTGTTAGCCGTTAGATTAATAACTCCTTTTAATCAATGGCCACGATTGAATTTCATGTCATGATTATTGCGAGTTTATCTGTGCCAGCTTAACGTCACAAATTGATTTTACCGAGTAATAAGGGATAGATTGCTTGTTGAAATAGACAAGAATCGTTTCAGCGAGTTTGAATTAACAATCTAGATACTTGCTGAAAATGCCCCCTTACTTAGATATCTCATATTTTCTAAGTTTAAAAGACATTTCTGATTTCCCGTATCAGTAAATTCTTTTGCACTTGAGACATCCTTTGGTAAAATTTGAGAGGTGAGCTTTTGCTCTTTTTCTGAGTTCCCGTCTCAGAAAATTCCTTTGATACTTGAATACCTGTTTCAGTATCTTTTGATTGTCTGAGTACCCGTCTCAGCAATCCTTAAGTTCTTTCACTTACTGAGTGCCTGTCTCAGCAAATGGTCAAGTTTCCTAACAAATACCTGTTTTGAAGGAATTACTTGCTGAATGCCGTTTCAGCAATCATGTTGTGACTTATCATTTTTAGAAGAAATCAGTGACTTGGTCTTTTGGACAGGAATACTTTGGCTTGCTGAATACCTGTTTCAGCATTCTGCCAAGTGTATCCTTTATTGAGGTAGTTCAATCAATCCAAGGTTGTACCTTAGCATTGCGAACCTATTATCCGGTAGGGGCTTGGTAAAGATGTCAGCAAGCTGATCTTCAGTACCTACTTTCACAACCTCAATATCACCTTTTTCCACATGATCTCTAATGAAATGATGTCTAATATCAATGTGCTTGGTCCTAGAGTGAAACTTAGGATTTTGCGTAATTGCAATAGCACTTGTATTATCACAAAAGATTGGTGTTTTCTTTGCAGAAATACCATAATCTCTTAATTGTTGCTGAATCCATAGGATTTGAGCTGTGCAACAACCAGCTGCAATGTATTCAGATTCAGTAGATGAATTGGCGACACACGTTTGCTTCTTGCTGAACCATGATATTAATCTAGTACCCAAAAACTGACAAGTTCCAGAGGTACTTTTTCTATCAAGAGTTGATCCACCATGATCAGCATTAGAATAGCCAACCAATTCAAGTCCAGAATCTTTAGGATACCATAATCCAACATTGACTCTACCTTTAACATATTTCAGTATTTTAATTGCCTTTTTGTAGTGTGATTCTCTTGGATCAGATTGGAATCTTGCACACTCACAAACATCATACTAAATGTCAGGTCTACTTGCTGTTAGATACAACAAGGAACCAATGAGCTTCTTATACTTGTGTTCTTCAACACTTTTTTCCTCTTTAGTATAGCCCAATTTGGTACCAACACTCATAGGGATCTTTTCAGGTTTCTCATCCTCTTTGATCCTAAACTTTATGAGCATTTCTTTCGCATACTTTGCTTGATTTATGAATATTCCATCTTTGAGTTGCTTGACTTGCAACCCTAGGAAATAATTCAATTTTCCCATCATACTCATTTCAAACTTATTAGTCATGAGTTTGGCAAAATCATCACAAAGTTGCTTGTCCTTAGATCCAAAAATTATGTCATCCACATAAATTTGAACTAAGATTAATTTATCATCATGGTTCATGGTAAAAAGAGTTTTGTCAACTTCACCTTTCTTGAAACCATTTTCCAGCAAAAATTTAGCCAAGGTATCATACCATGCTCTTGGTGCTTGCTTTAGACCATATACAGCTTTCTGAAGCTTGTATACCATCTTGATTTCTGAGGGAAGTTCAAAGCCAGGGGGTTGTTCTAGGTAGACTTCTTCAGCAAGTTCACCATTTAAGAATGCACTCTTAACATCCATTTGGTAAACAATGAAGTCATTGTGAGCAGCAAAGGCCAAGAAAAGCCTAATTGCATCCAATCTTGCAACTGGAGCATAAGACTCATCATAGTCCAATCCTTCAGTCTGACAGTAACCTTGAGCAACTAAGCGTGCTTTGTTTCTTGTTACTTCACCAGACTCGCTCAGCTTGTTGCTGAACACCCACTTTGTACCAATAGCTTTCTTATTTTCAGCAAGTGGCACAAGTTTCCAGACTTTGTTTCTTTCAAATTGATCCAATTCTTCTTGCATTGCCTTTATCCATTCAGAATGCTTCAAAGCTTCTTCTATGGTTTTAGGTTCAATTTCTGAAACAAAGCAAGAGAATAAAGATTCTACTTCTTCGACAGTTGCTTCTTCAGCAAGTCCTTGAGTAGCTTTGGATCTAGTCACTTGGCGTTTATTAATATCGCCAATCATATCCGTAGAGGGATGATCTCTAATCCATTTATTAACAGGTTTCCTGTTTGTTGGATCAGAATATGTTTGCTCATCAGCATGTGACTCTTCAGTATGTACTTGTTCAGTACTACTGGGAATTTGTGTCTCTGCTGAGATTTGTTTGTCAGCAACTGCTTGTTCAGCATTGCTGGATTGAGGTATTTCATCAGCAGGCACTGGAGATTGCGTAATTTCAGCAACTTCCGGAGCAACTGCATCTTTTGCTGGAAATTCTTTGTCATGAACTATTTTTATCTTGTCATGACTTGGGGGAGGAGAGTCATTGTCAGAATCATCATTTAGTTCAATTGACATGATTTGCCTAGCATCAGATTCAGTTCTTTGCTCATGTATGATTAGCTTTTTCATACATTCTGATATTTCTTCTTCAGCAGACACACCTTGTAACTTTTCGTAGAATACAACATGCACAGATTCTTCAATCTTTTGTGTCTTATTGTTGTAAACTCTATAAGCTTTACTGTGCAAGGAGTACCCAAGAAATATCGCTTCGTCTGCCTTTGGTTGAAATGTTCTTAGGTATTCTCTACCATTGTTAAGAACGAAACACTTGCAACCAAATACTCTTAGATGAGTGATGTCAGGAGGTCTACCAACAAACAATTCATAAGGAGTTTTGTTGTATTCCTTAGTAATCAAACATCTATTCTGAGTATAGCAGGCGGTATTAATCGCTTCAACCCAGTAAGCCTCACTTATTTCAGTGTCAGCAAGCATTGTTCTTGCGGCTTCTTTCAGGGTACGATTCTTCCGTTCAGCAACACCGTTTTGCTGTGGTGTCCTTACTGAGGATAACTGATGTTGAATACCTTTGGAGGTACAATATTCAGTTATGTACTGGTTTACAAACTCAATACCATGGTCTGTCCTTATGACTTTTACCTTGTCATTTTTCATGACTTCAAGCTTATTCAGCAAGTTAGGTATTTCAGTCTTGGTTTCAGATTTGTGCTTGATGAACACTACCCAAGTGAATCTTGAATAGTCATCTACCACGACTAGACCATACTTCTTACCAGCATAGCTTGTTGAAGAAGATTCAAACAAGTCCATGTGTAAGAGTTGTAAAGGTTTTGTAGTTGACGATACTGCCTTGTTCTTGAAAGAAGATTTGGTTTGCTTTCCTTGCTGACATGCATTGCAAACACCATCCTTCTTAAAAGTAACCCTAGGTAATCCAACTACAAGTGCCTTTTTAGACAGCTTATTCAGCGTCTTGAAGTTTAGATGACTTGTTCGTTTATGCCATAACCATGCTTTTTCAGCAAGGCAATCATGATCTGAGACAAGGCATTTTTCAACGTTTGCTGAAGACCAATCAACGGTGTACAAGCCTCCTGATCTTCTTGCAATCATTATAACATTTTTAGTCTCAAAATCTACAAGTTTACATTCATCACTTTTAATTTCGATGAAGTATCCTTTGTCAGCAAATTGACTCATGCTGAAAAGGTTAAACTTAAGATTTTTGACATAAAGAACTCCAGAAATGGTTATGCATCCCAACTTCACATCACCATAGCCTTTTGTAGATTCGGAGCCTCCACCAGCAAACCTTATTGTTGGACCTTTAGACCACCGTCTATAGTTTATAAGGTTATTCTTGTTGCCTGTCATGTGCTTTCCACAACCACTATCAAAGTGCCAGATTGCATCGTTTGTCTCCGTGGCTGCAGTCTGCACAATCAAGAGCAAACAAGTTAATTATCCAATGATGGATGTCCATTAACATGTTCAAGAATGCGTCCAGTGGAAACCCAAGTCTGAAGTTTTTCAACTTTGACTTGTTTTCTACTTGCTGAGGAACTAGGAGGATTTGAGCTGAAAGACTTTTGACTCGTGCTGGTCAAATCCACTTTCTGATGTGGTGTCTTGCTCTGTTGACCTTTTTGCTGAACATACTTTTCAGTAAGTTCTTTTTCTAGCAAGGTTCCTTCTAGTCCTAGCATTGGGAGTCTTTTCAGAACTCTTAGGCTTGGTTTTCTTCATCTCTTTGAAGTATCTTTGCTGACTTTGCTTATACTCATGAAAGAGTTGACTTTGCTTGGTTTTGAAACCGAGTCCACTCTTTGGAGAATGCTGAGCTTTAGCTTCAGCAACCTTACTTGATTCAGGTTTGTCAGCAAAGGACTTCTGATTACTTTTGGTAATCTTGCCTTTAGTCTTAACAACTTGCTTCTCAGCAACCTGTTTTCGTTTTAAAGTCTTGTTACTTTGAGTAGCAACAGCGGGCTTTACGGTCATAGGTACTTGATTGCATGTTTCAACAACCTTAGTTTGACCAAACTGATAGATCACTGGTGGACTACTATCAGTAGCACGTACAAAGGAGATAGATGAATTATCTTTTCTTAAGATTTCTACGTTATCACCTTCACACGTTGCTCCTAAACCTTCTTTCTGAGATGAATCTCTCAAGTAAGAGTTTAGTTCAGTCAGCGCATTACTTGCTTCCACATAGGTTTTGAAATTGATTTTCATCTTTTTCATCTCTTGGATTTCAGCAAGTAACTTTAGAATTGAGGACTGATACTCTTCCAATTCTAATGCCATTTGAGAATTCTTCTCTGCAGCCTCAGCAATCAACTTCTTAAGACGCCTTATTTCAGCATCCTTTTCTTCTGTCTCTTCCTTCAGCAAAACATACTTTGTTTGCTTGGTCAGAGTTTCAGCAAGTTGAAGTTTCTCTTGCTGTTTGCTGAGAGTTTTCTCAAATCTTTCGATTTCTCCTTGAATCTTGTCAAGGTCAATCTCGTCTTCACTTTCTGATTCTGAGTCAGAGGTAGAGTTATTTACCTGACCGGCCATGAGGCAGAATTCGTAGTTCGACACATCTGGATAAGCTTCCATAGCTATTCCACACACTTCTTTGCCAATCTCCACGTCTAGAGTGGCTTCTTCATCGTCGGTGTCTGAACTTTCATCCTCACTGTCTTCTGAGCTTGTATCAATACACAATGCATCGATTTTTGCTTGAAGCTTCTTCTTTTCTTCAGCAATGAAAGCTCTTTTGAACTTCTTCTTCTTTTCAGCAGACTTGCCTTTCAGCAAAGGGCAATTAGCTTTGAAGTGTCCAGGCTTTTTGTAGTAAAAACATAGATCATTTCCAATTGCTGGTTCTTCTGAAGATGTAGCTTGCTGAGCTTGCTTGTTCAGCGAGCTAGTATCATTCTTGTACTTATGGTAGTTGTTACCAAGATGCTTTTTCAGCTTCTCTTTTGCCTTTCGCCTTTCAAGTTCCTTACTGATGAACTTCTTCATGTTTTTAACAACTAAAGCATTTTCATCAGCAGGCTCTTTATCATTCTTCTTTTCAGAAGATGACGGCTTTGCAGCAAGAGCAATGTTTTGCGATTTTTCAGCAAACACAATTTCTCTTTGCTTTGTCTCATAATTGACAGTAGAAAGATGAGAGAACAACTCTGTTGGTGTAATGTCAGGCATTCCTTGATTATAATAGAAATTCTGAGTATGGATCCATTCTTGATTCAAACTTCTGATGATAGTTTTCACTTTCTCAGAATCTGAATAAAGATTTCCAACACCCAGCGCTGCCATTTCACTAACAAGAGTTGTGAATCTGAAGTCCAAGTCTTCCAGTGACTCGTTAGCACCTTGCTTAAAGTTTTGAAACTTTAATTTAATTACTTCAAGTTTGTTTTCCTTGGTCCTGTCAGATCCAGCACAAAGATCTTGAACCATTTTCCAAGCTTCCTTTGCAGTCTTAGCACCCCACAGTTTGCACTGTATGGTATCCGGAGTTGATCTGATGATGATGTTTCTTGCTTGGCCATCAAGACGGAATCTCTTAGCTTCGTCAGAAGTCCATTCCTCTCTTGGTTTTGGCACAACAGTATCTGACGGTTCGCCAAGGATGGTTTCCTTCCCAGCTTCAGTGGTCTTGTGAGGGAAACTCCTTTCAATTTTAGTGATCTTGATAGGTCCATCATTAATGACGGTTACCATCTCATCACTAATGGCCTCAAGATGTAGCATCATGTTGTTTCGCCATTTCTCGTAATTTTCCAGCTTCAGCAAGGGAGCATCTCCTAAAGACATCCTGTCTGCAAAGCACTACCAAACTGATCAAGTGAGAGTGATTTACGGAAAGCACTTAAGGGGATCTAGGTTCAGTGCAGAAGGCTAAAGAACCTCCTGCTCTGATACCACTTGTTGGTCCCTTTAAACAACAAGAAAAGACTAGAGGGGGGGGTGAATAGTCTTTTCAAACTTTCATCGTTTAAAAACTTTCTCAGCAAGTACTTATTACTTTTCAGTAATGAGGTTGCTGATACTTAACTTTCTCAGCAAGCGTAAGTTACTTTTCAGTAGCTTGGTTTGCTGATACTTAAAATCAGAAAGAGGAAGTCTTTGAAACAATAAGTGCTCTTTCAGCAAGTAAAGAGTTTTCAACAAGTGAAGTGAGTGACTGTGTACAAACAGATATAATTTGCTGAAAGCTAAATGCAGTAAGTAAATCACACAAACGCTTTTATAGTGGTATCTGAGAGTGGCGTAATCTCTCAACTAATCCACTTTGTCCTTTCTAGGACTGAATCCACTAAGATATGATTGAGGTTCCTTACAATCTCCTATCTAAAGCGATTCAACAGAAACCAAAGCGTACTTGCTTTGTCTCCAACCTAAACTAGAGAACTCAACCTTGTTCTCCACCAAACTTGGTACTTTTAATCAGCAAAACTATGCTCGATTAAGTTCCCCCTGAATATCACGCCTGAAAGGGTGTATTTTCAGTTAGAGAGTTTTGGGGTGAGATGACTTAATTATAACTTATTCAGTTACAACAAGTAATCTAAGAAACACAACTTGGAATACTTTGTAGTAAACAAGTTTGATTGCTTCTGGTGTCAAGACTTGTTCTTGTTCGAAAGAAAGAACACTAAACTAATTTCTTAGCCGAGTTTGTTCTACTTCTGCACAAGTAGCTTTTTCAAGCTTTAAGTCTTGGAACGGATCAATGGCAGTAAGAGTGATTGAAGGTTTGTGAGTTTTTAAGCACAAGTGAGAGTTTGATCACGTTGTTGACACTCTTCAACTCTTTGCTGGATGACCTCTATTTATAGTGCAAGTAAGGAGCCGTTTGAATTCCAAATCCTAAGGCTTTTGTTCCTTAACATGTCACTATCTTGCTTTTGTACTTTCAGCAGCGACTTTGTTTGTCTTCTAGTCTTCATGTCCTTTGCGTGTAAGCTTTGCATTAAATGCACATTTGAATAGAATTCAAACAGTAGCATTGGAGCGCAAAATCTCGTACATTCAGCAAGAGGTCACATATGTTTATCAACAAGTGTCCAGTCTCAGTTTCAGCAAGCACAACCTACTCTGTCTTTCAGATTTTCACTTATGCAATGCTGTTGCTGAACATTCCACTTTCTGAGTAAACACGTGCCTTACCAGTCTTCAGCAATCTTCAAGTCTTCAAGTCTTCAAAAGTCTTCAAGATTCTGACCGGTTTCTTATTTGCTTCAATAATTTGTTTGTAATAAACAAAATATGTCTTCAGCAAATGCTTCAATAGGTTATTTTCTTTTCAGAAAATAAGATTCATTAAAGCTAAGCATCAATAAGATATTTTCTTTTCAGAAAATAAAATACATCATACGCAAATGTGTCAATAAGATATTTTCTTCTCAGAAAATAAAATACGTCATACACAAAAGAAATAACTTATCTAATACCTAACTAAGTCATCAGCAAACGTTCCTCTTTTACAATGTCCTTAAAATTCTAAATTCCTATGGACCTTAAGAGTACTAGTTACTGGACTGTTCTTAATTTAGCATGGTTAATTGCTCATGAAAATTACAAGTTTCCTAACACTCATCCTCTTTGATCCTAAACTTTATGAACATTTCTTTCGCATACTTTGCTTGATTTATGAATATTCCATCTTTGAGTTGCTTGACTGTCAATCCTAGGAAATAATTCAATTTTCCCATCATACTCATTTCAAACATACTTGTCATGAGTTTGGCAAAATCATCACAAAGTTGCTTGTCCTTAGATCCAAAAATTATGTCATCCACATAAATTTGAACTAAGAGTATTTTACCATCATGGTTCATGGTAAATAAGGTTTTGTCAACTTCACCTTTCTTGAAACCATTTTCCAGCAAGAACATAGCCAAGGTATCATACCATGCTCTTGGTGCTTGCTTTAGACCATATACAGCTTTCTGAAGCTTGTATACCATCTTGATTTCTGAGGGAAGTTCAAAGCCAGGGGGTTTTTCTAAGTAGACTTCTTCAACAAGTTCACCATTCAAGAATGCACTTTTAACATCCATTTGGTAAACGATGAAGTCATTGTGAGCAGCAAAGGCCAAGAAAAGCCTAATTGCATCCAATCTTGCAACTGGTGCATAAGACTCATCATTGGCCAATCCTTCAGTCTGACAGTAACCTTGAGCAACTAAACGTGCTTTATTTCTTGTTACTTCACCAGACTCACTCAGCTTGTTTCTGAACACCCACTTTGTACCAATAGATTTCTTGTCTTCAGCAAGTGGCACAAGTTTCCAGACTTTGTTTCTTTCAAATTGATCCAGTTCTTCTTGCATTGCCTTTATTCATTCAGAATGCTTTAAAGCTTCTTCTATGGTTTTAGGTCCAATTTCTGAAACAAAGCAAGAGAACAATGATTCTACTTCTACGACAATTGCTTCTTCACCAAGTCCTTGAGTAGCTTTGGATCTAGTCACTTGGCGTTTATTAATATCGCCAATCATATCCGTAGAGGGATGATCTCTATCCATTTATTAACAGGTTTTCTGCTTGTTGGATCAGGATATGTTTGCTCATCAGCATGTGACTCTTCAGTATGTACTTGTTCAGTACTACTGGGAATTTGTGTCTCTGCTGAGATTTGTTCATCAGCAACTGCATGTTCAGCATTGCTTGATTGAGGTAATTCATCAGCAGGCACTGGAGATTGCGTAATTTCAGCAACTTCCGGAGCAACCACATCTTTTGCTGGAAATTCTTTGTCGTGAACTATATTTATCTTGTCATGACTAGGGGGAGGAAGGTCATTGTCAGAATCATCATTTAGTTCAATTGACTTGATTTGCCTAGCATTAGATTCAGTTCTTTTCTCATGTATGATTAATTTTTTCATACATTCTGATATTTCTTCTTAAGCAGGCACTCCTTGTGACTTTTCATAGAATACAACATGCACAAATTCTTCAATCTTTTGTGCCTTTTTGTTGTAAACTCTATAAGCTTTACTATGCAAGGAGTAGCCGAGAAATATCGCTTCGTCTGCCTTTGGTTGAAATGTTCTTAGGTATTCTCTACCATTGTTAAGAACGAAACACTTGCAACCAAATACTCTTAGATGAGTGATGTTAGGAGGTCTTCCAACAAACAATTCATAAGGAGTTTTGCTGTATTCCTTAGTAATCAAACATTTGTTTTGAGTATAACAGGCGGTATTAATCGCTTCAACCCAATAAGCTTCACTTATTTCAGTGTTAGCAAGCATTGTTCTTGCGGCTTCTTTCAGGGTACGATTCTTCCGTGCAGCAACACCGTTTTGCTGTGGTGTTCTTACTGAGGAAAACTGATGTTGTATTCCTTTTGAGGTACAATATTCAGTTATGTACTGGTTTACAAACTCAGTACCATGGTCTGTCCTTATGACTTTTACCTTGTCATTTTTCATGACTTCAAGCTTATTCAGCAAGTTAGGTATTTCAGTCTTGGTTTCAGATTTGTGCTTGATGAATACTACCCAAGTGAATCTTGAATAGTCATCTACCACGACTAGACCATACTTCTTACCATCATAGCTTGTTGAAGAAGATTCAAACAAGACCATGTGCAAGAGTTGTAAAGGTTTTGTAGTTGACGGTACTGCCTTGTTCTTGAAAGAAGATTTGGTTTGCTTTCCTTGCTGACATGCATTGCAAACACCATCCTTCTTAAAAGTAACCCTAGGTAATCCAACTACAAGTGCCTTTTTAGACAGCTTATTTAGCGTCTTGAAGTTTAGATGACTTGTTCGTTTATGCCAGAACCATGCTTTTTCAGCAAGGCAATCATGATCTGAGACAAGGCATTTTTCAACAATTGCTGAAGACAATCAACGGTGTACAAGCCTCCTGATCTTCTTGCAATCATTATTACCTTTTTAGTCTCGAAATCTATAAGTTTGCATTCATCACTTTTGATTTTGATGAAGTACCCTTTGTCAGCAAACTGACTCATGCTGAAAAGGTTGAACTTAAGATTTTTGACATAAAGAACTCCAGTAATGGTTATGCATCCTAACTTCAAGTCACCATAGACTTTTGTAGAACCGGAGCCTCCACCAGCAAACCTTATTGTTGGACCTTTAGACCACCATCTATAGTTTATAAGGTTATTCTTGTTGCCCGTCATGTGCTTTCCACAACCACTATCAAAGTGCCACATTGCATCGTTTGTCTCCGTGGCTGAAGTCTGCACAATCAAGAGCAAACAAGTTAATTATCCAATAATGGATGTCCATTAACATGTTCAAGAATGTGTCCAGTGGAAACCCAATTCTTAAGTTTTTCAACTTTGACTTGTTTTCTAGTTGTTGAGGAACTAGGAGGTTTTGAGCTGAAAGACTTTTGACTCGTGATGGTCAAATCCATTTTCAGATGTGGTGTCTTGCTCGGTTGACCTTTTTGCCGAACATACTTTTCAGTAAGTTCTTTTCTAGCAAGGTTCCTTCTATCCCTAGCATTAAGAGTCTTTTCAGAACTCTTAGGCTTGATTTTCTTCATCTCTTTGAAGTATCTTTCCTGACTTTGCTTATACTCATGAAAAAGTTGACTTTGCTTGGTTTTGAAACCGAGTCCACTTTTCGGAGAATGCTGAGCTTTTGCGTCAGCAACCTTACTTGATTCAGGTTTGTCAGCAAAGGTCTTCTGATTACTTTTAGTAATCTTGCCTTTAGACTTAACAACTTGCTTTTCAGCAACTTGTTTGGCGGGATGCTTCACAACATCCTTTTTCTTTCCAGTTTGCTTCTCAGCAACCTGTTTTCCTTGTAAAGTCTTGTTACTTTGAGTAGCAACATCGGGCTTTATGGTCATAGGTACTTGATTGCATGTTTCAGCAACCTTAGATTGACCAAACTGATAGAGTTCTGGTAGACCACTATCAGTAGCACGTACAAAGGAGATCGATGATTTATCTTTACTTAAGATTTCTACATCATCACCTTCATACGTTGCACCTAAACCTTCTTTTTGAGATGGATCTCTCAAGTAAGAGTTTAGTTCAGTCAGCGTATTACTTGCGTCCACATAAGATTTGAAATTGATTTTCATCTTTTTCATCTCTTGGATTTCAGCAAGTAACTTTAGAATTGAGGACTGATATTCTTCCAATTCTAATGTCATTTGAGAATTCTTTTCTGTAGCTTTAGCAATCAACTTCTTAAGACGCCTTATTTCAGCATCCTTCTCTTCTGTCTCTTCCTTCAGCAAGACGTACTTTTCAGTAGTCTGCTTGGTCAGAGTTTCAGCAATCTGTAGTTTCTCTAGCTGTCTGCTCAGAGTTTTCTCAAATCTTTCGATTTCTCCTTGAATCTTCTCAAGGTCAATCTCGTCTTCCCTTTCTGAGTCTGAGTCAGAGGTAGGGTTGTTTACCTGACCGGCCATGAGGCAGAATTCGTAGTTTGACACATCTGGATAAGCTTCCATAGCTATTCCACAAACTTCTTTGCCAATCTCCACGCCTAGAGTGGCTTCTTCATCGTCAGTGTCTGAACTTTCATCCTCACTGTCTTCGGAGCTAGTATCAATACACAATGCATCAATTTTTACTTGAAGCTTCTTCTTTTCTTCAGCAATAAAAGCTCTTTTGAACTTCTTCTTCTTTTCAGCAGATTTGTCTTTCAGCAAAGGGCAATTAGCTTTGAAGTGTCCAGGCTTTTTGCAGTAAAAGCATAGATCATTTCCAACAGCTGGTTTTTCTGATGAAGTAGCTTACTGAGCTTGCTTGTTCAGCGAGCTAGTCTCATTCTTGTACTTATGGTAGTTGTTACCAAGATGCTTTTTCAGCTTCTCTTTTGCTTTTCGCCTTTCAAGTTCCTTGCTGATAAATTTCTTCATGTTTTTGACAACCAAAGAATTTTCATCAGTAGGCTCTTTTTCATTCTTCTTTTCAGAACATGATGGCTTTACAGCAAGAGCAATGTTTTGCGATTTTTCAGCAAACACATTTTCTCTTTGCTTTGTCTCATAGTTGACAGTAGCAAGATGAGAGAACAACTCTATTGGTGTAATGTCTGGCATTCCTTGATTGTAATAGAAATTCTGAGTGTGGATCCATTCTTGATTCAGACTTCTGATGATAGTTTTCACTTTCTCAGAATCTGAGTAAAGGTTTCCAACACCCAAGGCTGCCATTTCACTAACAAGAGTTGTGAATCTGAAATTCAAGTCTTCCAGTGACTCGTTTGTACCTTTCTTAAAGTTTTGAAACTTTAATTTAAGTACTTCAAGTTTGTTTTCCTTGGTTTTGTCAGATCCAGCACAAAGATCTTGAACCATTTTCCAAGCTTCCTTTGCAGTCTTAGCACCCCATAGTTTGCACTGTATGGTATCCGGAGTTGATCGAATGATGATATTTCTTGCTTGGCCATCAAGACGGAATCTCTTAGCTTCGTCAGAAGTCCATTCCTCTCTTGGTTTTGGCACAACCGTATCTGATGGTTCGCGTAAGATAGTTACCTTTCCATCTTCAGTGGTCTTGTGAGGGAAACTCCTTTCAACCTTAGTGATCTTGATAGGTCCATCATTAATGACGGTGACCATCTCATCACTAATGGCCTCAAGATGTAACATCATGTTGTTTCGCCATTTTCGTAATTTTCCAGCTTCAGCAAGGGAGCATCTCCTAAAGACATCCTGTCAGCAAAGCACTACCAAACTGATCAAGTGAGAGTGATTTACGGAAAGCACCTAAGGGGATCTAGGTTCAGTGCTGAAGGTTAAAGAACCTCCAGCTCTGATACCACTTGTTGGTCCCTTTAACCAACAAGAAAAGACTAGAGGGAGGGGTGAATAGTCTTTTCAAACTTTCGTCGTTTAAAACTTTCTCAGCAAGTGCTTATTACTTTTCAGTAATGAGTTTGTTGATACTTAACTTTCTCAGCAAGCTTAAGTTACTTTTCAGTAGCTAGGTTTGCTGATATTTAAAATCAGAGAGCTGATGAACGCGCGGATGTCGTGCTCCGAGCAAATCAAATAAATTTGTTATTTAGCCAAAGGCAATTCACAACTACAACGAAAACCGTAGTGTAGCAGTAGAATGACCTCGAGTGTCGTTCTCTAAGGACTATAACTAGCTTTATCTAATCTAATTTAGAATGTAAAAACAACAGATGGAAAAGAAAAGGTTTTTCTAACAGATAATGGAGATTGGTGATAGTATGATCCTTCAAAGCATAACGGGTTAATAATCATGCGTAAATTCCTCGGTCTTGCATGGAGATCTTTGATCAATCAATTGTCCTGTTGTAATTATTAAGCACTACGAAGATATAGATACTGACAAGTCAAACACTATTGTCCAATTGTGTTCCGTAATTATTCAACATTACGAAGATATAGATATGCATAGGTCGACGAGGGTCCAATTGTGCATAATAATTAATCAACATACGAAGATATAGGTTGCGCCTGATCAACGAAATAAAGCAATGACACGGAGTATAATGCGCGATATAGCCATTAGCATGATTATCTACCCTTCGCTAAAAATTCACATACTACCACCAACGATAAGTTTAGCTACTCATAGTTGTCATGCAATCAACAGAAATCATAGAAGAAAACATGTTGAAAGATATATAAAAATAAGTAGAATAAACCGTAAGATACAATGTTACCGAAGGTTGTCAGTCTCCGAAGAATCGCGATCTTACAAGCTCCAAACTGCTATGAAAAAGTGTTTCCTAAGCTACGAACCCCCAGAACAGGCTCTGGGAAGTTCCTACCTAAAAGTATGAATTTCAGAGAAAAACTGAGCAACTATATATAGGCCTCGAATTTGTGTGGGGCGAAGGGCCCCACACACCGGGCGATTCGCCCGGGAGTAAAATTCGCGGAATTCCGTGTTCTCGACGCGTTTTTGGATTTCTTCCCCTTTTCGGACTCGGTTTCTGACTTCTAGTGGCCTTCTAACCTACAGATTCGACCCCTAGACTCCAAATCCTATCCGGAAACCTTCAGATGCTCCAAATAGGCTTCTGGAACACCAATTCCTTGTCAACTTCAATATAATTGCCCGGAAATCCTCGTTTTTCAACCAAAACCTGTAAAATAAAAACTAAAGGGAAACGTGACACTATTCTAATAAAATGCACTAAAATATAGCTAAATTAACATAGATGATAGCTAAATAGGTGAAAAGACTCAAATGAAAGTGTAAAATACACATTCATCAAACTCCCCAAACCGAACCTTTGCTTGTCCTCAAGCAACTAAGCTAGACTCTAATGCAAAAAACAATGCAAGACACAAAATGGAGTCTCATGCCAAATAAAATGAACTAATCTACTAAATCTATCAAAAAACATATGCACAAAAACCATATAAATCAAAGCATGAATATAGGTTGAAGAATACCTCGATTGACTTATACACATCCACATAAGCACTTATGTCAAGACAAGATAGTCTCTCGTAACATTCTCTACCTGGACCTAGTCAGTGACGACGTAATGAAGCATGCTAAGATACGAATTGTTGTCCCGTGCCTATGAAACTGAGGACTTACTGCTGTTCACCAAGTTTAAGACTTTCCCTCAAAGAGGTCGAACCAGTACTGGCTCTCATCAAACGAAGGAGGGTTCCCTATAAAAGATAACACTCCCCTATTCTACCCATCTTTTTTCCTGGAATTTTTCTTTCTTTTTTTCGATTTTTTTAGCCAGCAGTAGCATAACAAAAAGAGAGAAAATGACTCACACGACTTCCCCAAACCTATTCGAAAGAATAGGTTGGAGTACAAAATTTACGGAAATGGAAAAATAAACTCACAACACAGAAATGAAAAACGAAAACAAGTCTAATGATGGCGTAACCCCCTCCCCAAACCTATTCGGAAGAATGGGTTAAACAAAGGATCACACAACCTCACACTACCTCCTTCCTAGGCATTTGGCAATCTCAAAGCATGGTGAAGACTTGTTGCCTCTTAGGTACATAATTACTCGGGAAAACAACCATAAGACCTTAACATGCATCATCCTATTATAAAGGCCTTCGTGAACCGCAGTAGAGAAAACACCACTAAGTGATGTCGAGACTACCATGCTTAACTAAGTGCAATACATAAATATGACAAACCAAGCGAGAAAATCCTCAAACAAATTCATAGAGATGAAGCATACGATTAATGGCATAGTTAGTTGATCTACCCAATAAATAAGTTCAGAAAATTCGGCAATAAACTCCATATAAAACATGCAAGACTATCCTAGGATGAATGTAGTGAATGCAACCTAAAAAACTAAGAAAGCAGTAAACGTGCAAATTCAAATGCAAACAAAGAACAAGATACACAAGTGATAGAATCAACAATCGAGCTCCCCAAACCTTTATGTCTAGCCTAGCTTCTTCATCATGCAACATACTACTACAAGCAATACATCACATTATTCTCTTGCTGGACAACCAATATCCTAGATAACAAGGCTCAATTCATACCATATTAGCGAAAAATTCTAGCATCATAAATCCTCATACTCAACAATTAAGCATTCTATCATCAAATCCATCATCATTACATCAATAAACACAATCATATGCAAGAAATCTAAGATAAAGATAAATTGCATAACAAGATATATCATCTAGTAGCAAAATTCCCAAATCAACAATCCAAGCATAATTGAGCATGCAATTGATAGTAAATAATGTTTCTAATCATACAAACAACCTACCCATGCATCATATAAGCATAATTGAAGCTCAAATTAGAAAACCCCCAAATTTGAAAATTAGGATTCATAAGAAGATACCTCAGATATGAAAAACTAATGCACTAGGGAGAAATCTGTTCGGATGAAAAGATAGATCACGTAATAGGCTTCGATTGAAGCTAAAGAACACTAAATTTGGTGAAGAAATGAAGAAGTTATGAAGTTTTGAAGTTATTTAAGTTTTGAAGTTATTTTCGCAATTCTCGTTTTTTGGGGAGAAGAAGGATGAGAGAATGAAGAAAATGAGGCAGAGAAGGGGAGATCCGCGTTTTTAGCATCAGAGGGCGTGGGGCGAGTCGCCCCCGGTGTGGGGCGAGTCGCCCCATGCGGGGCGATTCGCTCCCCGATGTGGGGAGACGGTCCTTTCGTCAGAAAACGCGGTTTTTAATCCCTGAAATCAATTTTTTCAAAAAACCACTCGAAAAATATCACTCAAACATAAGCATATACGACAAAGACATGAACAAATTCACATATGAAAAGCAAATCGTTCAAGAATGAATGCATGCAATAAAGCGGTAAAGAAAGCGATAAAAACTCCGGGTTGCCTCCCGCATAGCGCCATTGTTTAAAGTCTTCGAATCGAGTCCTGTCTGTGCCTAGCTCTTCTTTCTGCGGGTACTAGACTTCCCCTTCATTGATCTCCTCTTCATGCCACGAACCTGTGAATAAGAAAGAACATAGGCCGCAAGACCACAGTAGTGAGTAGTGTAAGAAATATCAGGTGGATCAGATATGGCTTGCAACAGGTGTTGCTTTCCATCCACTTCAATAGTGCAAGTTCTTTGGTAGATGTCCATCACGGAGCGTAGCTTAGTCAAGAACGTTCTTCCTAACAGTATGACATCCCCAGTCCCAGGTGCAGACGCCGGCATAACTACAAAATTGGTGTATACAGAAGCTTCACCAATCTTGACCAACACATTTTTCACAACGCCTTCGGGTCTCATAAAGGATCCATCCGCCAGTTGCACAATAGCCCTATGCTCAGATAGTTTCCCAAGGCTACTCTTTTCAAACACATTCAAAGGGAGTATGTTAGAGTAGGATCCCGTGTCTAGTGTGGCATGGACATCTTCAAGCTCACCAATCCCGACCTTAACATCGAAACTTTTAGGGAGTGGCTCGGGATCCTCTTGCTCCTCATCACTTTCGTCAGAACCAAGGTCCTTCTCTTCTTCCTTAGCTTGTGGAAGTTCTTCCTTTTTGCAACACTCGCACTTAGCAACCTTCTTGATGGTGATTTCGTCAAGTAGATCACCAGCCAATGTAATGGAATTCGACTTCTCAGTGTTGCTAGGCAGTTTGCCTTGTTCCCTACTTGCTCCTCGGTCGATCAACTCTTGCATCTTTTGATGGGCAAGCCTAGTGCTCTCTTCCAACCTATCAAGTCTCGCTCTAGTCTTCTCAGAATCTTCTTCGTAACGTTTGAGAAAACTTTGGGTGTGATCAACCATCTTTTGCAAGTTCTCCATCAGTTGAGCCGACTTCGACTTCGGTGGCTCTTTCGGAGCGGGGTTTTCACAGTGATCATTACTATAATTTAGCCTACTACGGTCTTGGTTAGGGCCATAAGTTTGGCTAGCCGGTGCATATCCTTGATTGTTTCGGAATCCTCTTCTCCAAAATCCACCTCGAGGATTCCTACCGTCTTGTCCGTAGCTAGCTTCTTGAGTACCAAACTCCGTAGTAAAGACTTCCTCTTCGCCTCCTCGAGCCCAGTTGCCATCATCATACGCAAGCTCCGATCTACACATATGAGCCACATGCCCCCTATACATAGGGGCTTCTTGAGTTGGTGGAGCTTCAGGTCCATGTCTCCTAACCATCGCTCTTGGGTCCTTGAATTGCGAACCCTTAGCAAGCCTTTCGAAAACTGCCCAGACGACTTCTGTGGTTTCCTCCCAAATATTGCATCGGCATCGGAAATCCACCACTTTTGGTTTACGAAGGTTAGTCCATTGTAGAAGTGTTGGACTAGGTCAGAATCCACCTCGAGGATTCCTACCGTCTTGTCCGTAGCTAGCTTCTTGAGTATCAAACTCCGTAGCAAAGACTTACTCTTCGCCTCCTCGAGCCCAGTTGCCATCATCATACGCAAGCTCCGATCTACACATATGAGCCCCATGCCCCCTATACATAGGGGCTTCTTGAGTTGGTGGAGCTTCAGGTCCACGTCTCATAACCATCGCTCTTGGGTCCTTGAATTGCGAACCCTTAGCAAGCCTTTCGAAAACTGCCCAGACGACTTCTGTGGTTTCCTCCCAAATATTGCCTCGGCATCAGAAATCCACCACTTGTTGGTTTACGAAGGTTAGTCCATTGTAGAAGTGTTGGACTAGGTCAGAAAGCTCAAAACCATGGTGAGGGCACTTGTTCGTGAGATCTTGGAATCTCTCAAACGCGGTATAGATGGTCTCATCATAGTCCTGCTTGAATCCAGTGATTTGCGCCTTTAGCGCGGTAGTCAAGGTGTGAGGGAAGTATTTCTCCATGAAAGCTGAAAAAACCTTCCCCAAGTGTCCAGCGAGCCTGCTGGTAGAGAACTCAACCATGACTTGGCTCTGTCGCCAAGTCCCATAGCAAAAACCTTCATCCTCAACTCATCCGTTGTTATTTCAGCTCCGGCCGGGTCGTGGGAGTTGGTTGACGAAATCATCGATATCGTGCAAGTACCCCATCACTCTACCCTTGATAAGCCATAGAACCTCGGAAGTTGTTGGAACGCGTGGTTCTTGATTTCCAGATCTCGAGTTGCATACGAAAGAACAATCGTCGGTCCCCTCATACGATCCTTGGTGGGTTGAACCCATGCTTTCAGTGGTCTAGCTTCTGCCATTCCATCGATTTCCTTGAAAAGACTGTGTAGAGATTCAGAGAAATCGGTATCCTCTATTTCCTCTAGTGCACGCCTTTGAAGTAGTTGCCTTCTTTGGTGGTAGACTCTGTCGATCTCAGCAATTGAATCAGCAAGCGGTGTTCCTTTAGATCGTGTATGTGGCATACACTATCAGTAACAGACTAGGAAAGCAGTATCAGAGAGAGATTAAAAAGGAAAACTAAAACTACTAGAATTTGGAATTGAATGCTGAAAAAATATACAAATTAAACAGAAAAAAGGAGTATAGTCCCCGACAGCGGTGCAAATTTGGTGAACGCGCGGATGTCGTGCTCCGAGCAAATCAAATAAATTTGTTATTTAGCCAAAGGCAATTCACAACTACAACGAGAACCGTAGTGTAGCAGTAGAATGACCTCGAGTGTCGTTCTCTAAGGACTATAACTAGCTTTATCTAATCTAATTTAGACTGTAAAAATTGCAGACGGAAAAGCAAAGGTTTTCTAACAGATAATGGAGATTGGTGATAGTATGATCCTACAAAGCATAACGGGTTAATAATCATGCGTAAATTCCTCGGTCTTGCATGGAGATCTTTGATGAATCAATTGTCTTGTTGTAATTATTAAGCACTACAAAGATATAGATACTGACAAGTCAAACACTATTGTCCAATTGTGTTCCGTAATTATTCAACACTACGAAGATATAGATATGCATAGGTCGACGAGGGTCCAATTGTGCATAATAATTAATCAACATACGAAGATATAGGTTGCGCCTGATCAACGTTATAAAGCAATGACACGGAGTATAATGCGCGATATAGCCATTAGCATGATTATCTACCCTTCGCTAAGAATTCACGTACTACCACCAACGATAAGTTTAGCTACTCATAGTTGTCATGCAATCAACAGAAATCATAGAAGAAAACATGTTGAAAGATATATAAAAATAAGTAGAATAAACCGTAAGATACAATGTTACCGAAGGTTGTCAGTCTCCGAAGAATCGCGATCTTACAAGCGCCAAATTGCTATGAAAAAGTGTTTCCTAAGCTACGAACCCCAGAACAGGCTCTGGGAAGTTCCTACCTAAAACTACAGAGAAAGGTGAGAGAATAGGTCTGGAAAAGTATGAATTTCGGAGAAAAACTGAGCAACTATATATAGGCCTCGAATTTGTGTAGGGCGAAGGGCCCCACACACCGGGCGATTCGCCCGGTGTGGGGCGATTCGCCCGGGAGTAAAATTCGCGGAAATCCGCGTTTTCGACGCGTTTTTGGATTTCCTCCCCTTTTTGGACTCGGTTTCTGACTTCTAGTGGCCTTGTAACCTCCAGATTCGACCCCTAGACTCCAAATCCTATCCGGAAACCTTCAGATACTCCAAATAGGCTTCTGGAACACCAATCCTTGTCAACTTCAATATAATTGCCCGGAAATCCTCGTTTTTCAACCAAAACCTGTAAAATAAAAACTAAAGGGAAACGTGACACTATTCTAATAAAATGCACTAAAATATAGCTAAATTAACATAGAGGATAGCTAAAATAGGTGAAAAAGACTCAAATGAAAGTGTAAAATACACATTCATCAAGAGTGGAAGTTTTTGATACAATAAGTGCTCTTTCAGTAAATGAAGGTTTCAGCAAGTGATGTGAGTGACTGTCTACAGACAGATATGATTTGCTGAAAACTAAGTACAATAAGTAAATCACACAAACACTTTTATAGTGGTATCTGAGAGTGGCGTAATCTCTCAACTAATCCACTTTGTCCTTTCTAGGACTGAATCCACTAAGATATGATTGAGGTTCCTTACAACTCCTATCTAAAGCGATTCAAACAGAAACCAAAGCACAATAGCTTCGTCTCCAACCTAATCTAGAGAACTCAACCTTGTTCTCCACCAAAATTGGTACTTTTAATCAGCAAAACTATGCTCGATTAAGTTCCCCCTGAATATCACGCCTGAAAGGGTGTATTTTCAGTTAGAGAGTTTTGGGGTGAGATAACTTAATTATAACTTTTTCAGTTACAACAAGTAATCTAAGAAACACAACTTTGAATACTTTGCAGTAAACAAGTTTGATTGTTTCTGGTGTTAACACTTATTCTTGTTCGAAAGAAAGAAAACTTAACTAATTTCTTAGTCGAGTTTGTTCTACTTCTTCACAAGTAGGTTTTTCAAGCTTTAAGTCTTGGAACGGATCAATGGCAGTATAGAGAGTTTGAAGGTATGTGAGTTTAAGCACAAGTGAGGGTTTGATCACGTTGTTGACACACTTCAACTCTTTGTCGGATGACCTCTATTTATAGTGAAAATAAGGAGCCGTTTGAATTTTAAATTCCAAGGCTTTTGATCCTTAAGATGTCACTATCTTGCTTTTGTACTTTTATCAGCGTCCTTGTTTGTCTTCTAGTCTTCATGTCCTTCGCGTGCAAGCTTTGCATTTAATGATTATTTGAATAGAATTCAAACCGTAACATTGGAGCGCAAATGTAAGTACTTTCAGCAAGAGGTCACATATGTTCCATCAGCAAGTGGTTAGTCTCAGTTTCAGCAAGCGCAACCTACTTTGTCTTTCAGATTTTCACTTATGCAATGTTGTTGCTGAAGTTTCCACTTTCTGAGCAACATGTGCCTTTGTAGATACCAGTCTTCAGAAATCTTCTAGTCTTCAGATCTTCAAATTCTTCAAGTCTTCAGATCTTCAATATTCTTCAAGATTCTGAGCAGTTTCTAAATGCTTCAATAGTTTGTTTGTAAAAACAAAGTACATCGTCAGCAAATGCTTCAATAGGTTATTTTCTTTTCAGAAAACAAGATACATCATAAGCGGTAAAAACCAACCTATCTAGCACCTAATCTAAGTCTTCAGCAAACGTTCCTCTTTTACAATGTCCTTAAAATTCTAAATTCCTATGGACCTTAAGAGTACTAGTTACTGGACTTTCCTTAATTTAGCATGGTTAATTGCTCATCAAAATTACAAGTTTCCTAATAAATTTGAAAGGAACAAAGTCTGGAAACTTGTACCCCTTGCTGAAGGAAAGAAAGCAATTGGTACAAAATGGGTGTTCAGAAATAAGCTGAGTGAGTCTGGTGAAGTAACAAGGAACAAAGCATTTTTAGTTGCTCAAGGTTATTGCCAGACTTAAGGATTAGATTATGATGAGTCTTATGCACCAGTTGCAAGATTGGATGCTATTAGACTTTTCTTACCCTTTGCTGCTCATAATGGCTTGATAGTTTATCAAATTGATGTTAAAGTGCATTCCTAAATGGTGAACTTGCTGAAGAAGTCTATTTAGAACAACCCCTGGCTTTGAACTTCCCTCAGAAATCAAAATGGTATATAAGCTTCAGAAAGTTGTATATTGTCTAAAACAAGCACCTAGAACTTGGTATGATACCTTAGCTAAGTTCTTGCTCAATAATGGTTTCAAAAAGGGTGAAGTTGATAAGACCTTATTTACATGAATCATGATGGTAAAATACTCTTAGTCCATATTTATGTGGATGACATAATTTTGGTTCTAAGGACAACTAACTTTGTGATGATTTTGCCAAACTCATGACAAACAAGTTTGAAATGAGCATGATGGGCAAATTATTTCCTAGGTTTGCAAGTCAAGCAACTCAAGGATGGAATATTCATAAATCAAGCAAAGTATGCAAAGGAAATGCTCAAAAAGTTCAGGATCAAAGAGGAAGAGAAACCTGAAAAGATCCCTATGAGTGTCGGTACCAAATTGGGCTATACTAAACAAGACAAAAGTGTGGATGAACACAAGTATATGAAGCTCATTGGTTCCTTGTTGTCTTTAACAGCAAGTAGGCCTGGCATTCTGTTAGGAAACTTGTAATTTTGATGAGCAATTAACCATGCTAAATTAAGGAAAGTCCAGTAACTAGTACTCTTAAGATCCATAGGAATTTAGAATTTTAAGGACATTGTAAAAGAGGAACGTTTGCTGAAGGACTTAGTGTAGGTACTAGTTAGGTTCTTAAGCTTGCTGATGATGTACTTTGTTTTACAAACGAACTATTGAAGACCTAGAACCGCTCAGAAAGTTGAAAATTCAAAGACTGAAGACTGAAGATTTAGAAGAATTCTGAGAAAGGTATTGTTGGTCCCTTTAAACAACAAGAAAAGACTAGAGGGGGGGGGGTGAATAGTCTTTTCAAACTTTTGTCGTTTAAAACTTTCTCAGCAAGTACTTACTACTTTTCAGTAATGAGGTTGCTGATACTTAACTTTCTCAGCAAGCGTAAGTTACTTTACAGTAGCTTGGTTTGCTGATACTTAAAATCAGAGAGCGGAAGTCTTTGAAACGATAAGTGTTTTTCAGCAAGTAAAGAGTTTCAGCAAGTGATGTGAGTGACTGTGTACAAACAGATATAATTTGCTGAAAGCTAAATGCAGTAAGTAAATCACACAAACGCTTTTAGAGTGGTATCTGAGAGTGGCGTAATCTCCCAACTAATCCACTTTGTCCTTTCTAGGACTGAATCCACTAAGATATGATTGAGGTTCCTTACAATCTCCTATCTAAAGCGATTCAACAGAAACCAAAGCACACTTGCTTTGTCTCCAACCTAAACTAGAGAACTCAACCTTGTTCTCCACCAAACTTGGTACTTTTAATCAGCAAAACTTGCTCGATTAAGTTCCCCCTGAATATCACGCCTGAAAGGGTGTATTTTCAGTTAGAGAGTTTTGGGGTGAGATAACTTAATTATAACTTATTCAGTTACAACAAGTAATCTAAGAAACACAACTTGGAATACTTTGCAGTAAACAAGTTTGATTGTTTCTGGTGTCAAGACTTGTTCTTGTTCGAAAGAAAGAACACTTAACTAATTTCTTAGCCGAGTTTGTTCTACTTCTTCACAAGTAGCTTTTTCAAGCTTTAAGTCTTGGAACGGATCAATGGCAGTAAGAGTGTTTGAAGGTTTGTGAATTTTAAGCACAAGTGAGAGTTTGATCACGTTGTTGACACACTTCAACTCTTTGCCGGATGACCTCTATTTATAGTGCAAGTAAGGAGCCGTTTGAATTTCAAATCCTAAGGCTTTTGTTCCTTAACATGTCACTATCTTGCTTTTGTACTTTCAGCAGCAACCTTTGTTTGTCTTCTAGTCTTCATGTCCTTTGTGTGTAAGCTTTGCATTAAATGCACCTTTGAATAGAATTCAAACAGTAACAATGGAGCGCAAAATCTCGTACATTCAACAAGAGGTCACATATGTTCATCAGCAAGTGTTCATTCTCAGTTTCAGCAAGCACAACCTACTCTGTCTTTCAGATTTTCACTTATGCAATGCTGTTGCTGAAAATTTCACTTTCTGAGCAACACGTGCCTTACCAGTCTTCAGCAATCTTCAAGTCTTCAAGTCTTCAAGTCTTCAGATCTTCAAAAGTCTTCAAGATTCTGACCGGTTTCTTATTTGCTTCAATAATTTGTTTGTAATAAATAAAATACATCTTCAGCAAATGCTTCAATAGGTCATTTTCTTTTCAGAAAATAAGTTACATCAAGCTAAGCATCAATAAGATATTTTCTTTTCAGAAAATAAAATACATCATACGTTAAAGTGTCAATAGATTAATTTCTTTACAGAAATTAAAGTACGTCATCCACCAAAGTGTCAATAAATTAATTTCTTCACAGAAATTAAAATACGTCATACACAAAAGAAATAACTTATCTAACACCTATCTAAGTCATCAGCAAACGTTCCTCTTTTACAATGTCCTTAAAATTCTAAATTCCTATGGACCTTAAGAGTACTAGTTACTGGACTGTTCTTAATTTAGCATGGTTAATTGCTCATCAAAATTACAAGATTCCTAACAAATTTCCCCTTTTGATGATAGCAATCCATGGCTAAATTAATTGTTACCCGTTTAGAGGTTTCTGATGTTGAAGAAATCAGATGATTAATGCAAGCATACTTGAAATAATAAACAGTAAGCATAAGTAAGTTGCATAATCAAAAACCAATAAGAGTCAAAAAGAATTCATTGCTGAAAGTTATTATTCAGAAGTTTACAAGAAAGCATAGATAACAAGGAATCAGCAAACAAAAACTTTAACAAGAAACTATTGCAGGGACTTAAACTCTTTCAGAGGATTTTCTCAGAATCTCTCTTACACTCTTCTCAGCAAGAGCAGTAAATTCAACACAATCCTTCTCGTAGTTTTCCAGAAGCCTACGGACTTGTAGTTGAAGAATTCTTGCATTTTTGCAGGCAGTATGATGATGCTTTTCAGCATTCATTTCCATGTAGTTAATTACCCACAAATGCATGCCCCAATTGCTGGCATGGAGAAGCTGTGTATCTGAAATGTTTCTCGGATGAATCTTTCTTAACTAGAGAAGATCTTCTTCTTGATCCTGAGCAGTCAGATAGAAGTACTCATAGGGAATCAATCCAAGTTTCTTCTTAGGTTTCTTTGTTACCGGGTCAGCATAGTAAGCGATGCCAGGTGGTTTGATCAGATTTGGTTCTTGCTTGTATGTCTTACCAATGGCAACTCTTCTTACATAGACCTCTAGATTCAACCATTTCCCAGCAATATTTCTTGGGAGGGATTCTTCCCTTTGCTTTCTTTGGACCTTGAGTTCAATCCATTTGAACATCTGATTCAAAATGGCTGTAGGAAAGAACTCATTCACCAGCAAGTCTTCCAGCTTTAAAATCCAGCAACCATGAATGTTTCTTATTACATTCTAGTGGTTTCCTCATTGCTGGTCTTAGTATATTCAATGCCGGAGCCAATAGCAGTGCTGGCCAGCCTTTTCTCTTCATGTCTTTGCCTTCTTCTTCTTGTTTTAGCATTGTCTTGATCTCTTGCTGAAGAGTCAGACGAAAAATGCCTTGAGTGGCCAGACGGAGTTATGGCTGTTAAGGGTCTAGCTCTTATGGCTTGAGCTATTGTTGATTGTCATCATCTTCTTCATCATCTTCATTCAGATTGTGATGACTTTCATTGTGACAGAAATCTTGAGTTTCAGCAGCAGTTTTTCTCTTTTTGGTACTTGCTGAATTTAACTCAGTTTCTGCTTGTCTTTTAGAACTTTGCTCTCTTTCAGCAAGAGGTTCTAGTGGAAGTGGCACATCAGCAGCAGGAGTAGGAGGGGTTTGATTGCTTTTTCTAGTCTTCTTTTCCCCCTTAGACATGGATTGCAACATCGGAGTGATGTGCAGAGAATAAAACTCATTGCAATTTTCAGCAAGAGTGTTGAGGCTGTTATACGTCATGATGATTTCCTGTTGGTCAGAGTTCATTGTTGCTAACTCTTTTTGAATATTCATCATGTTCTCTTCATGTGTTTTCTCTGTTGCGGCCTTCTCATCCATAATATTCTGAGCTTTGACGAGAGCAGTCTTTGCAAGCCTGAGCGCCTGACTTACATCTTCTTCATAGCTCTTGTGATAAAGACTTATGTCTCTTTGAGCTATTGTCAAAGTTGTAGTGCGTCTCAGCACGGTAGCCAGTATTTTTCCAATGTCAAGTGGGCTCTCAGCAAGCAATGCCTCATCTTCCGCTTTGCAGGCATCATGGACTTGCTTTAGTGCTAGAATTCTGGGAGTAAACTCCTCAACTCTTGGGAACGGCACTAAATGCGGTGTTAAGGAATGAACCTTAATCTCAGAAGCAAACTGATCATCACGCGTCAGCAATTCGGCTCTTAGTCCATCGTCTAAATCATCGATGTAATCAGGAGGAGGAATCTGAACGACTTTTGGGTCTCTTTTGGATTGTTCATCATCATTTTTTGACAAGTCGTCATCATCCTCTGATTCATCAAGTTGAGCGACTTTGGAGCCTTTGTCAGTAGCTTCACTTCCTTTTTGTTGAGTGGTTGCTGATGGCAACACTTCAGACTCAACGACTGGAGTTTCACCAGTAGATAGTTGTTTTAATTGAGTGTGGGGCTCAATTACTAGAGTTTCGCCAGTAGTTAGTTTTAATTGAGTAGTTGCTGAGGGCAACGTTTGAGACTCAATAACTGGAGTTGCGCCAGTAGTAAGTGGAAGGGATGGAACTTCCTTCGATTTTGGTCTTGAAGATTCACCAATTTCCAGATCCTGCGTATGCCTTGCATGGATCACGAGACTATTTTGTAGAGCTCGTTGGTAATCTTCATCTTCTTCATCCTCATCTTCAAGGTTTCTACAGTAACCTTGGCATCAGAAACTGGACTCTTGCAATTTTTCAATGCAGCCCTTTTTCTGGCGTATTCTTCTTCAGTATCAGCACCTTGTACAGGTGCTTGATTTTCAGCAGCAGCAGGAGGAGGTTGAGATTCTTGCTGAGATTGTTGTTGATCAGCTTGCTGATTGTCAGAGGGATTAGTTTCAACAACTGTTAACTTTAATCCACCAGCACCAGGACTTGGACCTTGATTGTCATCATCGTCATCCTTTTTTTCCTTAGAATCTTTCCCTTCATCATCACTGGGATCAGTGGGAATGTTCTCATCTTCTTCTTCTTCTTCATCATCTGTCAAAATGACTAGCTCAACGTGCTTATACAAAGCAACACTTGTCACTTCCTCTTCCTCAGTTAGTTTGTGGGGATCAGCCACCACAGTAACAAAGGAGCCTTTGAGCATCACAGCTTGTTCAGCTGGAGAGGCACTCTTAAATTTGGCCTTCATATTCTCTCTGATTTGAGCAATCAGATTTGAACTCATTTGCTGAGAATATGTCATTTCGTCAGGAAGGATGGAGTGGACAAATGTTTCGAGTTTCAGCAGTGAAGATCTCTTTTTCTCATTTGAGAGATGAAGGTGAAGATCTGAGAAGTCCATTCTCCTATATCTTTGCCAGTTGCTGACGGACTTAGCAACTCTTGACAAAGTTGTCCTCTTGAAGCTCAAGTAAAGTTCTTCAGAACTTACTTGCTGATCTTCAGTGATGAGTACCACTTCAGTGGTCTCCTTTTGAGCCTGAAAAGAATTTTATTTAGATCAGGATTGGTTTGGAGAATTGTTTTAGAGTTTAAATCTGAAACATGATTTACCTGCTGAGAGTCAGCAAGCTCATGTAGTACAATTTCCATTCCATGAGGAGCTGGAGTAGCATCCTCCATTTGTTCATCCTGAAATAAATTAAAATTAGACACAAGTACTAAGCTGTCAAACTTAGTTTTTATACCAAAATTATTAACTAACTGCTGAGCAGGGAGTGTTGGTTCTGGTTCAGAGGCTTCAGCAACCATCTACTTGTATCTTGAGAAGTCTGTAGAGATAATATAATATTAGCAAAAGAATAAGTTTCAGAATTTGAAGTTTTACTGATGGTTGAATTAACTACCTGCTGAGGAAGGACAGGTTGTGGCTCAGTCCTTTCAACATTAACAGTTTCTTCAGCTTCTTGGACTGTTTCTTCAGCAGACTTGGACTGTTTCTTCAGCAGACTTCTGAGTTTGCTCTAACTGAGAAAGCTGTGCGGTTTCAGCAATCTCCCTTGTCTCTGAATTGACAAGTTGAGCAGAAGCAACTTGACCTTTAAGCTCACTGCTTGTCATGAAGAGATCAATTGACTTGTTGGATGATTCTTCAATCTCCAACTCCATTTGTTTGCTTAAATCTTCCAGTACAAGCTGGACTTTCCTACGAAAACCTACATGACCAAGAAAAGATTGCAATTCTTTCACACAAGTGGGTGGGGAAGTTTCTCAATTATTTCGATCTTAGCCTTATCAACCTCAATCCCCCTTCCAGAAACCACATGTCCCAGAACAATGCCTTCTCTAACCATATAATGACTTTTCTCCAACTTAAAGTTAGATTGCATTCGATGCATCTTTTCAAAACAAGATCTAGTCTATGCAAACACTCATCAAAAGAATCACCAAAGAGAGAAAAATCATCCATAAAAACTTCAACAAATTTGTTCACCATATCAGAGAAACAGAAAGCATGCAGCTTTGAAAAGTGGCGGGGGCATTACATAGCCCGAATGGCATCCGAAGTAACTTACTAGCAAAGGATGTGGTTTACCATTTTCCTGATGAATGCTTGGTTGCTTTTAATACCCTTAAGAAAAGCTTGTTACTGCTCCTATTGTTGTGCCACCTGATTGGAACATCCTTTTGAGATAATGTGTGATGCTTCGAATTTTGCTATGGGTCTGTTCTATGCCAAAAAGTTGATAAGCAGTATCGTGTGATTTATTATGTTAGTAAGACTTTAGACTCAGCTCAAGTTAACTATACAACTACTGAAAAGGAATTTTTAGTTGATGTTTTTCTTTACAAAAGTTTAGGTCTTACTTGATTGGTCATCCTATGAATGTCCATACTGATCATGCTGCTTTACGACATTTAATTGCCAAACAAGATTCTAAGTCAAGGTTAATCCGTTGGGTCTTATTGTTACAAGATTTTGATTTGACCATAGTTGATAGAGCTGGTAGGGAGAATTTGGTTGCTGATCACTTGTCTAGAATTCCTAATATTCCCGTGGATTCGATTCCTATTAATGATGATCTTCCTGATGAGCACTTAATGAAAGTCACTGAAGAACCATGGTATGCTGATATTGTGAACTATTGGCTATGGGTGTTCACCCAACTAATTTTTCAGCCTCCGATAGGAGAGCTCTTGCCAAGCGTTGCAGGTATTACATATGGGATGATCCAAATCTTTTTAAAGAAGGAGCTGATGGAATTCTCAGAAGGTGTATTCCGCAAGAAGAACAACAAAGTGTGCTGAGTCATTGCCATGAGCTTCATTGCGGCGGACACTATAGTGCCATTAAAACTGCTCGCAAGGTGCTACAAGCGGGATTTTCTGGCCAAGTTTGCACCAAGATGCTCGAAGTTTTGTGAAAAATTATGACCCATGTCAACGAGGGGGTAATATTGGCAAGAAGGAGGAAATTCCCCTTCAAGGGAATCTAGTGGTCGAGCCTTTCGACGTGTGGGGCAGTGATTTCATGGGACCGTTTCCATCAAGTGGAGGTTACGAATACATTCTCGTCGCGGTGGATAATGTCACAAAGTGGGTAGAGGCGATTCCCACAAGAAAGAATGATGCCGCGGTTGTTACGAAGTTCTTAAAGGATGTGATCTTTTCTAGATTTGGATGTCCTAGGACAATCTTCAGTGATGGAGGTTCGCACTTCGTCAACAGAACCTTTGCTTCTCTTCTTAAGAGGTACGATGTCACCCATAGTGTTGCTACGCCATATCATCCACAGACTTCGGGACAAGTTGAAGTTAGCAACCGTCAGATTAAGAAGATTCTCGAGCGAGTAGTGAAGCCTAGTAGGAAAGATTGGTCTGGAAAATTGAATGATGCGCTTTGGGCGTATGGAACTAGCTACAAGACGGTGATTGGAACGACTGCGTATAGGCTTGTGTATGGGAAAGCATGCCATCTTCCTGTGGAATTGGAACACAAGGCATATTGGGATATTAAAGAGCTAATCTTGATTTGGGAAAAGCAGGCGAAGAACGGTTGTTACAACTTGATGAGCTTGATGAATTATGTAACGACCCGGCCCACGAACGGGCCGAGACCCTGCCCAACGGGCCGGCAAGGTTACTCATGGGCGCTCTCCGGGGTGATATGCTGGCCCCACAGACCAATACGGGTTCTAATCCGCGCACTTTGTCCTCACTCGTGCGCGCACCGGGAACTTCTCAGTGGGTCACCCATCCTAGAATTGCTCCAGAGCAAGCACGCTTAACTCTGAAGTTCTTCTAGTTGAATTCCCGAAAAGAAAGGTGCACCTTGTTGGTATGAGTAGCGTTCTCAACCCTTTTAAGCCTCTGAAATCTGGAGCGTTACACTCACCCCCTCTTAAATTGCGCAACGTCCTTGTTGCGCGCTGTCTCGAGACCAACCATCCGTGCAGGATTCTAGAGGTGGCCCCTCCAGGCTCAAGAGGTGGCTCCCACCGTCGATACGGTGTAGCACATTGCCCCGGATGGCACTTAGTTCCTGCAGTTCCGGATAGTCCCGCTCTGATACCACTTGTAACGACCCGGCCCACGAACGGGCCGAGACCCAGCCCAACGGGCCGGCAAGGTTACTCATGGGCGCTCTCCGGGGTGATATGCTGGCCCCACAGACCAACACGGGTTCTAATCCGCGCACTTTGTCCTCACTCGTGCGCGCACCGGGAACTTCCCAGTGGGTCACCCTCCTAGAAATTGCTCCGAACAAGCACGCTTAACTCTGAAGTTCTTCTAGTTGAATTCCCGAAAAGAATGGTGCACCTTGTTGGTATGAGTAGCGTTTCTCAACCCTTTTAAGCCTCTGAAATCTGGGGCGTTACAATTACGCCTCGGTGCCTATGAGAACGCCAAGATCTACAAGGAGCGTACCAAGAAGTATCATGATCGTGGTATAGTAAGTAAGGAACTGATTCCTGGTCAAAAAACTTTGGTGTTTAATTCTCGCCTTCGTCTTTTCTTGGAAAGCTCCATACTCGTTGGGATGGTCCTACGAGATCGTCCAAGTTGCTCCCCATGGAGCTGTAGAACTCTTGGATCGAAAGACGGGCAATACTTTCAAAGTGATGGGCAACGAGTGAAACCATACTTCGAGCTTCTAGTGATCAAGTAGAGGTTGATCATCTCGAACTAACCTTTCCCACCTCTACTTAAGGATAGGTATGATTTATTTTGTTGTTTTGAGCATGTCATTGTGTTTTATTTTATATTTCGTATATTTTTGGTAATAAAATAGGTTTTAAGATGATAATTTTGCGTTTTGGGAGGAAAAAGGCGTATCCAGGAGTCTGGAGATGCCAGGCGAACCGCCCCCCACGTGGGGCGATTCGCCTGGCAAGTCCAGGCTGCCTGGTACATTCTGGACGCCCCAGGCGAATCGCCCCCACCTGGGCAGTTCGCCCCGGGTGTCCAGAAACCCGGCACGTTCTGGACGCCCCAAGCGAATCGCCCCCCACCTGGGGCAGTTCGCCCCGGGTGTCCAGAAACCCGGAGGTTCTGATTTTTGTTCGGAACCCTATTTTTCTCCGATTTTGCTAAATTATTGATCATTTTACTTCTTTTATCGCCCGTTTTGGTTTCTCACGAGTTTCCTTGAGTCCTATAGGTTACAGTACAAGTAAGCTCTCACCTTCAATCCACTTTCGACGTTCGGGACGAGCGACGACGTTCTGGTTTGGGGGGGGTTATCGTGGATCTCTATACTTGTTTTGCTTATGATAAGTCGTGAAACCTTTGTTTGCATTTGCACGTTTACCGCTTTCTTAGCATTTAGTTGCATACACTACATTCATCCTAGTATAGTTTGCATGTTTTTGTATGGGAGTTTATTGCCAAATTTTTCTGAACTTTTTTATTGGGTAGATTAACTAGTTATGACCTTTACCATACGTTCATCTCTATGAATTTGTTTGAGGTTTTCTCGCTTGGCTTGTCACATTTATGTATGCAGTTATTTAGCTTGGTAGTCTCAACATCACTTAGTGGTGTTTTCTCTACTGCGGTTCACGAAGGCCTTTATAATAAGATGATGCATGTTAGAGTCTTGTGGTTTTTCTCCCGTGTAATTATGTACCTAAGAGGCAACAAGTCTTCACCTTTCTTTGAGATTGCTAAATGCCTAGGAAGGAGGTAGTGCGAGATTGTGTGATCCTTGTTTGAAACCTATTCTAACGAATAGGGTTTGGGGAGGGGGTTATGCTGTCATTATGACTTGTTTTTCGATTTTGAGTGATGTGAGTTTGTTTTCCTTTTCGTAAAGTTTGTGCTCCAACCTATTCTTTCGAATAGGTTTGGGGAGGTCGTGTGAGTCATTGTAATTTCTTTTTCGTTGTGCTACTGCTGGCTATATACAAAAAAAAAAAGGAAAAGAAAGGAAAAAGAAAAAATCGAAAAAAAGGAAAAAAAGAAAAATTCCAGAAAAAATAAAAAAATCTGGAAAAGAAAAAAAGAAAAAAAAGAAAAGACCCCAAAAAAGCAAAGAAGGGTCCAAAGAAAGCCAAAAAGCAGTTTAGCAAAATGTTTGTCTCGTTTTTCAATTCTTGTAATGTTCGTAATCGAGTTGTAAAGTGTGCCTTTCGTTGTTTGAGTGTCATCTGTTCTAGACCACCCTCGTCCTGCCTTTCAGGAAGAGGTGATAGTTTATGATTTTGCTTGAGAGATGGGTAGAATAGGGAGTGTGAACTTTTAGGGAACCCTCCTTCGTTTGATGAGAGCAAGTATTGGTTCGACCTCTTGAGGAAAAGTCTTAACTGGTGAACAGTAGTAAGTCCTCAGTTTCATAGGCACGAGACAACCATTCGTATTTTAACATGTTTCATTACGTCGTCACTGACTAGGTCCAGGTAGAGAATGTTACGAGAGACTATCTTGTTTAACATAGTGCATATGTGAATGTGTATGGGTCAATCGAGGCATTCTTCAACCAATATCCATGTTATGATTTGTATGGTCCTTGTTCATAAGTTTTTGATAGACTCAATAGATTAGTTCATTTCATTTGGCATGAGACTCCATTTGTGTGTTGCATGGTTTTTGCATTAGAGTCTAGCTTAGTTGCTTGAGGACAAGCAAAGGTTCGGTTTGGGGAGTTTGATGAATGTGTATTTTACACTTTCATTCGAGTCTTTTTCACCAATTTAGCTATCCTCTAGGAATATAGCTTATATTTTAGTGCATTTTATTAGAATAGTGTCACGTTTCCCTTTTCTTGGTCATTTTCATTTTAGGTGAAAAACGTACTTTTTGGGCAATTATGTTGAAGAGAAGATGATTGATGTTTCGTGGTCATCCGTGGTGTATCTAGAATGCTCCGGACGAGATTTGAGGTAGGGGTGAGTTTCAAGGCTTTTAAGTCACTAGAAGGAAAAATCCGAGTCCGAAAAGAAAAGAAGACCAAAATCTGCTGCAGGTCCCAGGTGGTTCGCCCCATGCCAGGCGGTTCGCCTGGCACCGGGGGCGGTTCGCCCGGGAGGTTTCGACAA
>CM051455.1:107494729-107538294 GCA_028274465.1 Plantago ovata | reverse complement strand
GTCATCAGCAAACGTTCCTCTTTTACAATGTCCTTAAAATTCTAAATTCCTATTGACCTTAAGAGTACTAGTTACTGGACTGTTCTTAATTTAGCATGGTTAATTGCTCATCAAAATTACAAATTTCCTAACAGGTATTTTGCTACTAGATGATATATCTTGTTATGCAATATGTCTTTATCTTTGATTTCTAGCATATGGTTGTGTTTATTGATGTAATGTTGGTAGATTTGACGATAGAATGCTTAATTGTTTTTTTTCAATAATCGAACCATTACAATTTCACAAATAGCATTACAAAGCTAGTAATAAACTATAAATAATCTCGCACTTTGCGAGAATTGAACCTATGACCTCTAGTGTCATGACACCTCAGTCTAACCAAGAATGCTTAATTGTTGAGTATGAGGATTTATGATGATATAATTTTTCGCTATTATGGTATGAATTGAGCCTTGTTATCAAGGATATTGGTTGTCTAGAAAGAGCATAATGTGATGTATTGCATGTAGTAGTTACATTGGTATGTTGCATGATGAAGAAGCTAGGCTAGACATTACGGTTTGTGGAGCTCGATTGATGATTTTCTCACTCGTGTGTTTCATTCTTACACTAGCATATGCATGAGTCAGTTTTGTGTCATACGAGGTACTAAGTGCTGTTTGTAGGAACCATACCAAGGGAAAGGAGCATTCCCGTATGATTGCTGTGAAGAACCATGTCAAGGAAGGTGACCTCGCTAGATGTGCGTTCGAGCCAAGGGGTTTTGCAACAACGTCGTGGATTATCCAAGAGGAGGAGCTAGAGTACAACTGGAGTAAGGACTCCTATGCCTATTCATGCACCACCGAAGGGACAAAAACCATTATTACGTCAGCACTCCATCACAAGGTCTGCAAAGTTCGAGTGAACTGGAAGGCACCGGGACGATCTTGCCGCAACGGATTCAATCTTGAGTTCGTAGCTGCTAGAAGATTCCGAAGCGCTAGCTTGGTTCCAAAACATAATGACATGGGTGCCCGGCCCCTCGTTGGGGTGCCCCTTGCCTGCCTCTAAAAAGAGCATCATATTGACATTGGGATCATCAATTGTAGAGAATGTGGTCAACATTGGAAAACATGGAAGATAGCCTCGGAATACCCGAGCAGCTTGCTGTAGCCTCCTTGGGGCGTAAAACGCTGGAGGGGGAGGTCCTGATACCACTGCCCTTTCCCCTTCAACAGTTCACAACTCGTTGGAGAGATACCGGGTGGAAGATTCCATAATAGAGGCGGCCAGTCTTGAATATTCCATTCGACGCTGCAACTCTACCAGTGACGATGTGCGTGACAGTAGTGACAATGAAGACAATAGGGACAATGATGATACAGATGGTTGAATTGGTCCTATCCGATCTATTGATGGAACTACCGCCACTACCACAAGTCCCGATGATCATATATGAGGGTCCCGGAGCAGTACCAATAACTCACAAGCAGCACACTCAGCCGACCGAGGCCAAACCATGGGGTAACATCTAGTATCACATCTTATTTCCTCATTTTCTTACTTCTAGGGACTAGCGTTAATTTCATGAGGGGGGATGGGATTTAAGTGCTCTGATGTTGTTAGTTTGGAGCTTGGTATTGGTAGGATGAGTATAGTACCTCGCATGCTTTATCCGTCTGCATTTGCATCTGCACGTTTACTGCTTTCTTAGATTTTTTAGGTTGCATTCACTACATTCATCATAGGATAGTCTTGCATGTTTTATATGGAGTTTATTGCCGAATTTTTTAAACTTTTTTGTTGGGTAGATCAACTAGCTATGCCATTAATCGTATGCTTCATCTCTATGAATTTGTTTGAGGTTTTTCTCGCTTGGCTTGTCACATTTATGTATTGCACTTAGTTAAGCTTGGTAGTCTCGACATCACTTAGTGGTGTTTTCTCTACTGCGGTTCACGAAGACCTTTATAATAGGATGATGCATGTTAGGTTCTTATGGTTGTTTTCCCGAGTAACTATGTACCTAAGAGGCAACAAGTCTTCACCATGCTTTGAGATTGCTAAATGCCTAGGAAGGAGGTAGTGTGAGGTTGTGTGATCCTTTGTTTATAACCTATTCTTCCGAATAGGTTTGGGGAGGGTGTTACACCATCATAGACTTGTTTCTGTTTTTCATTTTTGTATCGTGAGTTTATTTTTCTTTTTCCGTGAATTTTGTACTCCAACCTATTCTTTCGAATAGGTTTGGGGAAGTCGTGTGAGTCATTTTGTTTCCCTTTTGGTTATGCTACAGCTGGCTAGAAAAAAAATTGAAAAAAAGAACGAAAGAAAAATTCCAGAAAAAAAAGAGAAAACGAAAAAGAAAAAATTTGGAAAGAAAAAAAAAGAAAAAAAAGGAAAAGACCCCAAAAAAGCAAAGAAGGGTAAAAAAAAAGCCAAATAGCAGTTTAGCAAAGTGTTGAGTCTTATTTTCCATTTTTTGTAATGTTCATAATCGTGTTTTTCTATTTTTTATCTTTTTTGTCTTGAGTGTCATCTGTTCTAGACCACCCTCGTCCTGGTAGAATAGCGGAGAGTTATCTTTTATAGGGAACCCTCCTTCGTTTGATGAGAGCCAGTACTGGTTCGACCTCTTTTGAGGAAAAGTCTTAACATGGTGGAACAGCAGTAAGTCCTCAGTTTCATAGGCACGGGGCAACCATTCGTATCTTAGCATGCTTCATTACGTCGTCACTGACTAGGTCCAGGTAGAGAATGTTACGAGAGACTATCTTGTCTTGACATAAGTGCTTATGTGGATGTATATAAGTCAATTGAGGTATTCTTCAACCTATATTCATGCTTTGATTTATATGGTTTTTGTTCATATGTTATTTGATAAATTCAGTAGATTAGTTCATTTTATTTGGCATGAAACTCCGTTTTGTGTCTTGCATGTTTTTTGCATTAGAGTCTAGCTTAGTTGCTTGATGACAAGCAAAGGTTCGGTTTGGGGAGTTTGATGAATGTGTATTTTACACTTTCATTCGAGTCTTTTTCACCTATTTTAGCTATCATCTATGTTAATTTAGCTATATTTTAGTGCATTTTATTAGAATAGTGTCACATTTCCCTTTAGATTTTATTTTACAGGTTTTGGTTGAAATTCGAAGATTTCGGGGCAATTATATTGAAGTTGACAAGAAATTGGTGTTCCAGAAGCCTATTTGGAGTATCTGAAGGTTTCCGGATAGGATTTGGAGTCTAGGGGCCGCATCTGGAGGTTAGAAGGCTACTAGAAGTCAGAAACCGAGTCCGAAAAGGGGAAGAAATCCAAAAACGCGTCGAAAACGCGGAATTCCGCGAGAAATTTTCTGGGGAGAACCGCCCCAGACGTGGGGCGAACCACCCCACAGTATTTCGAAGCCTATATATAGTTGCTCAGTTTTCTCCGAAAATCATATCTTTCCAGACCTACTTTCTCACCTCTCTCTGTAGTTTTAGGTAGGGACTTCCCAGAGCCTGTTCTGGGGGTCCGTAGCTTAGGGGACACTTTTTCATAGCGGATTGGAGCTCGTAGGATCGCGATTCTCCGGAGATTGACAACCTTCGGTAACTTGTATCTTACAGTTTAATCTACTTATTTTATATATCTTTCAATATGTTTTCTTCTATGATTTCTGTTGATTGCATGCCTATTATGAGTAGCTAAACTTATCGTTGGTGGTATTATGTGAATTCTTAGCGAAGGGAAGATAATCATGCTAATGGCTATATCGCGCATTATACTCCGTGTCATTGCTTTATTTCGTTGATCAGGCACAACCTAAATTCTCGTATGTTGTATTAATTATTATGTACAATTGGACACTTGTCGACCTGTGTGCGAGTTTATCTTCGTAGTGTTGAATAATTACGGAACACATTAGGACAATAGTGATTGACTTGTCAGACCAATTATCTTCGTAGTGCTTAATATTTGCAACAGAACACTAAATTGATTCAAAGATCTCTATGCAAGACCGAGGAATTTATGCATGATTATCGACCCGTTATGTTAAGAAGGATCACACTATCACCAATCTCCATTATCTGTTAAAAAACCCCTTTTGCTATCTGTCTGCTGTTTTTGTATTCTAAATTAGGTTTGATAAAGCTAGTTATAGTTCTGAGAGAACGACACTCGAGTCATTCTACTGCTACACTACGGTTTTCGTTGTAGTTGTGGATTGCCTTTGGCTAATTACAAATTTATTTGCTTGAATTCGGAGCACGACATCCGTGTTCATCAACGACGTTTAGGTTTAGGGGGGGGGGTTACCGCTGTGTATTTCTATAATCTATTTTGCTTATGTTAACTCGTGAGAACCTTTGTTTGCATTTTCACGTTTACCGCTTTCTTAGTATTTAATTGCATTCACTACATTTATCCTAGTATAATTTTGCATGTTTTTATGTGGAGTTTATTGCGAATTTTTTTTTTGAACTTTTTTATTGTGTAGATTAACTATTTATGACCATTGACCATCCATTGCATCTCTATGGATTTGTTTGAGGTTTTTCTCGCTTGGCTTGTCATATTTGTATGTGCACTTAGTTAAGCTTGGTAGTCTCGACATCACTAAGTGGTGTTTTCTCTACTGCGGTTCACGAAGGCCTTTATAATAAGATGATGCATGTTTGAGTCTTGTGGTTGTTTTCCCGTGTGATTATATACCTAAGAGGCAACAAGTCTTCACCTTGCTTTGAGATTGTTAAATGCCTAGGAAGGAGGTAGTGTGAGATTGTGTGATTCTTTTGTTTGAAACCTATTCTTTCGAATAGGTTTGGGAAGGGGGTTATACTATCATTATGACTTTTTCGTTTTTGAGTCATGTGAGTTTGTTTTTTTATCTTTTTCGAAAGTTTGTGCTCCAACCTATTCTTTCGAATAGGTTTGGGGAGGTCGTTTGTAGTGTCAATGTTATTTTCGTTTCGTTGTGCTACTGCTGGCTATATACAAAAAAAAAAAATCGAATTCCCAGAAATTGGAAAGAGAAAAAAAGAACAAAAAGAAAAGACCCAAAAAAAAAAGCAAAGAAGGGTCATATTTGTATGGATTAGTTTGAGGTTTTTCTCGCTTGGCTTGTCACATTTGTATATGCACTTAGTTATGCTTGGTAGTCTCAACATCACTAAATGGTGTTTTCTCTACTGCGGTTCACGAAGACCTTATTATAAAATGTTGCATGTTAGAGTCTTTTGGTTGTTTTCCCGTGAAATTATGTACCTAAGAGGCAACAAGTCTTCACCTTGCTTTGAGATTGCTAAATGCCTAGGAAGGAGGTAGTGTGAGGAGAGTGTGATCCTTTGTTTGAAACCTATTCTTACGAATAGGTTTGGGGAGGGGGTTATACCTTTTGATATGACTTGTTTTTCGTTTTTTGAGTCATGTGAGTTTGTTTTTCTTCTTTTTTGTGAGTTTGTAATCATTTGGAAACAGTTGGGGCCACAATAGAGGCGCCATTCACAACCCCTCCAGCAGAAGTTTCATGTTGACTAGAGCCTGTAGTGCTACTGCCTCCATCCGCAGTGATATTCTGATTCGTAGCCACACAAGCAATTCCCAGTTTCTGTGCCCAAACCTTCTGGCCCTGCCCTGGTCTTTTCTTTCCATTGCCATTACCATCTGGTTTCTTGCCACATTGATGACCAACCTGATTACATTTGGTGCAGAACAATGGTTTCCACTAATATTGTACAGCCTGATGAAACTTCTTACCATTTTTATCACAGATCAATAGAAAATCCTTCAGTTCCTCCATGACATTCACTTCTACCAAGACACGTGCATAAGAAACTCTCAGTTCCGTGCAATGCACTCATCAGTAATCACCGGTTTACCCAACGCACTAGCAATCTTTCCCAAACTCTTTCCACCCATAAGTATAAAGGAAGTTTAGGAAGAGTTACCCAAATAGGTAGAACCCGCAGCAGATTCTCCTTCAAATCATAATCTGCAGACCAGTGTGTCATAAACATTGGCATATTGAACATCGAGTACGGTCCCTTTTGCAGAACGTCATCCCTTGCAACAGCAGACATGAATCTGATGATAAAATACCCATCTTCATGATAGAAAAGATCAGGTAAATGATCAGGTGCCCATGACTTCCTCATGAAATGTTTCACACAGTCAGTGTAAGTTATGTACCAATTACATACATTATGACCGCAAACTGCCAGAAAGCCATCTCAGACTGCACATCCTCTTGTTCGATACTTACCTCAACCCCAGATTCAACAATTTTTGGTGCAGAAATCTTTGTAAAAACACAATATTATGCGTTAATTTCTGTTTTGATGCAAATTATGCATCGTGATATGTCTTGTGGTTCTCACTTTCAAGGAGCAAAAATTATCTGATGCATAGACAGAAACTGTGATGACTAAATCATTATTTTTGTTGTAAAATAAGTTCACTCATATACTTTTAGTATTTCACGTAATGCATTGCTTGCATTTTTGTCTATTGTGTGCATTTACGCACAATAGACATGTCATCGACTGTTTAAGAAATGCAATCAGCCAAAGATTGGGGGAAAAAGAAAAGTAGAACAATAATCAAGTAAATGATAGGAGTGCATAGTACTTAACCAAGTTTCCCATTTAGGGAAGGAATGAACATACACTGACTTTATGGATCATGAGGAAGATGAATAATATCAACTTCAAACAATTAAAAGCACATGAGGTGTTGTAGTATCTACCATGTTATCAAAATGCATGCATTGTCTGCTTAATGTGTACATGATTAATATATGGAAATTATTTATTTCGAGCCTGATCTCTTGAACATTTTTGTTAGAAAGGGAATATAGTATTGTATAAGTTTTATCTACTTACAAACCGTTTTGAAGCTGGTGTATAACGGGTTACTTTCTTTTGATTTCTTTCAAGTGATTACTTCAAGTGAACCATTTAATTTCTTTTGAATCTCATGAGACTCTTTTGTTAGTCAGGAAGTTTTCAATTTTCTGAAGATTTTGGATTTTCACAACCTTATAGCTCTACCACTACAAGAAATCAGGCATTTAGCGACGGAACAGTAGCTACGGAATCCACTCCGTAGAAAATTAGCGACGGATCGCTAATGTTAGCGACGGATGAGGACGAACTGCGTTCTAAGCTCAGTTTGGGTCTCTGGAGACCCAATCCGGCTCCATATTAGCGACTGATGAATTTTATCCGTTTCTAAACAAGTGACGGATGACGTCATCTGTCGCTATGTTGGTTGACGAGACTCGTTATTTAGAAAGGAAAAAGAAAACGGAAAAAATAAAAATATTGAGCGACGGATGATATGATCCGTCGCTAAACCTTTACTTACAGACGATGACGGGTTCCTTCTTCCCCATTTATCCATTTCACCATTGTTGTTCTCTTCTCCTTCTTCTCTCTTCGTATTTCTTATCAACCCACAAAACTCCACCATTCTTCCCACATTTTAACTCAAATCGAAGCTTATCCAACAAGAATTTTGAATATCTATCCAATTTCATCGATCTTCACCGATTTAAGAGGTAAGTAACATGAACCTTAGTTTTACCAATTTGGGGGTTTCTCCAATTTTTATCCTATTTGAATGTTTTTTAACCCTAATTTATTTATCACCTACTAATACTCTTTTCTACCCTCTTTTTGTTGTCGGTTTGTTTTGTGGATCGGGAAATCGGTAGTCCATCTTACCTTTTCGGTTTGTTTCGTCACCACCAACAGCCACCGGTTTCTCCCATCTAGGCCGTGAAACCACCGGCATCACCTCAATCTTCAGTTTATCTGCCCAAATTAAAGGTTAGAACCCTAACCTAATTTTTAGGGCTTTTTATTTTTTGTGCATAATTATGATTGTTAATTTTTGTGCATAATCTATATGTTGTATTGCAATAATCAGTTTGTTCTTCAATTTTTGTCGATTTATTAATTAATTATGTTAATTAGTTAATTTATTTATTTATGTTTATTTTGAGTAATTTTTTGTTTATTAAAGAAGATTGAAATGGATGTAATAAATCAATCTATTCTGGAAGTAGACTTTTACGATTTTGGTTAATATTTAATCATTTTATAAAGTGTGATGATGATATACGTATATTAGTTTCGATGTGTGGGTTTGGGCTTACCTTGGGTGAAAACTAATACTATACGTTTCTTGTCTATCAGTATGCGTTTTATTGGTTTTCACCCATTGGTAAGCCTCACCGATATTTAAGCGAACTGATTGTAGTTACCTGAACACACCATAATAATAATAACAGTTTGTTTGTACTTCGGTAATCATGTAAACCATACATATAGGTTGAATTTGATAAGGTATTTTAATAAGTTATCTGATAAGTTATACTTTCTGTTATGTTACTAATTATCATGATTCATACTTAAATACATACTTAAATACAACCCATGTAAACTCTTTTCTTTCCATTTGTTATTTCTTATTCTTGTTGTTTAACTTGCAGATCATGGGGAGGCCAAAGAGACCGGGAAAGTTGTTGGCCGCCAGCAGCCGTAGCTACCCCGCCAACGAGTCCGAGCCGGACTCGCCACTACGCACCCCGGGTTCTCAGCCGGAGTCGGGGGGGGGGGGGACGACACAGACACATGTGATCGAGACACAGTCACCTGTTGGCCACCGTTCAGGCAGCGGTGCAGGGTCTACTGGCCCATCCGACGTGTTTGCAAACTTGCCTGATGATGGCTTCGGGGGGTGGAGTACAGAAGGGATTAGAGGATGCACGGAAAGCTCGTAGTGTGGCCCATGCCTGGGAATGTGTAAGTACATGAATCATATTAACTTAGAATTGTATGTTTTTTTTCAAAGTACTTTCTAACAGTTGGATAACGCATTCATCTAGACTTTGTAACAGGCTGGTGCCGAGGGAGGTTGCTAAGCTCATCAACAGGGAATCCACGAAGCAAGTGGATCTCCTGCCACGGGGATCCCAATGGCATACTTTCCGTCCGGAACGGAAGGTGGAGATTTAGAATGCTCTCGAGGTTAGTGATCTTTCTTCTCAGCTGAGGGTTTTTATATTATCTTCTAATTTGTTTGAGTTGTATGTTATCCACTTTACTTGGATGATATGTTAGTCACCGTGTTGTTACTTGTACTAGGACAATGTGTAATTGGTTTAGGTGATATATTAGTCACCGTGTTGTTAGTTGTACTTGGACAATCCGTAATTGGTTTGGGTAATATTTTCTGCTAAAGTGTGCATAATTTGTGAAATGTAAGAGAAGTTCTTCCTCCCTAACAAGTTCAAGTCGTAGCTTTGGTACTGCTTCGAACATGAAGGCTCGGAGACCTTCCGGAAGACGGTTACCAAGATCATGAAGAGCCGGAAGAAGCCGGGATGGATTGGGGAGGATGCATGGCCCGAGTGGATCCGATATTGGGATGAGGACCCTCACGTCCATAAGCTGGTGGTGCAGAACAGGGAGAACCGGGGCCATGATCCACAGGATGGGACAGGCACGGTGATCGATGCATATAATGGGTCCGAAATCCCAATTGGCGCGACGCGGTAAGTTATTATTGAATTGAGTTACTTTATAATAGTTTATTTGTTCCTATAGTATTATTTCAATCATTAATTAAATTGTCTATATTCGATGAAGATATCGGAGGGGAGGGAGCCGACTATATGGGAGCACTTCGTTGAGGCTCACGGGGAGCTCGATGAGCATGGACAGATGATCTTCCGTGGTGATCGTAGCAAAACAATCGCGGTAAGTTTTTTTTTCCCATTCCTTAAAAAAAAATTTGTGATTCTTCAGTAACGTACTAAATCTTGTTTGTTTGAATTTGCAGGAGCAGTACCTGGCCAGGACTGAGAACCGTGATCTCACCGTCGAGGAGCAGAATGCCATCTATTTGGAGATCTGCGAGCTCGATGAGAAGGAGCGTGTCTTCGGCATGGGAAAACTCTTGCAGGCCATAGCGGAGACGGTGAACCAGGGTGCCTCGTCCTCCAGTTCAAAATGCCGACGGGGAACTGCCGAGGTGCCTTCCTAGTTACTTGAGGAGCACGAGTGGCTCAAGGCGACTATCGAGCAGCAGGCCCAGGAAGCTGCTCGGTTGAGGGAGGAGCAAGCGCAGATGAAGGCTGGTTTCAAGTCTGCGATCAACTGTATGATGCAGAAGTATGCCGGCCCCGATGATGTGCCTCCCCTCGACTTCATGATGTGACAGCCTTGTGGATGTGTTTTTTTTTTTATTAGCACACTTTATTTTTCATTCGAACATCTTTTAGTACAATTTATTTTTATTTCGAGCAGCTTTTTATTTTAGGACAATTAATACTTTTTTATGAGTTTCGTTCGAATGCTTGAATAATTAGTATATATTTGTTGGTCATAAATAGTTTTATTTTGAACAACTACAAAAAATTAAATTTAAAAAAAAAACAAAAATGTTCCAGGTGATTTAGTGACGGATAGATTCATCCGTCACCGAACCCACTCTAACCAGCTCCAGCCACGTGTAGCAGGCGATTAGCGACGGATCGATTCATCCGTTGCTAATATCAGATACGGATAAAGTTATCCGTCTCCAGTTTGGTCAACGACAAAAATGGCAACGGATAAATTTATCCGGCGCTAATTCGTAGGATAGATGACTCCATCTGTCGCTTTTCTTATTAGCAACGACACTTTTCGCGACGTCCTATTTACGACGGGCCATCCGTCGCTAATGGTTTGTAGCGACGGATTGCTCCGGTATAGCGACGGATGCAGCATCCGTCGCTAAATTGTTGTTTTCTTGTAGTGTACATTATCTGGCATTTCCAAGGTAATTTGTTTTCTTTTATTCAGTGTACTCGGCCTCTTTATTTTAGAGCCAAACAAAACAAAGATTGATATTTGGAATTTTAGGCAGTGACAAACAGGTTCGTTGTTTGCTTCTTTGACAAGTCAAACTAACAGAGATGATTTTCTTGCCTCTTCTATCGTTCATATGTGTTTTTCCACCTAGATCGTATTTATTGATTTCGTAGGAATGTTATATTTGTGCACTCCAACGGTGTGCTAAAATGCAAAGGAGATGATTGAGTTGTGAAATCTTAGTTCAAACACAATATTAGGCATCTAGGTTTTGTGTTAATTGGTTTCTTATGAATGTTTTGTTTGTACTGCCAACTATTTGCTAAAATGCCAAGAAGATGATTGAGTTGTGAAATCTTAGTACAAACACAATATTATGCATTAATTTCTGTTTTGATTCGAATTACGCAAATTGTGCATCGTGATTTGTTTAACAAAAGTCCGAATAGTAACTGAAATAAGGGTTTTGTTAAATGAATTTTTGTTTTCATATTTGACTTGTTTTAGGGGGTTTATTAAGGAAGTGGGGTAGAATTTTATAGATATAATGATGATAGGTGTAAGAGAGATGTCAGAGAATGTTGTTTTATTTGTAAAGGGTACCGATATCTCCACACCATTTTTTATTCTTCCAGAGTAAATTAGCAAAAGGATGTGTGTTGACTCCACATGGACATATATGGTTTGCTCTATAAGAATAAAAAATCGCTCTGGAGATATCGGTACGCATTTCTAAAAGGTTGTTGAAATATATTGGGAATTGTGTGGAATTGAATATATTATTGGTGGATTAATCGAGAATGAGTTGAAAACAAAAAAAAAAGAAAAAAAAAAGAAATATGAAGAATAAAGAAACAAGTGGGCCAAAGCGGAGAATAGATGTTGACTCCACATGGACATATATGGTTTGCTCTATAAGAATAAAAAATCGCTATGGAGATATCGGTACGCATTTCTAAAAGGTTGTTGAAATATATTGGGAATTGTGTGGAATTGAATATATTATTGGTGGATTAATCGAGAATGAGTTGAAAACAAAAAAAAGAAAAAAAAAAGAAATATGAATAATAAAGAAACAAGTGGGCCAAAGCGGAGAATAGATGTGTTTTTATGTCGGTTATTATAGCAAGACGTTTGGTATTTTATTATTTAACAAGGGATAGTTGAGACTCAAACCCAACACCAAAATCCAAAATGAAATAACAAAAATACCAAAGTTTAGTTTAGACCCAACACCCCGTTAAGAAAGAGTCTTGGAACTCTTTAATACTCTGTAACTCTGTCATAGATAGTAATCCCCCTTGTTAGATATATACACTTCATGTGAAATGATGTTAGTAGAATTAATAAAGATTAAAATAATAAATTAGGTAAGAAATTAAAGACTCGATATAGCTTAACTAGGTCCTAGCGTAGTGATATGAATGAAATTCACCACAATCTCTGAAATTATTTGAAGGAACATTCCATTAATCAAAAATATCTGCGGAGAGTACTTGTGAGTTGTGACATAGTGGACTTTATATTATTGCCTGATGGCTGATGATGCATAAAGCATTAATTGACTAACTTATTTTTACCATTAGGCAGATTTGCATTATGGTCCTATACAGTAGTACCAAACTACATATCCTCCAATATTACATTTAGATTTTATCTACTTTGAGTGAAAACTTGAAGTCTGGTAGAGAGTTTATCAAACTTAAATATTTCGGGGCGGAGTCAGGAATTTAAACTAGAGGTGTAACTTTTTAGCAAAATTGGATGGCTGATAAGGAGCAACAAGAGCCGTACGCAACCAATGACACCAACGAACACGAGACCGAGTCTCCCCTGGCCCAGAATGCAAAATTCAAACGCAACAAAATAATCCTCTACATCGTTCTCTTCACCATATTCCAATTTGGCGTGATTGCTGTGTTCGCCACGACTGTGATGAAGGTCCGAACGCCTCGGTTCCGCATCCGTGCAGCCACTTTTGACAACATCAACACTGGAACGATATCCAACACTTCTTTAACCACACGAATGAACGCTAGGTTGAGCATAAGGAACACCAATTTCGGGAGATATAAGTACCAAAATACCACGATTGAGTTCTTGTATAGGGGAACACCTATTGCATGGTCCTTGTTGGTAATTCGCACGTGGGATGGAGATCAACGAAGAGACTCCATGTTTCATTGGATTTAAATTTTGCTAACGGATCAAATTCCGAATTTGATGGAGATGTGAGTGGTGGGATATTACCGGTTACGTGCGAGGCTAGAATGAGAGGAAGAGCGGAACTGCTTTTCGTGATGAAGAACAGAGCTGCTAATATGAATTGTTTCATGGACATTGTTTTGGCTACACAGCATGTCAACAATAATTTATGTCGCTGATTTAATTTATCTTAATTAATACTCTATCTGTACTAGTAGAAATTACTCAGTTTGACTTTTTCTGATCAACAACTTTCAACTTTAAATCTCGATTACTCTTAAATTATAATAAGAAAATATTAAATAAACATATAATATAAAATTTTAGATTATATATTTTCATAATATGATTTTGTCTAATGCTTTATTATTATATTTTAAGAGTATTCGGAATTCAAAGTTGAAAATTTTTTTTTGGATAAATTAGAGTGGGGTGGGGAGATAGTATGTGTTTTATAGTACTTATTATATATATTGTACATTTTGGTTTGGTCTTGCTTGAATTTCTCCTTTATCATTCTTTCTCCTAGATGTTATGTAATAATAAATCCTTTTTGTATTTTTGTATTGGTACTAGCTAGATCAATTTTTTATCATGTGTTTACCTATACGAGCTGATTGAAGAAACTTGAAAGTTTTTTATGTGCTTGAGTTACCAAGGCGGAACTGGGGTATTTTGAGGTATTCGTGTCTTAATATTTACTATGGTAGGAGAAAACAGAGTAAATGTGTTGATGGGTAAATTATTAAGTCCTTCTAATACGTTCTAGGCCGATCCTCTTGACTTTATCATCATTCCATTGCAAGTAACGTCCTGAAAATAACTTGAGGGGAGGTTAGTAACAGTTTTCCGGTTTGTCTATTGATCAAACCGGATAATCGACTTTACGGTTAGAGAGTTGAAAGCCACTCTAGTGTATATAGTATGAAAGTAGATAAGATATTTGTTAGTGTTGAAATATGTCCAGTCCGCATGTACGAACTGGAGCGGTCTAAGAGCGCGACAAAGCATCATAGGCCGTCCCTCAAGGGGCGCGACCACACCCAAGTATGTCATTAAGGTGTGGTTCGACCAACATAAGGTCCGACCATCACTAGGAGGCCAAACCTCAAAATAAGCTCATCACAAGGATAGAGCAGACTTCGATATCGAGGAGGGGCTCGAGGAGCATCTCTATGGCTCGAGGAGGACCTTACGTCAAGGTAACGCTCTTGGAGAGAAACTAGATAGGACACTACTCGGACCACCTACGTACAAGGGAGGCTTGAGGACCCTGGGCGACCAGCCATGGTCGCTCCCTGTGGGACCAGCCATCCGGATTACATTGTGGGCCCCGGAAAGTCTAGGGTGCCCTCTCAACCCTAGCCAAGATACTTGGGCCAAGCCCCATGGACCTCCCTAATGGGCTTGGGCCAAGGACGGCCTCAATCTCAGTCGTACACGTGTCGTGATCCTACGCGACCTGGCCATAAAAGTCCACAAGTATATAAAGGTTTCATTCACTTCTCAACAGTAAGCATTAATACCTCTCAACCACCACTCAATATTTCTCTCACTAGGGAAGTCTTCAGCTCCCTACGCGTAAAGTCGTCAATCCGGTCTAATACCTTACAGACCGGGTAAGAGACACTAACCCCCCCTCTAGTCTATTTCAGGTGTGAGAAAGCTACAAGAAGGTTCCCTATCATTTCAGGAGGAACGCTACATGAATAAGACATAGAATAGTTGATCATAGCGACTCACTGCGAACTTAAGAAGAAGCACGAATTACCCTTCAACGTTGTGAAAAATGTGTTGGTCCAGATTGGTGAAGCTTCTGTATACACCGATTTTGTAGTTATGCCGGCGTCTGCACCTGGGACGGGGGATGTCATTCTCTTGGGGCGAACGTTCTTGACTAAGCTACGCTCCGTGATGGTCATCTACCAAAGAACTTGCACTATTGAAGTGGATGGCAAGCAACATGTGTTGCAAGCCATATCTGATCCACCTGATATTTCTTACACTACTCACTACTGTGGTCTTGCAGCCTATGTTCTTTCTTATTCACAGGTTCGTGGCATGAGGAAGAGATCCATGAAGGGAAAGTCTAGTACCCGCAAAAAGAAGAGCTAGGCGCAGATAGGAGTCGAGTCAAAGACTTTAAACAATGGCGCTATCCGGGAGGCAACCTGGGGATTTTTATCGCTTTCTTTACCGCTTTATTGCATGCATTCATACTTGAACAATTTGCTTTATGTGAATTTGTTCGTCTTTGTGTCCTATGTGCTTATGTTATGTTTGAGTGAGATTTTTCGAGTGATTTTTTGAGAAAAATGGTTTTTGGGGACTAAAAACCGCATTTTATTTCAAAATGTTCGTCCCCCCACCTCAGGAGGTGGGGGGCGAATCGCCCTACGATCCAGAGCGCGCGCGCGCTCCGGATGCGCGGGGCAATTCGCCCCGCGCGGGGAGACTCGCCCCACGACTTGCAGAGAATAGAAATCGGGGATTGCCCCCCTTTTCTTCCATTTTCCTCCATATTCTTCATCCAACTCCAAAAAACTTCCCCATTTTCAAAATACCTTCAAATCTTCATAACTTCTTCATATTTCCATCAAATTGTATGTTCTTTAGCTTCAATCGAAGCCCGTTACGTGCTCTTCCTTTTCATCCGAACAAATCTCTTCCTAGTTCATTCAATCTTCGGATTTGAAGTAATCTCACATGAACCCTAATTTTTCAAATTTGGGGTTTTTTGATTTATGCTTCAATTAAGCTTGTATGATGTATGAGTTGATGATTTATGTGATTAGAATCGTTATTCATTGTCAATTGCATGTTCAATTAGGATTGGTTTGTTGATTTGAGATTTTTGCTATTAGATGATATATCATGTTAGGAAATGTATCTCTTACTTTCATTCCATGCTTAAACATGTGTTTGTTGATATGATAATTATGGATGTAATGGTAGAATGCATGATTGATGAAGTTGAGGATTTATGTTAGATTTTTGTTATTATGGTATGGATTGAACCTTGTGATTCAAGGCATTTGTTGTTTAGCAAGAGCATAATGTGATATGTTATTGTAGTAGTTACATTGATATGTTGCGTGATGAAGTAGCTAGACTAGACATTGGGTTTTTGAGGAGTTGGATTGTTGAAGATATTGCTCGTTTGTTCGCTCGTACATTTACATATGCATGGGTCTGTTTTGCGTCGTACAAGATACTAATTGTTGTTTGTAGGAATCATGGCACCAAGATCGAGGAGAGCTGGCTCGAGCAGAAAGGGGAAGGGAGTAGCATCAAGCTCCCAACTTTCTCACCACATGTACGAGATGTCTTTAGCTGCGGTAGAGGTGCGACAAAGGCTAGAAGCGGAGCTGGCCGACGGGGGAAGATCGATCATTCCAGACAGGAGGATTGATATTCCAGAGTTTGCAGCTGGAATGGCGGGATATAGGACGCTATCACGGTTGACATCAAGAAGGAATTGGATTTGGTACAGTTCCAATAGGTTCAAGGGGTACGACGTGAGCCTCCTCCAAGAGTTCTACAATGGATACACATATCTCGAGGAGAAGAATGGGGTACTAGTTCGAGGCCTGATAATACCATGGACACCATAGCACATTTCTTCATTCATCCATTTTGGGCAGCAGGAGTTCACAGGGAGCGACCATGCCTACCTGTAATCGAGGGCCGCTAGGGGGATAGGAAGACATATTACGGGCGTGATCTGCAACAGGGAGTACAGATATCCAGAAATCGAGGGAGAACCTGCACGGATCCGTCAGAGCGACCTTAGCATTGAAGCTAAGGTAATGATGAAATTCTGCATTTTCAACTTGATCGCTAGGAAGAATGACTCATGGATTCAGCCCTACTACTCCGAGCTCCTCTACTGCTTGATAGACAGACATCAGATCGACATCGGGCACATCATGTATGAAGATTATGAGCGCCACTGGGAAAAGAAGAAGAAGCCCTTCATCTTTCCGAGCTTCATCACTGCCTACTGCAAATATCATGGGGTCGATGACATTGACGAGGGAGATTGCGAGGTCGCTGCCCTTTCACCCTCGACCATTGAGGTGCAGCTGGCTAGGTATCAGTTGAAGAACCCCACGGCTGCCGCTGCTGATGTGGAAGCACCCTTCCAACCGAGCGATTCCGATAATGAGAACGATTATGGGGATGCTATGGAGGCTGATGATGGCCAAGCCCCTATCCCGGATATCCCATTTGTCCATAGAGCACCGCATGCACCGCCTCGAGCACCACAGGGGTCTATAGGGTTTGACTTCTCTGAATTTCGGACCTACCTCGACGACCGTTTCGATAGAGCCGATGCTCGTACTGCAGCCTTGACCACTTCTATCCAAGGACTGCGACAGGACCTCGACGGGCACATTGTCCAGCGCAGCCGAGACTGGGAGACATTCGAGGAGCATCGCCGAGAGGATAGGCAACAAAGGTGGGAGCAGCAACAGCTCATCCAACAGTAACAGGAGGCTCTACGGCAGTCCAATGAGCTCATGTCTGACATGTGGAGGGACTTTTATGGGGATTACCATCCCGATGATTAGTCCTTTCACATGTCCACTCTCAACCAACCGAGGCCAAATCGTTCAGTAACATCTAGTATCACTTCTAATTACTCATTCTCTTTTGCTAGGGGCTAGCTTAAGAATCATAAGGGGGATGGGATGTGAACCGCGATGTTAAGTATTGTTTGGCTTTGTGTTGATTAGTATCTTGTTCTCCGTTTGCATTTGCATTTGCACGTTTACCGCTTTCTTAGTTTTTTAGGTTGCATTCACTGCATTCATCCTAGGATAGTCTTGCATGTTTTATATGGAGTTTATTGCCGAATTTTTTGAACTTTTTTATTTGGGTAGATCAACTAACTATGCCATTAATCGTATGCTTCATCTCTATTAATTTGTTTGAGGTTTTTCTCGCTTGGCTTGTCACATTTATGTATTGCACTTAGTTAAGCTTGGTAGTCTCGACATCACTTAGTGGTGTTTTCTCTACTGCGGTTCACGAAGGCCTTTATAATAGGATGATGCATGTTAGGGTCTTATGGTTGTTTTCCCGAGTAATTATGTACCTAAGAGGCAACAAGTCTTCACCATGCTTTGAGATTGCTAAATGCCTAGGAAGGAGGTAGTGTGAGGTTGTGTGATCCTTTGTTTATATAACCTATTCTTCCGAATAGGTTTGGGGAGGGGGTTACACCATCATTAGACTTGTTTTTTCGTTTTTCATTTTCGTATTGTGAGTTTGTTTTTCCTTTTCCGTAAATTTTGTAATCCAACCTATTCTTTCGAATAGGTTTGGGGAAGTCGTGTGAGTCATTTTGTTTTTCTTTTTGTGGTGCTACTGCTGGCTAAAAAAAATTCGAAAAAAAGAAGAAAAAGAAAATTCGAGGAAAAAAAAGAAGAAAAAAAGAAACTGGAATGAAAAAAAGAAAAAAAGAAAAGACCCCAAAAAAGCAGAAGGGTCCAAAAAAGAAAGCCAAATAGCAGTTTAGCAAAGTGTTATGTCTCATTTTCCAATTCTTGTAATGTTCATAATCGTGTTGTAATTTTTTATTTTTGTCTTTTGTTTGAGTGTCATCTGTTCTAGACCACCCTCGTCCTGCCATTCAGGAAGTGGTGAATAGCTTAAGACTTTGCTTGAGAGACGGGTAGAATAGGGGAGTGTTATCTTTTATAGGGAACCCTCCTTCGTTTGATGAGAGCCAGTACTGGTTCGACCTCTTTGAGGAAAAGTCTTAACATGGTGAACAGCAGTAAGTCCTCAGTTTCATAGGCACGGGACAACCATTCGTATCTTAACATGCTTCATTACGTCGCCACTGACTAGGTCCAGGTAGAGAATGTTACGAGAGACTATCTTGTCTCGACATAAGTGCTTATGTGGATGTGTATGAGTCAATCGAGGTATTCTTCAACCTATATTCATGTTTTGATTTATATGGTTTTTGTTCATATGTTTTTTGATAGATTCAGTAGATTAGTTCATTTTATTTGGCATGAGTCTCCATTCTATGTGTTGCATTGATTTTTGCATTAGAGCCTAGCTTAGTTCCTTGAGGACAAGCAAAGGTTCGGTTTGGGGAGTTTGATGAATGTGTATTTTACACTTTCATTTGACTCTTTTTCACCTATTTTAGCTATCCTCTATGTTAATTTAGCTATATTTTAGTGCATTTTATTAGAATAGTGTCACGTTTCCCTTTAGTTTTTATTTTACAGGTTTTGGTTGAAAAACGAGGATTTCAGGGCAATTATATTGAAGTTGACAAGGAATTGGTGTTCCAGAAGCCTGTTTGGAGTATCTGAAGGTTTCCGGATAGGATTTGGTGTCTAGGGGTCGAATCTGGAGGTTAGAAGGCCACTAGAAGTCAGAAACCGAGTCCGGAAAGGGGAAGAAATCCAAAAATGCGTCGAAAACGCGGAAATTCTGGAATTTTACTCCCGGGCGAATTGCCCGAGACGTGGGGCGAATCGCCCCACACCAGGCGAGTCGCCCGGTGTGTGGGGCCCTTCGCCCCACACAAATTCGAGGCCTATATATAGTTGCTCAGTTTTTCTCCGAAATTCATACTTTTCCAGACCTATTGTCTCACCTTTCTCTGTAGTTTTAGGTAGGAACTTCCCAGAGCCTGTTCTGGGGGTTCGTAGCTTAGGAGATACTTTTTCATAGCAGTTTGGAGCTTGTAAGATCACGATTCTTCGGTGTATCTTACAGTTTTTCTACTTATTTTTATATATCTCTCAATATGTTTTCTTCTATGATTTTTGTTGATTGCATGATAACTATGAGTATCTAAACTTATCGTTGGTGATAGTATGTGAATTCTTAGCGAAGGGTTGATAATTATGCTAATGGCTATATCGCGCATTATACTCCGTGTTATTGCTTTATTTCTTTGATCTAGCGGAATCTAAATCTTCGTATGTTGATTACTTATTATGCAAAATTGAACCATAGTCTTCGACCTATGCATATCTATATCTTCGTAGTGTTGAATAATTACGGAACACAATTGGACAATAGTGTTTGACTTATCAGTATCTATATCTTCGTAGTGTTTGATAATTGCAACAGGACAGTTTATTGATCAAAGATCTCCATGCAAAACCGAGGAATTTACGCATGATTATTAACCCGTTATGCTTTGAAGGATCATACTACCACCAATCTCCATTATCTGTTAGAAAAACCTTTGATATACCGTCTGTTGTTTTATATCATTTAATTAAATTAGATAAAGCTAGTTATAGTCCTTAGAGAACGACACTCGAGGTCATTCTACTGCTACACTACGGTTTTCGTTGTAGTTGTGAATTGCCTTTGGCTAAATAATAAATTTATTTGCTTGATCCGGAACTGACAATCCCGCGCATCATCAGCGAAGCTCAATACGGCTTGTTCCTTCTCACATTACAAGGATATGTGGGGGGTAATGAGGCTGCTAGAGTTAATGCCGAGATCCAAGCTCGAGGAGCACAACTAGCGCCAGTGCAAGAGCAACCTCGTGACACCCTGGTCGCTCCTCGTCAATCCCAAGGAAGAGCACCAGTTGCACAAGATGAAGCACATTCGAGAGCCAACACAAGGCCGATCCAATCTCGACTTGGACCATCAAGAGTTCAATCGAGGTTAGGACCTCAAGGTGCTCCGGATGACTTGAGAGATTTGATCGATAGAAGGATACGGGCATCATTACAAAATGTAGCTGAACAAGAAAATAGAGCTCAGGTGGTTGCTACACCACCCGCTCTCCCCAATCAAGTTACGCCCAATCAAGTAACTCCTCAAAACCAACAAGAAGCGGTGGCAGAGAATCAAGCATTGAGAACAGTAGTTGAGGTAACCCCCTTGATCGACCCGATCACGGGGAGGAGGCTCACTCTGGAGGAACTCAACGCGAGGAAATCCGCACTTGATGCTCAGATAGAGACTCTACGAGTTACAGTCCGTTTAAGTACGTTATTAAGTCCGGTAAAGCATTATCAAAGCATGTCGTACGCCAGCAGAGGCTCAGGCGGCGGAGGGCAAGTGCCCGTGACGACAAAGTAAAGGAAAACGGAAAAAAGCAAACATTCAAGTGATTTAATGCAAGTAAGGATAGAAGGACTTACTTGTTTGAAGGCTTGAAGTCGGAATCGAACTCGGAAACCACAAGATCCGTCGGAAATGGGACTGTTGCTCGCCTGAAAGACTCCAGAAACGCTCCTCGATCTCTCCTTTATGCTCTTCGATCTCACTCTTTTGCTCCTCGCTCTCTCAAAGGCTCTTAGTGAAAAATTTTCGGAAAAGTGAAGAATGAATCGGTCCTCCCCTATTTATAGAAGGGTATCCCAGGAATTCGAACCGTCGGTGCCCCTCGCTCCATTTGGACCGAACACGTGGCAGCTATCAACGACCCAGATCACAGCTGCCTGACGAATTCACTATTTTACCCTCCACGCTCCCGCTCAGGCACACTTTCCCATACCAGCGCGGATTACCTGATCACACTAGGTAATCCGTAGCGCTAGCACCGCACCACTTGGATTATGGCTAGAGCGACCACCATATCGTAGAGCGACCCTCAAAAGCATCTCTCCTCGAGATTTCGCAGATAGAAAAGGATGACAAGACAAAGAATCGACTAATACATTGTCATGGATCGAGGAGCCACTCTCAAAATTATCTCTCCTCGAGATAATTTGCAAGGAAAAGAGCGGCAAGAAGTCATTCCATTCCACTCTAAAAATTATCTCTCCTCGAGATAATTTGCAAGGAAAACGGCAAGCAGTCATTCCATTCCACTCTCAAAATTATCTCTCCTCGAGATAATTTGCAAGGAAAAGAGCGGCAAGAAGTCATTCCATTCCACTCTCAAAATACTCTCTCCTCGAGATAATTTGCAAGGAAAAGAGCAGCAAGAAGTCATTCCACTCTGATGAATGTGTATATTACACTTTCATTTGAGTCTTTTACACCTATTTTAGCTATCCTCTATGTTATTTTAGCTATATTTTAGTGCATTTTATTAGAATAGTGTCACGTTTCCCTTTAGTTTTTATTTTACAGGTTTTGGTTGAAAAACGAGGATTTCAGGGTAATTATATTGAAGTTGACAAGGAATTGGTGTTCCAAAAGCCTATTTGAAGTATCTGAAGGTTTCTGGATAGGATTTGGTGTCTAGGGGTCGAATCTGGAGGTTAGAAGGCCACTAGAGGTCAGAAACCGAGTCCGAAAAGGGGAAGAAATCCAAAAACGCCTCGAAAATGCGGAAATTCCGGAATTTTACTCCCGAGCGAATCGCCCGAGACGTGGGGCGAATCGCCCCACACTATTTCGAAGCCTATATATAGTTGCTCAGTTTTTCTCCGAAATTCATACTTTTCCAGACCTATTCTCTCACCTTTCTCTGTAGTTTTAGGTAGGAACTTCCCAGAGCCTGTTCTGGGGGTTCGTAGCTTAGGAGATACTTTTTCATAGCAGTTTGGAGCTTGTAAGATCGCGATTCTTCGTAGACTGACAACCTTCGGTAACATTGTATCTTACAGTTTATTCTACTTATTTTTATATATCTTTCAACATGTTTTCTTCTATGATTTCTGTTGATTGCATGACAACTATGAGTAGTATATGAATTCTTAGCGAAGGGTAGATAATCATGCTAATGGCTATATCGCGCATTATACTCCGTGTTATTGCTTTATTTCGTTGATCAGGCTCAACCTATATCCTCGTATGTTGATTAATTATTATGCACAATTGGACCCTCGTCGACCTATACATATCTATATCTTCGTAGTGTTGAATAATTATGGAACACAATTGGACAATAGCGATTGACTTGTCAGTATCTTTATCTTCGTAGTGCTTAATAATTACAACAGGACAATCGATTGATCAAATATCTCCATGCAAGACCGAGGAATTTACGCATGATTATTGACCCGTTATGCTTTGAAGGATCATACTATCACCAATCTCCATTATCTGTTAGAAAAACCTTTGCTTTTCCGTCTGCTGTTTTTATATTCTAAATTAGATTTGATAAAGCTAGTTATAGTCCTTAGAGAACGACACTCAGGTCATTCTACTGCTACACTACGGTTTTCGTTGTAGTTGTGAATTGCCTTTGACTAAATAACAAATTTATTTGATTAATCGGGACCCGACAACTCTCGGTTCATCAAATTGGTGCCGTTGTCGGGGACTATACTCCTTTTTTCTGTTTAATTTGTTTATATTTTCAGCATTCAATTCCTAATTCTAGTAGTTTTAGTTTTCCTTTTTAATCTTTCTCTGATACTGCTTTCCTAGTCTGTTACAGATAGTGTATGCCACATACACGATCTAGGGGAACACCGCTTGCTGATTCAATTGCTGAGGTCGACAGAGTCTACCACCAAAGAAGGCGACTACTTCAAAGGCGTGCACTAGAGGAAATAGAGGATACCGATTTCTCTGAATCTCTACACAGTCTTTTCAAGGAAATCGACGGAATGGCAGAAGCTAGACCACTGAAAGCATGGGTTCAGCCCACCAAGGATCGTATGAGGGGATCGGCGATTGTTCTTTCGTCTGCAACTCGATATCTGGAAATCAAGAACCACGCATTCCAACAACTTCCGAGGTTCTATGGCTTATCAAGGGAAGATGTGATGGGGTACTTGCACGATATCGATGATTTCTTCAACCAACTCCCACGACCCGGAGCTGAAATAACAACGGATGAGTTGAGGATGAAGGTTTTTGCTATGGGACTTGGCGACAGTGCCAAGTCATGGTTGAGTTCTCTACCAGCAGGCTCGCTGGACACTTGGGAGAAGGTTTTTTCAGCTTTCATGGAGAAATACTTCCCTCACACCTTGACTACCGCGCTAAAGGCGCAAATCACTGGATTCAAGCAGGACTATGATGAGACCATCTACACCGCGTTTGAGAGATTCCAAGATCTCACGAACAAGTTCCCTCACCATGGTTTTGAACTTTCTGACCTAGTCCAACACTTCTACAATGGACTAACCTTCGAGAACCAACAAGTGGTGGATTTCCAATGCCGAGGCAATATTTGGGAGGAAACTGCAGAAGCCGTCTGGGCAGTTTCGAAAGGCTTGCTAAGGGTTCGCAGTTCAAGGACCCAAGAGCGATGGTTAGGAGACGTGGACCTAAAGCTCCACCGACGCAAGAAGCCCCTATGTATAGGGGGAATGGGGATCAATTCGAGTGCTTTACCAACGAATTGAAGCAAGTCCTCAAGAGCGCCACTGGAACGACTGTTTCGAACGAAGTATGCCGAATATGCAAGAACTTTGGGCATGGGGCTCATATGTGTAGATCGGAGCTTGCGTATGATGATGGCAACTAGGCTCGAGGAGGCGAAGAGGAAGCCTTTGCTACGGAGTTTGGTACTCAAGAAGCTAGCTACGGACAAGACGGTAGGAATCCTCGAGGTGGATTTTTGAGAAGAGGATTCCGAAATAATCAAGGATATACACCGGCTAACCAAACTTATGGCCCTAACCAAGACCGTAGTAGGCTAAACTATGGTAATGATCACTGCGAAAACCCCGCTCCGAAAGAGCCACCAAAGTCGAAGTCGGCTCAATTGATGGAGAACTTGCAAAAGATGGTTGATCACACCCAAAGTTTTCTCAAACGTTATGAAGAAGATTCTGAGAAGACTAGGGCAAGGCTTGATAGGCTGGAAGAGAGCACTAGGCTTGCCCATCAAAAGATGCAAGAGTTGATCGACCGAGGAGCAAGTAGGGAATAAGGCAAACTGCCTAGCAACACTGAAAAGTCGAATTCCATTACATTGGCTGGTGATCTACTTGACAAAATCACCATCAAGAAGGTTGCTAAGTGCGAGTGTTGCATTAAGGAAGAACTTCTACAGGCTAAGGAAGAAGAGAAGGACCTTGGTTCTGACTAAAGTGATGAGGAGCAAGAGGATCCCGAGCCACTCCCTAAAAGTTTCGATGTTAAGGTCGGGATTGGTGAGCTTGAAGATGTCCATGCCACACTAGACACGGGATCCTACTCTAACATACTCCCTTTGAATGTGTTTGAAAAGAGTAGCCTTGGAAAACTATCTGAGCATAGGGCTATTGTGCAATTGGCAGATGGATCCTTTATGAGACCCGAAGGCGTTGTGAAAAATGTGTTGGTCAAGATTGGTGAAGCTTCTGTATACACCAATTTTGTAGTTATGCCGGTGTCTGCACCTGGGACGGGGGATGTCATACTCTTAGGGCGAACGTTCTTGACTAAGTTACGCTCCGTGATGGACATCTACCAAAGAACTTGCACTATTGAAGTGGATGGCAAGCAACACGTGTTGCAAGCCATATCTGATCCACCTGATCCGCCTGATAGTTCTTACACTACTCACTATTGTGGTCTTGCAGCCTATGTTCTTTCTTATTCACAGGTTCGTGGCATGAAGAGGAGGTCAATGAAGGGGAAGTCTAGTACCCACAGAAAGAAGAGCTAGGCACAGACAGGAGTCGAGTCAAAGACTTTAAACAATGGCGCTATCCGGGAGGCAACCCGGAGTTCTTATCGCTTTCTTTATCGCTTTCTTTCACACTTTATTGCATGCATTCATTCTTTAATGATTTGCTTTTCATATGTGAATTTTTTTATGTCTCTGTTGTATATGCTTATGTTGGAGTGATATTTTTCGAGTGGTTTTTTGAAAACATTGGTTTCGTGAATTAAAAACCACGTTTTCTGACGAAAGGACCGTCTCCCCACATCGGGGAGTGGGGGGCGAATCGCCCCGCATGGGGCGACTCGCCCCACACCGGGGGCGACTCGCCCCACGGTCCCAGTAGTTAAAAAATGCGAGGTTCTCCCCTTTCTCCTCATTTCTTCATATCTTCATCATTCCTCCTCCCCAAAAACCGAAACTTGCGAAAATTATTTCAAAACTTCATAACTTCTTCATTTCTTCACCAAATTTAGTGTTCTTTAGCTTCAATCGAAGCCTATTACGTGATCTCTCTTTTCATCCGAACAGATTTCTCCCTAGTGCATTAGATTTTCAGATCTGAGGTATCTTCTTATGAACCCTAATTTTCGAATTTGGGGGTTTTCTAATTTGAGCTTCAATTATGCTTATTTGATGCATGGGTAGGTTGTTTGTGTGATTAGATGCGTTATTTACTATCAATTGCATGCTCAATTATGCTTGGATCGTTGATTTTGGAATTTTGCTACTAGATGATATATCTTGTTATGCAATGTATCTTTATCTTTGATTTCTTGCATACGATTGTGTTTATTGATGTAATGATGATGGATTTGATGATAGAATGCTTAATTGTTGAGTATGAGGATATATGATGCTAGAATTTTTCGCTACTATGGTGTGATTTGAGCCTAGTTATCTAGGTGATTGGTTGTCTAGTAAGAGCATAATGTGATGTATTGCATGTAGTAGTTACATTGGTATGTTGCATGATGAAGAAGCTAGGCTACACATTAAAGGGTTGGGGAGCTCGATTGTTGATTTTATCACTTGTGTGTTTCGTTCTTACACTAGCATATGCTTGAGTCAGTTTTGTGTCATACGAGGTACTAACTGTTGTTTATAGGAACCATGCCAAGGGAAAGGAGCACTCCCGTATGATTACTATGGAGTATTGGAGGGGGATCGATTACAACCATGTCAAGGAGAGTGACCTCACTAGATGTGCGTTCCAGCCACGGGATCTTGCAACAATGTCGCGGATTATCCAAGAGGAGGAGCTAGAGTACACCTGGAGTAAGGACTCCTATGCCTATTCATGCACCACCGAAGGGACAGAAACCATTATTACGTCAGCAATCCATCACAAGGACTGCAAAGTTCGAGTGAACTGGAAGGCACCGGGACAATCTAGCCGCGACGGATTCAATCTCGAGTTCGCAGTTGCTAGAAGGTTCCGAAGCGTTAGCTTGGTTCCAAAACATAATGACATGGGTGCCCAGCCCCTCGTTGGGGTGCCTCTTGACTGCCTCTAAAGAGAGCATCATATAGACATCGGTCGGATCAACCGTAGAGAATGTGGTGAACATTGGAAGAGATGCTAGAAGACTTTTGAGTATCCGAGCAGCTTAGTGTAACCTCCTCGAGGTGTAAAACGCTGGAGGGGGAGGTCCTGATACCACTGCTCTTTCCCCTTCAACAATTCACAACCCATTGGAGGGCTACAGGATGGAGGTTTCCATAACAGCGGCGGCTAATCTTGAGGATTCTACTCAACACTGCAACTCTACTAGTGAGGATGTGCGTGACAATAGTGACAATGAAGGCCATACGGGCAATGATGATACTAATGGAGGAGTTGTTCCTATCCGGCCTGTAATTGAAACTACCACGCCTACCAGAAGACCTGATTGTAAGAAAATACGGTCAGAGTTACCCCTAGGGTACGCAGCGGAATTTCAAATATTTTCTTAACATACAGGTTAATTGATTATGTATATGCCGTATATATATAAACACGTCAATTAGAAGACTAACCTTACTTCCAAAGCAGCTTCCTAGTCTTCGTAATAATTCGGTGTATCTTCTCCTTCGTCGAAGTCGAAGATATCTGCAATACTTTGATTATCTGCAAGACAATAAAAGTTAGTTTCCATCTCCTAGAACCTCAACCTTGGTATCCACGGATGAACAGCCTATCGGAAAGAATGCTAGGATATTCTTTGTGTGACCAAGAAGATGGGGCGGCGATTCCTCCGGTGGTGGCGTGCCCAGGTGGCTAAAGAGGAGGGGAGAGTTTTTATTTTCTCTAAGAAAACTGGGTAGAATGACTGTAAAGGTCTATTCAAGTCTGTGTCAAAAACCCTCTAATAGTCTACTATATATAGTAGTCAATAGAAGCCTAAAGCATAAGCAATTAGACTTCGTAAAGGAATAAGAATCTAATTCTTATCGCACTAGAAAACCAATATCAAGTCTAGATTCATTCCCAATCAAATTAAAACTCAATCAGGAAAATCTAACTTATCCCTTAGACTTCTAATAGAGGAAGGAGTCGAACTCCTTCCCCTCATCAATCACTGCGCGCGCGCGCTCTCCCAGGGACAGTAGGTGGGTCCCGATTTTGGGACCCACTTATAGTTCTATGGCAATTCAAACTCCAAGTAGATTTTCCCATGTGCATATGTTAATTCTAAATTAACATATCCTTTTCAAGCAAACCTCCATTATATTTCCAAAATATAATCTTTAATTGTATTTACATAAAATACAATTAATTAGCCAATTCAATTAATAATTCCAAATCATTAATTGAGCCACTATATATTATAATTAATTCCAAATTAATTATAATCCATCAATCACAATTAATTCCAAATTAATTGCGATTCCATCTTCAAGGATATTTTGATAGGCTGAATCACCACATAGTGTGACCCATAGGGCCTCATCGTATTAAGCAAGTCCTAGACTAGGCAACATGGAATTCCTAGACGGTTCCATTTGCAATATTAATACATGAGGACGTTTGAGAGGTTTCTCAAAGCTAACCCTTTCGTTGCGAAGTCTGTTGCGCTCAACGCGGCGATGGTAACGTCCCTTCATCTGACTTGCTCGAATGTATCTAGGATCAATGAAGTGTCTATCCCAATAATACATCAACGGGCGTCTTTAGTGAGTTGCATGGTGAATCCAATATCTATTATGACCATCATAATAATATTTGTTAGGTAACTTGTAATTTTGATGAGCAATTAACCATGCTAAATTAAGAACAGTCCAGTAACTAGTACTCTTAAGGTCCATAGGATTTTAGATTTTTAAGGACATTGTAAAAGAGGAACGTTTGCTGATGACTTAGATAGGTGTTAGATAAGTTATTTCTTTTTGTGGATGACGTATTTTATTTTCTGAGAAGAAAATATCTTATTGACACATTTGTGTATGACGTATTTTATTTTCTGAGAAGAAAATAATTTATTGACACTTTAGCGTATGATGTATTTTATTTTCTGAAAAGAAAATATCTAATTGATGCTTAGCTTTAATGAATCTTATTTTCTGAAAAGAAAATGACCTATTGAAGCATTTGCTGAAGATGTATTTTGTTTATTACAAACAAATTATTGAAGCAAATAAGAAATCGGTCAGAATCTTGAAGACTTTTGAAGATCCGAAGACTTGAAGACTTGAAGACTTGAAGATTGCTGAAGACTGGTAAGGCACGTGTTGCTCAGAAAGTGAAATTTTCAGCAACAGCATTGCATAAGTGAAAATCTGAAAGACAGAGTAGGTTGTGCTTGCTGAAACTGAGAATGAACACTTGCAGATGAACATATGTGACCTCTTGCTGAATGTACGTGATTTTGCGATCCAATGTTACTGTTTGAATTCTATTCAAATGTGCATTTAATGCAAAGCTTACACGCGAAGGACATGAAGACTAGAAGACAAACAAAGGTTGCTGCTGAAAGTACAAAAGCAAGATAGTGACATGTTAAGGAACAAAAGCCTTAGGATTTGAAATTCAAACGGCTCCTTACTTGCACTATAAATAGAGGTCATCCGGCAAAGAGTTGAAGTGTGTCAACAACGTGATCAAACTCTCACTTGTGCTTAAAAACTCACAAACCTTCAAACACTCTTACTGCCATTGATCCGTTCCAAGACTTAAAGCTTGAAAAAGCTACTTGTGAAGAAGTAGAACAAACTCGGCTAAGAAATTAGTTAAGTGTTCTTTCTTTCGAACAAGAACAAGTCTTGACACCAGAAATAATCAAACTTGTTTACTGCAAAGTATTCCAAGTTGTGTTTCTTAGATTACTTGTTGTAACTGAATAAGTTATAATTAAGTCATCTCACCCCAAAATTCTCTAACTGAAAATACACCCTTTCAGGCGTGATATTCAGGGGGAACTTAATCGAGCAAAGTTTTGCTGATTAAAAGTACCAAAGTTTGGTGGAGAACAAGGTTGAAGTTCTCTAGTATAGGTTGGAGACAAAGCAAGTGTGCTTTGGTTTCTGTTGAATCGCTTTAGATAGGAGATTGTAAGGAACCTCAATCATATCTTAGTGGATTCAGTCCTAGAAAGGACAAAGTGGATTAGTTGAGAGATTACGCCACTCTCAGATACCACTATAAAAGTGTTTGTTATCAGAAGGTACTTGATAACCAAACTTTAGTCTCTTCTAGCATAGAGACATTGTTTCCCATGATCAAAATGTCATCAACATAGATGATCATGAAAACGACTCCCTTGTTGTTGTGCCTAGTGTAGACACAGGGATCTTCCTTGCTTCTGATGAAGTCAAACCATTTGACAGCTTCATCAAAGCGGATATTCCAGCTCCTAGACGCTTGCTTTAGCCCATAGATGGATCTTTGTAATTTGCATACAGCAGTTGGCCTGGTTTTACTAATAAAACCTTCCGGCTGTATCATATAGACCTCTTCCTCAAGGTTGCCATTGAGGAAGGCTGTCTTTACATCCATCTGCCAGATTTCATAATCATAGTAGGCAGCTATCGCAAGTAGAATTCGAATGGACTTCAATTTTGCTACCGGTGAAAAGGTTTCATCGTAATCGATGCCATACCTTTGCGTGTAGCCTTTCGCCACAAGCCTAGCTTTGTGCGTTTGTACCTTGCCATCGGCATCTGTCTTTCGTATAAAGACCCATTTGCACCCAATAGGTCTAACCCATTGAGGCAAGTCTACCAAGTTCCAAACTTGGTTCTGGTACATTGAATCCATTTCTAATTCCATGGCCTCTTGCCATTTGTCTGAGTCAATATCAATTATTGCCTCTTTGTAGGTCTCGGGATCTTCCCGATCTGATAAGCCGACATCAAGTTCACTGATGTCTTCTATCATAAGGCTTTGCTTCTGAGGTCCTTTTAGGATCCTCTTCGATCTACGGAGCTCGACTAGCTCTGGTGCTTTTCTTTTCTGGCTTCGTGTAACACGAACATTATCAGTGGGCACTGATGCAGCTGGTCGCGCCACGCGACCCTGTTCCCTAGCGGAAGGCTGCTCTTGTGCAACTCGTTGCACAGTTTAATTGACAACGGGTTCTATTGGTGTGGTTTCAACTGTTGATCTAATCACAGGACTCCCACTGACTATGACATGCCTAGCAAGTGTCATAGCATTACCCTTGTCTGCTTCGAAAGCTCCCACTGAACTTGAGTCCAAATCAGAAGATTTAAAGAACTCATGTTCGCGCGTGTCAAAGTCTTGAATTTCTTCAAGTTCTATCATGTCATCTAACCTCTCTTCTTCGAGGTATTCTGCTTCTAAAAACTTAACGTTTCTAGATACTGTCACCTAGTGATCTTCAGCATGATAGAATTCATAGCCTCTCGTCTAACGAGGATAGCCTATGAAATATACTTTGACACCCTTGGCATCTAACTTATCAGTGAGCATCAGTTTGACTATCGCAAGACAGCCCCAAGGTCTAAGATGGCCCAGTGTGGGCTTCTTTCCCTTCCATAACTCATAAGGAGTTTTCTCCACTGATTTAGATGGTACACGGTTCAGAATGTAGATTGCAGTTTGCAGTGCATATCCCCATAGATGTTTTGGAAGAGTCGAGAATCCAATCATTGATCTCACCATGTCTAACAGGGTTCGATTCCTCTCTCTCAGACACACCATTTAACTGTGGTGTTCCATTGCGATTGAATTTCATTTTTCCTTCAAGTAGTCGATAAATTCTTCACTAAGGTATTCACCTCCTCGATCTGATCGAAGAGTGACTATCCTTAGGTTCAATTCATTCTCGACCTCATTCCTAAACTCCTTGAATTTCCCAAAGGTCTCGGATTTATTCTTCATAAGATAAATATATCCATACCTTGAGAAATCGTCAGTAAAGGTAACGAAGTAAGGATAACCCCCATGCGCATGGACCTGAAAAAGTCCACATACATCGGTATGTATGAGCTCTAAGCAGCGAGTGGCACGAACACCTTGTCCAACAAAAGGTTTGTTCGTCATCTTACCCTTAACACATGATTGACATGTACCATATGATTCAAAATCAAATGGTTCTAAGTAGTCCAACTTCCTTAGTCTTTGAATCCGTGTTTCATTGATATGGCCTAGCCGACAATGCCATAGATAAGATGGATTATTCTTCCTACTTGAAGACGGTTGTTTGTTATGTATTTGAAATAAAGGTAGACTACTTTGCAAAATATATAAACCATTCTCTAAGCGAGCTTTTCCATAATACTGGTCATTTAATGAAAAATAACAAGTATTAGAAAAAACCCAAATTGTCCAACAATGAAATGGAAATAATATTTCTGACAGTGGATGGAACAAAATAAACGTTATCAAGTTCTAAACATTGTCCTGATGGTAAATCTATCTTGCAACGTCCAACGCGTTTGGCTTCAACTGGATTGTTGTTCCCAACATGCAAGTTGATTTCACCTTACTTGACTAGCCTGTGTTCAATGGCCCCTTGCACATTATTATAAATGTGCGAGCCACAGGCTGTATCTAATACCCAACTATTGGAGTCAAAAGTCGTCATGTTCATTTCAATAACAAACATACCTGAGCTAGAAGCCGGCGACTTCTTAGCTTGATCTGCCCTTAGTTTAGGACAATCATTCTTCCAATGCCCTTTCTGCTTACAGAAAAGACATTCATCTGTGTGTACCGTTCCGCTCCTCTTGAACTTCCTTTTCTGGTTCAGACGCTTAGGCCTATCACTCGAAGTGTTAGCCTTGGCTCTCGACTTTCCCTTACCCTTAGCACCTTTGTTTCTCGGGTTTGGGTTAGACGGTTGCCCAACAAACATGATCGACTTTTCCTTCTTAGGAAGAGTTTGATCATATGTCTTCAGCAGATTATGGATTTCGGGCAGTGTTACGTCCTTCGCATTCATGGTGGTTAACGATGAACTGCGAATACGAACTCGGCAATGATTGAAGGACAAAGATCACCATGATCTTATTCTCATCTTGAGAACATGTTCAGACATGTTCCCTCCTTCATTGAGCTTGCACCTGTGTATCTCTTTGATCAAATCAAATTCAACACTTCTAGCTGTCGTCTTAAAGACCGACTCAAGATGCTTCAGCATCTCATGCGGCAACATGCTTTCATGTTGCCTCTGCAGCTCATTGCTCATTGCCGCCAGCATAATACACTGCGCGGATCTAGCATCCACATGATGCTTATCAGACTTTGCCTTGTTGGCTTGATTCCAAATCAGCAACTAAATCGGCAGGCTGATTCTTGGGACACACGGGATTAGCCTCGTCCAAGACGTACTCAATCCTTTCGTACCTCAGCACCAAACATATATTCCTGATCCAATCTAGGAAGTTTGGTCCGGTCAAAATTTGCTTCTCTAAGACAGCACGGAGCGAGATTCTCGCCATTTCGGTTTCCAGGAGAAATAATATAGAACGAAAACAATAAATCAACTATTGAAATATTATTTCTAAATACACAGTCAACATAACTAAACAACAAGGTCCTTTAGCTGTTTAGCTCCCACTATTTTCACATATGCTTGCCCCCACAACAAACATACGGGTAATGTCCAACAAGTTACCGTAGTGGCCAAGATCCAAATCCATACTATGCTATACTCCAACGGGGGCTGGTCGCATAGCATAATATGACCGGTAGGACTAGTAAGACTATCCAATTGCGTCACGCAACTCTTGGTTGTTAAATCTAATTTAACCCGATGCCCTACATATTGTACCTATCGAGGTCGCTAGATACAATATGCAGTAAGTCATAACCATAGGCTCACTCTAATCTGACGATTACTGCGAGTCTTGTAAGACGAGGTCGCCAATACAAGAAAACGCAATGAAAGTTCAGAACTAAAGCACCCTATGGAAAGCATCTCAGAAATACATACATATATATATTTCTGTACTTATATTGGTTGGGGCTTGTAGCTTGAGGGTTGTTATCAGTCATCTACAAACAAATAAGGGCGCCGCCTACCCATCATGCATGAACGGTCTACACGTAATGGATGCCGCCTATCCATTCTAGTTCCAAACGCGGTCAAGCACATAATGGGTGCCGCCTACCCATAAATAAAATATGCGGTCCGACATATAAGAGGGCGCCGCCTACCCTCGCATGCATAGCGGTCGAACGGAATGTAAAATACTTGGTATTTAAACATGCATTGTCAAACAATAGCATATCGAGCATATGAAACAAGTAGTAGCCTATGTGGATGACAAATGACTTCATAATTTCATTATGAAAATTATAATCCCATAATTATAATCTCTATGAAATAATTGAAAATTTGGACTAGATTTATTAATCGAAAATTCTATTGACCAAGTAGCAATTTTCGAAAACCCGAAAGACTTAATTGTTATTTTAAAAACCTCGGAGGTGTTAAATCTAAAATTCAAAAGTAGAAGGACTAATTTGCAATAAACAATAAATTGATAAATTACAAATAAGCCCTTTAACTTTATACTAATTAAATTTAACCCCTCTAGTTTAAAAACAATCACAATTAAATTATATTTATATTCCAAATATAAAATTCAATCCTCAAAACTTTCAAAAATTTGATTTTGGGTCCAACCCGAAAATATATATAATAATTTTTTTTTTTTTTGAAAACGTGGGACGGGACCATGTCCCGCCCCCCCCCCCCCCCAGGTACCCGCGGCACGAGGGCACCGGTGCCTCGGGTGCAGGCGCCTGGCGCCTCAGGCGCCGGGCGCCTTCGTCCGCAGGCCCCCGGGTACCTGCGTCCCGCAGGTACCCGGGTGCCCGCGGCACACGGCGCCTGCGGTGCCGCAGGCACCCGAGCGCCCCAGGCGCACGGGTACCGCAGCCGCAGGCGCGAGTGCCTGCGTCCCGCAGGCACCCGGGTGCCCGCGGCACGCGGGCGCCTAGCGCCCGTGCCGCGGGCACGGCGCCTGCGGCACGCGGGCGCCTAGCCGTGCCGCGGGCCCGGCGCCTGCGTCCGCATGCTCCCGGGGCGCCGGCGCCCGCCACCAGCGTCACGCAGGCGGCCCGGTCATTATATATATTTTAAAATTTATTTTTTTTCTGAAAAAATATAAATTCTAAATTTATATAAAAAACAAAACTTTTGAAAATCGAATTAATCATAGAATCAATTGCATCCACATATCTACAAAATCATACAATATATATACGTAATCAATTAACCTCGCTCTGATACTACTGTAAGAAAATATGGTCAGAGTTACCCCTAGGGTACGCAGTGGAATTTCAAAAAATTTCTTAACATACAGGTTAATTGATTATGCATATGTCGTATATATATAGACACGTCAGTTAGAAGACTAACCTTACTTCCAAAGCAGCTTCCAAGTCTTCGTAATAATCCGGTGTATCTTCTCCTTCGTCGAAGTCGAAGATATCTGCAATACTTTGATTATCTGCAAGACAATAAAAGTTAGTTTCCAGCTCCTAGAACCTCAACCTTGGTATCCACGGATGAACAGCCTATCGGAAAGAATGCTAGGATATTCTTTGTGTGACCAAGAAGATGGGGCGGCGATTCCTCCGGCAGGTGGCGCGCGCGTGGGTGGCTAAGAGGAGGGGAGAGTTTTTATTTTCTCTAAGAAAACTGGGTAGAATGACTGTCAAAGTCTATGTCAAAAACTCTCTAATAGTCTACTATATATAGTAGTCAATAGAAGCCTAAAGCATAAGCAATTAGACTTCGTAAAGGAATAAGAATCTAATTCTTATCGCGCAAGGAAACCATATCAAGTCTAGATTCATTCCGAATCAAATTAAAACTCAATCAGGAAAATCTAACTTATCCCTTGGACTTCTAATAGAGGAAGGAGTCGAACTCCTTCCCCTACCCTATCCATGCGCGCGCGCGCGCTTCCTAGAGACAGTAGGTGGGTCCCAATTTTGGGACCCACTTATAGTTCTAAGGCAATTCAAACTCCAAGTAGATTTTGCCATGTGCATATGTTAATTCTAAATTAACATATCCTTTTTAATCAAACCTCCATTATATTTCCAAAATATAATCTTTAATTGTATTTGCATAAAATACAATTAATTAGCCAATTCAATTAATAATTCCAAATCATTAATTGAGCCACCAAATATTATAATTAATTCCAAATCAATTATAATCCATCAATCACAATTAATTCTAAATTAATTGCGATTCCATCTTCAAGGATATTCTGATAGACTGAATCACCACATAGTGTGACCCATAGGGCCTCACCGTATTAAGCAAGTCCTAGACTAGGCAACATGGAATTCCTAGACGGTTCCATTTGCAATATTAATACGTGAGGACGTTTGAGAACGGAATGTAAAAATATGGTATTTAAACATGCATTGTCAAACAATAGCATATTGAGCATATGAAACAAGTAGTAGCCTATGTGGATGACAAATGACTTCATAATTTCATTATGAAAATTATAATCCCATACTTATAATCTCTATGAAATAATTGAAAATTTGGACTAGATTGAACATTCGAAAATTCTATTGACCAAGTAGCAATTTTCGAAAACCCGAAAGACTTAATTGTAATTCTAAAAACCTTAGAGGTGTTAAATCTAAAACTCAAAAGTAGAAGGACTAATTTGCAATAAACAATAAATTGATAAATTACAAATAAGCCCTTTAACTTTATACTAATTGAATTTAACGCCTCTAGTTTAAAACAATTACAATTAAATCATATTTATATTCCAAATATAAAATTGAATCCTCAAAACTTTCAAAATTCGATTTTGGGTCCAACCCGAAAATATATATATATTTTTTTTATTTTTTATTTTTTTTAAAACGTGGGACGGGACCTAGTCCCGCCCCCTCCCGGTGCCCGCGGCCCCGGGCGCCCGGCGCCCGCGGCACGCGGATACCGGACGCCGCGGGTGCAGGCGCCCGGCGCCTGCGTCCCGCAGGCCCCGGCCGCCTGCTGCCGCAGGCGCCGCCGGCCGCCGCTTGCGTCGCGCAAGCGGCCCCCGTCAAAAAATATATATATTTAATTTTTTTTTTTTTTGAAAAAATATAAATTCTAAATTTATATAAAAAACAAAACTTTTGAAAATCGAATTCATCATAGAATCAATTGCATCCACGTATCTACAAAATCATACAATATATATACGTATATACGTAATCAATTAACTTGGCTCTGATACCACTTTAAGAGAATATGGTCAGAGTTACCCCTAGGGTACGCAACAGAATTTTAAAAATTTTCTTAACATACTGGTTAATTGATTATGCATATGTCGTATATATATAAACACGTCAATTAGAAGACTAACCTTACTTCCAAAGCAGCTTCCAAGTCTTCGTAATAATCCGGTGTATCTTCTCCTTCGTCGAAGTCGAAGATATCTACAATACTCTGTATATCTGCAAGACAATAAGAGTTAGTTTCCAGCTCCTAGAACCTCAACCTTGGTATCCACGGATGAACAGCCTATCGGAAGAATGCTAGGATATTCTTTATGTGACCAAGAAGACGGGGCGGCAATTCCCTCCGGTGGCAGTGTGCGCGCGCGTGAGGCTAAGGGAGGAGGGGAGAGTTTTTATTTTCTCTAAGAAAATTGGGTAGAATAACTGTGTATCAAAAATCACACGTAAAATCGTCTGTAAAACTCTTTCCAATAGTCTACTATATATAGTAGTCTATAGAAGCATAAAGCATAAGCAATTAGACTTCGTAAAGGAATAAGAATCTAATTCTTATCGCACAAGGAAACCAATATCAAGTCTAGATTCATTCCCAATCAAATCAAAACTCAATCAGGAAAATCTAACTTATCCCTTGGACTTCTAATAAAGGAAGGAGTCGAACTCCTTCCCCTATTCTGCCACGCGCGAGCGCGTGCCTTTCCTACGGGACGTGGGTCCCACTTTTGGGACCCACATATATTTCTAAGGCAATCCAAACTCCAAGTAGATTTTTGCCCAAGTGCATATGTTAATTCTAAATTAACATATCCTTTACAATCAAACCTCCATTATATTTCCAAAATATAATCTTTAATTGTATTTACATAAAATACAATTACTTAGCCAATTCAATTAATAATTTCAAATCATTAATTGAGCCACCAATTATTATAATTAATTCCAAATCAATTATAATCCATCAATCACAATTAATTCCAAATTAATTGCGATTCCATCTTCAAGGATATCCTGATAGGCTGAATCACCGCATAGTGTGACCCATAGGGCCTCACCGTATTAAGCAAGTCCTAGACTAGGCAACATGGAATTCCTAGACGGTTCCATTTGCAATATTAATACGTGAGGACGTTTGAGAGGTTTCTCAAAGCTAACTCTTTCATTGCGAAGCCTGTTGCGCTCAACGCGGCGATGGTAACGTCCCTTCATCTGACTTGCTCGGATGTATCTAGGATCGATGAAGTTTCTATCCCAATAATACATCCACGGGCGTCTCAGGGAGTTGTTTGGTTAAGATATACTTATGACCATCATAATATATCATTTTCACTGGCCAGTGACTTTACCAACACAACTATGCAGACTACGAGCAGTGCTCTCCTATGCTACACTTGAGAGATGAATCCTTCACAGAATCACTTATCACCCCCATTTGTATTTAGCCATAATCCTGGATCGTGTCTTAGGTCAACTGCTTATTCAGAGCTGACATCGACGGGTCCACCAAGGATATGGAGCAACAAATGTGATGATAAAGTCCTGTAAGTACAAAGGACGAATGGCATCACTTCGACAACTCACCGGTTCTCATAGACACGTCGGTGTAGAGTATACATCGATGGGAGTGTCCGGTGGGTACTTCCATTGTTCGATAAAGCTTCTTCGAACAACTATGCGCAGTTATGGGAACGTTCCTTGATTGTCCAACAATCCGTTCCGTGGCCGTGGGATCGGCTCACACTTGCTCCAACAAGTATAACCTCCACGCATACTAGTCTTGTCAGGTTCATTCAGACCCCCACATCCGAGATATACCACGAATAGGGAGAGTTTGGGATAGATGATAACTCACATAGCTCCCACTAACTGTGTGATCGGTCATCTATCCGAGGGGACATGTTCAGTATCAATACAGACAGTAATATAGATATGACATGCTGCAGCCTGGTGTAATATAAATATGAAAGCGATACTCATCAGTAAAATGAACAAACATATATTATATTACGTTGACCTGTGTAATAGTACATATATGTCCTCTACAAGGGCACCATGCCCTTAGTAAGGACTGTCTCTAGGACATATACACTATCACTAATCTAAGTCTTCAGCAAACGTTCCTATTTTACAATGTTCTTAAAATTCTAAATTCCTATGGACCTTAAGAGTACTAGTTACTGGACTTTCCTTAATTTAGCATGGTTAATTGCTCATCAAAATTACAAGTTTCCTAACTTTAGCAATTACTTTATAAGTAACAAGCCTTGTAATTGCTGAAAGTTCCCCCTTAATCAAATATCTGATTTTTCTTTAGGTCAAAGATGTTCTTGAGTTCCCGACTCAGTAAATCCCTTTTATAGTGAGATATTTTAGGTAAGTTCTCCTTTAGTGAAAACAATCTTGCTCTTTGCTGAGTTCCCGTCTCAGTTTTATCTTTTGATACTTGAATACCTGTTTCAGTATCCTTGATTGTCTGAATACCCGTTTCAGCAATCCTTAGATTTTTCTTCTTGAATACATGTTTCAGCAAGTGACCAAGTTTCCTAACAAATACTCGGTTTGAAGGATTTACTTGCTCAATGCTTGTTTCAGCAAACACTAGTAGAACCAAATAAAAAGGGACTTTCAAGGGATAATTAAATCTTTAAGCAACTGTTGACTTGTTGAATGTCCGTTTCAGCAATTCAATCAAATGTACCCTTTTTATTGAGGTAGTTCAATCAATCCAAGGTTATACCTTAGCATTGCGAACCTATTATCTGAAAGGGGTTTGGTAAAGATGTCAGCAAGTTGATCATCAGTACCTATCTTTACAACCTCAATGTCTCCTTTTTTCACATGATCTCTAATGAAATGATGTCTAATATCAATGTGCTTTGTCCTTGAGTGAAACTTATGATTTTGCGTGATAGCAATAGCACTTTTATTATCACAAAAGATTGGTGTTTTCTTTGCAAAAATACCATAATCTCTTAGTTATTGTTGAATCCATAGGATTTGAGCAGTACAACAACCAGCCGCAATGTATTCAGATTCAGTGGATGAATTGGCCACACAATTTTGCTTCTTGCTGAACCATGAAATTAATCTTGTACCTACAAACTGACAAGTACCAGAGGTACTTTTTCGATCAAGAGTTGATCCACCATGGTCAGCATCTGAATAACCAACCAATTCTAATCCAGAATCTTTTGGATACCATAATCCAACATTGACTGTGCCTTTGACATATTTCAGTATTTTGAGTGCTTCCTTGTAGTGTGATTCTCTAGGATCAGATTGAAATCTTGCACACACACAAACAACATACTGAATGTGTTGGTCCCTTTAAACAACAAGAAAAGACTAGGGGGGTGAATTGTGACGACTGTACCTTATATATCAAATTCTAACTCGTTAGGATGATGATTCCTCCACAAGTTAGAGTTTGATAAAAAGGACAGGTCAATAAACAAAAGAGATACAGAGCAAACTAATATTTTATTTCACAAAAGTGGTAAATATTACAGCGGAAATATTGAGCAAAGTAAAGTAGTATATACACATCGGGAGTACCAAACCATTATCATACTAAGGTTGGTCTCTTATTATAGTAATAATAACTACTTCAACTCAAAATTTCTATAGAAATAACTCCAACCAGCTTCTTCCATGATACCGTTCCTACGCTTTTACTCTGAGGATTAGACAGACAACAAAAGAGGGATAAGTTTTTGATAACTTAGTGATGTTTTAAAAATAATGGCATGATATTACGGAGTATAAAGAATAAAGTTAAGATAAAACAACAATAATTAAGATTCGTGATAAGAATATAGGGCCATAAGACAGGCCTAACTCATATGACCATCCTTATGACTCCCGAATAATACTACCTTATAACTTCACTGAGGCGCGACCTCAACAAAACGAAAAGACATCCTCGAGTACATGTCATTTCAGATCACGGGGTATAGCCAACTCCGGCTAGACGCGGTGTCTGAAACAAAAGTGGGCAATGATAGGTATGACTTAAACTGGTAGGCCTTACTACCCAGTGGCCATCCATCAATAACCCATGGCCAAACATCCCATGAGCGTCCTCAAGGGTAAATGAAATGTATCATCGAAACAATAGATATCAATAGATGTCATATAAATTAATATAGACAAATAATCATTATGGACCGGGTGTTACCATAGACCATAGTTTAGAAATCAAACTAGAACATCAAAAAAAAAAATGATTTAGAGCAAAATGATATATGTAATGGATGAAGTAAATATACGGAGTAAAAGAGATTAGGCTTAGGAAAATATTGCAAGGTTTAAGGGAGTCTGTCAATATCCTCAGGGTCGGATGCCGAAGGGTTTTACGAAAGGAATAAAATCACCTCACCTTAGACGCTTGCTACTTAGATACGACCTTCAATCTTTCTCCTGAGAAGTTACTCCTAAGGAAGCGACAATTTTAATGTTAAAAATATAGTCTTAAGTATTATTAGCTCTATAAATTTATAAAATTATATATACTTCCATCAAAATTTAACTCCTAGAGGTTTTTATAACAAAAATATAAATCTAGATGCCAAGCTTATTACTCTGTTTTTAGACAAGTTCTTAAGTAGTCTATGATTAGTACTTATATATAAACCAAGAAAAGTATAAGCTAGTACTATTTACAAAATTCATTAAATCTTAGAGTTATACTTCTAATGATATGCTTTACATTACCATATAGGAGAACATAAGAAAATACATTTTGCTTGTTAAGTATACAATTTCTAGTAGTTTGAGTACTTATTCATAAAATTAATAATAATTCATAAAAATAATCATAAATCTTCGTGTAGATTTCCATAATGATTATAATTATAGATGGTGAATTTAAAGTTTGACATGAATAAAATAAAAGTATAGATTGAGAAACGTACATTTAGTTACTAGGATAGGATGGTGAGAATTCTTGAACTAAAAAGTTTGAATGTTAATTTAGTTATTTTAAGGGTAATTTTCATACAGACCCCTTGTTAGTTTTATCAATTACGAATCTTCCCCTGCTAGTTCAACAATAACATATTTTCCCTTGTTAGTGAAAAACAATTACATCCAGCCCCACGACTTTGACTTTCGGCGAATTAAGGCCTGGAAATGACAAATTTGCCCTCATTTAAAATTCAGATTTCAGAAACACCCAAACACAATCAACTTTCCTTTATTGCACATTTGACTCCAAAATTTCTAATTTTACAAAATTAACCTACATAATTTTTTAAAATTTCAACATCATCCAAAATATTTTTGTAAACAAGTCCCTACACATTTATATCTCAATATCAACCCCATAATATTAAAATAAATAAATAAATAATAATAAGAATTCCAAAAAATTTAAAATTAAATAAAAAACAAAAAAAAAGAAAAAAAAAGGCGATCGGACCTCCGACCGGAGCTGGCAGCTTTGGTCGGAGCTTTATATAGCTCCGACCGGAGCTATTTTACAGCTCCGATCGGAGCTATAATTAGCTCCAGCTCCGACCGGAGCTATTTACAGCTCCGATTGGGGCTGAAAACACCCCGATCGGAGCTGATTTACAGCTCCGTCGGGGCTGCAAATAGCTCCGATCGGAGCTATTTACAGCTCCGGTCGACGGAGCTGTGTGGGGACAACTCCGGTACCGAAAAAATTCCGGTACCGGAGTTTAGAGCTTGAAGAAGAAGATGATTAATGAAAAAAAATAAAATAGGAAAAAGGAAAAGAAAATATTGAAAAAAGAAAAAGGAAAAGATAAATGAAAAAAGAAAAATATTGGTAAGGACATGTTTGGGGAGAGAAGATTTGTAAGTTGGTCAACATTTTTGGATAAAATGGGGCTAGATGTAATTGTTGAACTAGCAGGGGAAGAAACGTAATTAGGTGCAGCAGTGGGGGTAGTTTTTATAAATTTTCCTATTTTAATGTTATAGGATTATGTAGGATTTAAAAGACTTTGGCTAATTGATAGTTTGTATGGCTAAATATAGGATGTTTGTTATGGGGAGACATTTTATGTAGTGTGAATTGTGATCGTGGTTATTGATGAAAAACTACAACAACAATGGCCTATTTATAGTAGGTGAATATCTTAGTTAATGATGATTTAAGATGATTTGTGTAATCACCCCCATGAGCCACGTTTTTCACTCCACAAACACACACTTCAAAGCTAATTGCCCTTTGTTGAAAGGCAAATCTGCTGAAAAGAAGAAGAAGTTCAAAAGAGCTTTCATTGCTGAAGAAAAGAAGAAGCTTCAAGCAAAAATCGATGCATTGTGCATTGAGACAAGCTTAGAAGACAGTGAGGATGAAAGTTCAGACACCGACGATGAGGAAGCCACTCTAGACGTGGAGATTGGCAA
>CM051455.1:107343241-107494629 GCA_028274465.1 Plantago ovata | reverse complement strand
AAGACAGCAACTTTGTGATGATTTTGCCAAACTCATGACTAATAAGTTTGAATGAGTTATGGGAAAAATTGAATTATTTCCTAGGGTTGAAGTCAAGCAACTCAAGATGGAATATCATAAATCAAGCAAAGTATGCGAAAGAATGCTCATAAAGTTAGGATCAAAGAGGATGAGAAACCTGAAAAGATCCCTATGAGTGTTGGTACCAAATTGGGCTATACTAAAGAGGACAAAAGTGTTGAAGAACACAAGTATAGGAAGCTCATTGGTTCCTTGTTGTATTTAACCAAGTAGACCTGACATTCAGTATGCTGTTGTGGGTGTGCAAGATTCCAATCGGATCCAAGAGAATCACACTACAAAAGGCAATTAAAACTGAAATATGTTAAAGGTACAGTCAATGTTGGATTATGGTATCCAAAAGATTCTGGACTTGAATTGGTTGGCTATTCTGATGCTGATCATGGTGGATCAACTCTTGATAGAAAAAGTACCTCTGGAACTTGTCAGTTTTTGGGTACTAGATTAATATCATGGTTCAGCAAGAAGCAAACGTGTGTCGCCAATTCATCTACTGAATCTGAATACATTGCAGCTGGTTGTTGCACAGCTCAAATCCTATGGATTCAGCAACAATTAAGAGATTATGGTATTTCTGCAAGAAAACACCAATCTTTTGTGATAATACAAGTGCTATTGCAATTACGCAAAATCCTAAGTTTCACTCTAGGACCAAGCACATTGATATTAGACATCATTTCATTAGAGATCATGTGGAAAAAGGTGATATTGAGGTTGTGAAAGTAGGTACTGAAGATCAGCTTGCTGACATCTTTAGCAAGCCCCTACCGGATAATAGGTTCGCAATGCTAAGGTATAACCTTGGATTGATTGAACTACCTCAATAAAGGATACACTGGCAGAATGCTGAAACAGGTATTCAGCAAGCCAAAGTATTCCTGTCCAAAAGACCAAATCACTGATTCTTCTAAGAAATGATAAGTCACAACATGATTGCCGAAACAAGCATTCAGCAAGAAATTCCTTCAAAGCAGGTATTTGTTAGGAAACTTGACCATTTGCTGAGACAGGCACTCAGTAAAGTGAAAGAACTTAAGAATTGCTGAGACGGGTACTCAGACAATCAAAGGATACTGAAACAGGTATTCAAGTATCAAAGGAATTTTCTGAGACGGGAACTCAGAAAAAGAGCAAAAGCTCATCTCTCAGATTTTACCAAAGGATGTCTCAAGTGCAAAAGAATTTACTGATACGGGAAATCAGAAATGTCTTTAAAACTTAGAAAATATGAGATATCTAAGTAAGGGGGAATTTTCAGCAAGTATCTAGATTGTTAATTCAAACTCGCTGAAAAGATTCTTGTCTATTTCAGCAAGCAATCAATCCCTTATTACTCAGTAAAATCAATTTGTGACGTTAAGCTGCCACAGATAAACTCGCAATAATCATGACATGAAATTCAATCGTGGCCATTGATTAAAAGGAGTTATTAATCTAACGGCTAACAAAACAAAGAGAGAGAGTGCTCTGACGGGTTTAGTTAGTGGGCCATTACGCATTCAATGCAAGGCTCCACTATCTCCAGTGTTTCTCTGTTTTACCCTTGCTGAGAGCTCAAATCGATTGAGTTTCTCACACACCAGAGACACTATATAAAGAAGGAGTTAGAGAAATGACCAAATTCTTTAACTCACATTTCCTTTCTCTGCAATTTCTAGCCTGAAACTACTGTACCTCCGGTCAAAAAGCAAACTATCTCTTTTCGTACAATCTTTCTTGCTCTATAAGAAATGGCTCCCAAGAGACAGTCATCTAAGTCCTCAAAATCGTCAAAGGTTGACAGTGTTGAAACACGCATTGCTCCGGTGACGGCTCCGGTGACTACTCTGGCCCAAGACACAACGAAAGTTGTGTTGAAAAACGACCGAATCACTGCAAAACCTATGCCTCCGTCATATCTTGACACTGCAAAGTGTGAGATGTTGATGCAATGGGGAGGGTTTGCAAAAGAAAAGTACATTAGGTACTTTTATGAACAAGAACTTGATGACCAAAATGAAGAGGCGCTTGAGTTCATCAAGCAGCAAGGCCTCATGAACTTTATCTCTGCTCGCACTAAGCAAGTGAGCATGATTGATACTATGGAATTCTACAACAATGCAGAAATCCAGTCCCTTACAGACAGTAATGGAGTCACTGAAAAAGTGATCCTTAGTTATGTTCAGAACACGCAAATCGTCCTGAAATGGACTGATTTAGCAGAGATTTTTCAGATTCCAACCACTGGAACTGAAGATGACATCACTGCTTCTGACGAAGAAATTGAAGCTTTCTACAGTGACGTCAGAAATGCAAAGATGAAGAAAGGCGAGATAGCTCCCGTGACTTGGACAAAGCACGTTAAGAGAAAGCATCTCTGCCATTCACTTGGTCTAGTAGCTCTGCTACTAATAAAAGTTCTTGACTCCCAAGTTGGAGGAATTGACCAAGTAGGCCTGAGAAGATGGCCATTGCTGATGCATATCTATGAAAATAGATCGGAACTTAACTGGGCTAAGTACATTTTCAACAGGCTTGTTGATTGTGTTACTAAGTTTAAGGTAAAGATAGAAGACAACAAGGTCTCACCTTCCTTTCCAGTTATGTATGGAATCAAGATATGCTATATCCTTGAACATTTCAGGATTCAGCTAAGAAACCCATTGCCAATCAAGAAATCTGTGTGCAATGTGGGAAGATCTTTCTACAAGAAGAATGTACCTAAGATTGCTGGAAAGAAAACCAAGAAGACAACAACTGCAAATGTTGTCAGCACAAGCCAGCAAGAAAGGTATACAACAGCTGCAGATGTTACCACTCAGCAACTTAGAGATGAAACTGCTGTTGGTGGTGGTAACACAAATGAAACTGCTGTAGAAAATCAACAAGGTACGTGTACAACAGCCGTTGCTGAAAATGCAACAATAGATGACTCTGGGAAACTGGAGAAATATAAAAAGAAAATGAGGAAAGCTGATGATGACACTCAAACTGCAGCGTCATCAGTAAATCCCGTACCTAAGAGGAAACGGACAAGTAAAAAAGAAAGAAGACACTGGCTTCTCAGTCAGTCCCTAATGTCCAAGACTCCTCAGTCAATTCCCAGACAAATGCTGAAACGCATTTGCCAGTAGATGTTGCTGAAGTAATTACTGAAACATATATCAGCAATGTTGAAGTGTTTGCGGAAGCCTTCAACAATCAACTTAACGTTGATAAATCTACTGAGAATAGACCACAAGGCAGTGGAAATGAAATTCCTGCCCAAGTCCCAGATATCTACATTGTAGATATTCCAAATGATCCAACTATGGAACCAGCAAGCGACATTGCTGCTGATCTGCAAAGAGCAGCACTTGCTGATGCTGCTGAAGAGATGGTTGTTGAACAAGCAACTCCTCAAGTTGCTGAAACCCAGCTTGCTGATGGACCAGTTGCTGAAATTGCAATGGTTCCAGTTCCTGAAGTTGCTGAAACTCAAGAAGCACTATTCAAAGACGCATCTCTTGATGCTGAGCATACTGGCCCAAGTTCACCCAAGGCTTCAATTGACAAAGTCCAGCTTGTACTGGAAGATTTAAGCAAACAAATGGAGTTGGAGATTGAAGAATCATCCAACAAGTCAATTGATCTCTTCATGACAAGCAGTGAGCTTAAAGGTCAAGATGCTTCTGCTCAACTTGTCAATTCAGAGACAAGGGAGATTTCTGAAACCACACAGCTTTCTCAGTTAGAGCAAAATCAGAAGTCTGCTGAAGAAACAGTCCCAGAAGCAGAAGAAACTGTTAATGCTGAAAGGACTGAGCCACAACTTGTCCTTCCTCAGCAGGTAGTTAATTCCACCATCAGTAAAACTTCTAATTCTGAAAATTGTTCTTTTGCTAAAATTATTCTTTCTCTACAGACTTCTCAAGATGCAAGTCAGATGGTTGCTGAAGCCTCTGCACCAGAACCAACACTCCCTGCTCAGCAGGTAGTTAATAATTTTGGTATAAAAACTAAGTTTGACAGCTTAGTACTTGTGTCTAATTTTAATTTATTTCAGGATGAACAAATGAAGGATGCTACTCAAGCTCCTCATGGAATGGAAATTATACTACATGAGCTTGCTGACTCTCAGCAGGTAAATCATGTTTCAGATATAAACTCTAAAACAATTCTCCAAACCATTCCTGATCTAAATAAAATTCTTTTTCAGGCTCAAAAGGAGACCACTGAAGTGGTACTCATCACTGAAGATCAGCAAGTAAGTTCTGAAGAACTTTACTTGAATTTCAAGAGGACAACTTTGTCAAGAGTTGCTAAGTCTGTGAGCAACTGGCAAAGATACAGAAGAATGGACTTCTCAGATCTTCACCTTCATCTCTCAAATGAGAAAAAGAGAACTTCACTGTTAAAGTTCGAGACATTTGTCCACTCCATCCTTCCTGAAGAAATGACATATTCTCAGCTAATGAGCTCAAATCTGATTGCTCAAATCAGAGAGAATATGAAGGCCAAATTTAAGAGTGCCTCTCGAGATGAACAAGCTGTGATGCTCAAAGGTCTTTTTGTTCCTGTGGTGGCTGATCCCCACAAATTAACTGAGGAAGAGGAAGTGACAAGTGTTGCTTTGTACAAGCATGTTGAGCTAGTCATTCTGACAGATGAAGAAGAAGAAGAAGAAGAAGAAGATGAGAACATTACCACTGATCCCAGTGATGATGAAGGGAAAGATTCTAAGGACAAGAAAGCTGACGATGATGACAATCAAGGTCCAAGTCCTGGGGCTGGTGGATTGAAGTTAACAGTTGCTGAAAATACTCAATCTGACAATCAGCAAGCTGAACAACAACAATCTCAGCAAGAATCTCAACCTCCTTCTGCTGTTGAAAATCAAGCACCTGTACAAGGTGCTGATACTGAAGAAGAATACGCCAGAAAACGGGCTGCCTTGAAAAATGGCAAAAGTCCAGTTTCTGATGCCAAGGTTACTGAAGAAAACCTTGAAGATGAGGATGAAGAAGATGAAGATTACCAACGAGCTCTACAAAACAGTCTCGTGATCCATGCAAGGCATACGCAGGATCTGGAAATTGGTGAATCTTCAAGACCAAAATCAAAGGAAGTTCCATCCCTTCCACTTACTACTGGCGAAACTCCAGTTATTGAGTCTCAAACGTTGCCTTCAGCAACTACTCAATTAAAACTAACTACTGGCGAAACTCCAGTAATTGAGCCACAAACTCAATTGAAACAACTATCTACTGGTGAAACTCCAGTCGTTGAGTCTGAAGAGTTGCCATCAGCAACCACTCAACAAAAAGGAAGAGAAGCTACTGACAAAGGCTTAAAAGTCGCTCAACTTGATGAATCTGAGGATGATGACGACTTGTCAGAAAATGATGATGAACAATCCAAGCGAGACCCAAAAGTCGTTCAGATTCCTCCTCCTGATTACATCAATGATTTACACGATGGTCTAAGAGCCGAATTGCTGACGCGTGATGATCAGTTTGCTTCTGAAATTAAGGTTCATTCCTTAACACCTCATTTAGTGCCGTTCCCAAGAGTTGAGGAGTTTACTCCCAGAATTCTAGCACTAAAGCAAGTCCATGATGCCTGCAAAGCTGAAGATGAGGCATTGCTTGCTGAGAGCCCACTTGACACTGGAAAGATATTGGCTATAGTACAGAGACGCACTACAACTTTGACAATAGCTCAAAGAGACATCAGTCTTTATCATAAGAGCTATGAAGAAGATGTAAGTCAGGCGCTCAAGCTTGCAAAAACTGCTCTTGTCAAGGCTCAGAATATTATGGATGAGAAGGCCGCAACAGAGAAAAGACATGAAGAGAACATGATGAATATTCAAAAAGAGTTGGCAACAATGAACTCTGACCAACAAGCAATCATCATGAAGTATAACAGTCTCTCCACTCTTGCTGAAAATTGCAATGAGTTTTATTCTCTGCACATCACTCCGATGTTGCAATCCATGTCTAAGGGGGAAAAGAAGAACACTAGAAAAAGAAATCAAACCCCTCCTACTCCTGCTGTTGATGCGCCACTTCCATTAGAACCTCTTGCTGAAAGAGAGCAAAGTTCTAAAAGACAAGCAGAAACTGAGTTAAATTCAGCAAGTACCAAAAAGAGAAAAACCGCTGCTGAAACTCAAGATTTCTGTCACACTGAAAGTCATCACAATCTGAATGAAGATGATGAAGAAGATGATGACAATCAAACAATAGCTCAAGCCATAAGAGCTAGACCCTTAACAGCCATAACTCCGTCTGGCCACTCAAGGCATTTTTCGTCTGACTCTTCAGCAAGAGATCAAGACAATGCTAAATCAAGAAGAAGAAGGCAAGACAGGAAGAGAAAAGGCTGGCCAGCATTGCTATTGGCTCCGGCATTGAATATACTAAGACCAGCAATGAGGAAACTACTCAGAATGTAATCAGAAACATTCATGGTTGCTGGATTTTAAAGCTGGAAGACTTGCTGGTAAATGAGTTCTTTCCTACAGCCATTTTGAATCAAATGTTCAAATGGATTGAACTCAAGGTCCAAAGAAATCAAAGGGAAGAATCCCTCCCAAGAAATGTTGCTGGGAGATGGTTGAATCTAGAGGTCCAAGTAAGAAGAATTGCCATTGGTAAGACATACAAGCAAGAACCAAATCTGATCAAACCACCTGGCATTGCTTACTACGCTGACCCGGTAACAAAGAAACCTTGGATTGATTCCTTATGAGTACTTCTATCTCACTGCTAAGGATCAAGAAGAAGATCTTCTCTGGTTAAGAAAGATTCATCCGAGAAGCATTTCAGATACACAACTTCTCCATGCCAGCAATTGGGCATGCATTTGTGGGTAACTAATTACATGGAAATGAATGCTGAAAAGCATCATCATACTGCCTGCAAAAATGCAAGAATTCTTCAACTACAAGTCCGTAGGCTTCTGGAAAACTACGAGAAGGATTGTGTTGAATTCACTGCACTTGCTGAGAAGAGTGTAAGAGAGATTTTGAGAAAATCCTCTGAAAGAGCTTAAGTCCCTACAAATAGTTTTTGTTAAAGTTTTTGTTTGCTGATTCCTAGTTATCTATGCTTTCTTGTAAACTTCTGATTGATAACTTTCAGCAATGAATTCTTTTTTACTCTTATTGGTTTTTGATTATGCAACTTACTTATGCTTACTGTTTATTTATTCAAGTATGCTTGCATTAATCATCTGATTTATTCAACATCAGAAACCTCTAAAAGGGTAACAATTAATTTAGCCATGGATTGCTAACATCAAAAAGGGGGAAATTTGTTAGGAAACTTATAATTTTGATGAGCAATTAACCATGCTAAATTAAGAACAGTCCAGTAACTAGTACTCTTAAGGTCCATAGGAATTTAGAATTTTAAGGACATTGTAAAAGAGGAACGTTTGCTGATGACTTAGTTAGGTATTAGATAAGTTATTTCTTTTGCGTATGATGTATTTTATTTTCTGAAAAGAAAATATCTTATTGATGCTTAGCTTTAATGAATCTTATTTTTTAAAAGAAAATGACCTATTGAAGCATTTGCTGAAGATATATTTTGTTTATTACAAACAAATTATTTAAGCAAATAAGAAACCGGTCAGAATCTTGAAGACTTTTGAAGATCTGAAGAATGATACTTGAAGACTTGAAGATTGCTGAAGACTGGTAAGGCACGTGTTTTCTTAGAAAGTGGAATGTTCAGCAACAACATTGCATAAGTGAAAATCTGAAAGACAGAGTAGGTTGTGCTTGCTGAAACTGAGACTGAACACTTGCTGATAAACATATGTGACCTCTTGCTGAATGTACGAGAATTTGCGCTCCAATGTTACTGTTTGAATTCTATTCAAATGTGCATTTAATGCAAAGCTTACACGCAAAGGACATGAAGACTAGAAGACAAACAAAGTCGCTGCTGAAAGTACAAAAGCAAGATAGTGACATGTTAAGGAACAAAAGCCTTAGGATTTGAAATTCAAACGGCTCCTTACTTGCACTATAAATAGAGGTCATCCGGCAAAGAGTTGAAGTGTGTCAACAACGTGATCAAACTCTCACTTGTGCTTAAAAACTCACAAACCTTCAATCACTCTTACTGCCATTGATCCGTTCCAAGACTTAAAGCTTGAAAAAGCTACTTGTGAAGAAGTAGAACAAACTCGGCTAAGAAATTAGTTTAGTGTTCTTTCTTTCGAACAAGAACAAGTCTTGACACCAGAAACAATTAAACTTGTTTACTGCAAAGTATTCAAAGTTGTGTTTCTTAGATTACTTGTTGTAACTGAATAAGTTATAATTAAGTCATCTCACCCCAAAACTCTGTAACTGAAAATACACCCTTTCAGGCGTGATATTCAGGGGGAACTTAATCGAGCATAGTTTTGCTGATTAAAAGTACCAAGTTTGGTGGAGAACAAGGTTGAGTTCTCTAGTTTAGGTTGGAGACAAAGCAAGTGCGCTTTGGTTTCTGTTGAATCGCTTTAGATAGAAGATTGTAAGGAACCTCAATCATATCTTAGTGGATTCAGTCCTAGAACGGACAAAGTGGATTAGTTGAGAGATTACGCCACTCTCAGATACCACTATAAAAGTGTTTGTGTGATTTACTTACTGCATTTAGCTTTAAGTAAATTATATCTGTTTGTACACAGTCACTCACTTCACTTGCTGAAATCTCTTTACTTGCTGAAAGAGCACTTATTGTTTCAAGGACTTCCGCTCTCTGATTTTAAGTATCAGCAAACCAAGCTACTGGAAAGTAACTTACGCTTGCTGAGAACGTTAAGTATCAGCAACCTCGTTACTGAAAAGTAATAAGTACTTGCTGAGAAAGTTTTTAAACGACGAAAGTTTGAAAAGGCTATTCACCCCCCCCCCCCCAGTCCTTTCTTGTTGTTTAAAGGGACCAACAATACCCAAATCAACAATCCAAGCAAAATTGAGCATGCAATTGATAGTAAATAACTTGTCTAATCATACAAACAACATACCCATGCATCAAATAAGCATAATTGAAGCTCAAATTAGAAAACCCCCAAATTCGAAAATTCGGGTTCTAAGGATGATACCTCAGATCTGAAAATCTAACGCATAAGGACGAAATCTGTTCGGATGGGATGATAGATCATGTAATAGGCTTCGATTTAAGCTAAAGAACACTAAATTTGGTCAGGAAAGGAAGAAGTTATGAAGATTTGAAGTTGAAATCGCGAAATTCGGTTTTGGGGAAGGAGGAATGAAGAAAAATGAAGAAAATGAGATTTTGGGGAAGAAATCCGCGTTTTTGAAGTTCTGGAGCCGTGGGGCGGTTCGCCCCGCGTGCGGGGTGGTTCGCCCCACATGGGGCGGTTCGCCCCGCGTGCGGGGTGGTTCGCCCCCCACGTGGGGCGGTTCGCCCCGTGCTCCCCGATGCGGGGAGACGGTTCCTGTCGTCAGAAAATGCGGTTTCAATCCCCGAAACCAATCTTTCAAAAAACCACTCGAAAAATGTCACTCAAACAAAAGCACATACGACACAGACATGAACAAATTCGCATACGAGAAGCAAATAATTCAAGAATGAATGCATGCAGAAAAACAGTAAAGAAAGCGATAAAAATTCCGGGTTGCCTCCCGGATAGCGTCATTGTTTAAAGTCTTTGACTCGACTCCTGTTTGCGCCTATCTCTTCTTTTTGCGGGTACTAGGCTTCCCCTTCATTGATCTCCTTTCCATGCCACGAACCTGTTTGTAAGAAAGAATATAGGCTGCAAGACCACAATAGTGAGTAGTAATATCAGGCGGTTCCGGTGGATCAGGTATGGCTTGCAACACGTGTTGCTTGCCATCCACTTCGATGGTGCAAGTTCTTTGGTAGATGTCCATAATGGAGCGTAGCTTGGTCAAGAACGTTTGCCCTAAGAGTATGACATCCACCGTTCCAGGTGCAGATGCCGGCATGACTACAAAATTGGTGTATATAGATGCTTCACCAATCTTGACCAACACATTTTTCACAACGCCCTCGGGTCTCATAAAGGTTCCATCCGCCAGTTGCACAATAGTCCTTTGCTCAGATAGTTTTCCAAGGTTGCTCTTTTCAAACACATTCAAAGGGATTATGTTTGAGTAGGATCATGTGTCTAGTGTGGCACGGACATCTTCAAGCTCACCGATCCCTACCTTAACATCGAAACTTTTAGGGAGTGGTTCGGGATCCTCTTGCTCCTCATCACTTGCGTCAGAACCAAGGTCCTTCTGTTCTTCCTCAGCCTGTAGAAGTTCTTCCTTCATGCAACACTCGCACCTAACAACCTTCTTGATGGTGATTTCGTCAGGTACATCACCAGCCAATGTAATGACATTCGACTTCACAGTGTTGCTGGGCAGTTTGCCTTGTTCCCTACTTGCTCCTCGGTCGATCAACTCTTGCATCTTTTGATGGGCAAGCATAGTGCTCTCTTCCAACCTATCAAGCCTTGTCCTAGTCTTCTCAGAATCTTCTTCATAACGTTTGAGAAAACTTTGTGTGTGATCACCCATCTTCTGCAAGTTCTCCATCAGTTGAGCCGACTTCGACTTTGGTGGCTCTTTCGGAGCGGGGTTTTCGCAGTGATCATTACCATAGTTTAGCCCACTACGGTCTTGGTTAGGTCCATAAGTTTGGTTAGCCGGTGCATATCCTTGATTGTTACGGTATTCTCTTCTCCAAAATCCACCTCGAGGATTCCTAGCGTCTTGTCCGTAGCTAACTTCTTGAGTACCAAATTCCGTAGAAAAAGCTTCTTCTTCGCCTCTTCGAGCCCAGTTGCCATCATCGTATGCCAGCTCCGATCTACACATATGAGCCCCATGCCCATAGTTCTTGCATATTCGGCATACTTCGTTCGAAACAGTTGTTCCGGTGGCGCTCTTGAGGACTTGCTTCAATTCGTTGGTAAAGCACTCGAATTGGTCCCCATTCCCCCTATACATAGGGGCTTCTTGAGTCGGTGGAGCTTCAGGTCCACGTCTCCTAACCATCGCTCTTGGGTCCTTGAACTGCGAACCCTTAGCAAGCCTTTCGAAAACTGCCCAGACAGCTTCTGCGGTTTCCTCCCAAATATTGCCTCGGCATTGGAAATCTACCACTTGTTGGTTCTCGAAGGTTAGTCCATTGTAGAAGTGTTGGACTAGGTCGGAAAGTTCAAAACCATGGTGAGGGCCCTTGTTCGTGAGTTGTAGAAGTGTTGGACTAGGTCGGAAAGTTCAAAACCATGGTGAGGGCACTTGTTCGTGAGATCTTGGAACCTCTCAAACGCGGTGTAGATGGTCTCATCATAGTCCTGCTTGAATCCAGTGATTTGCGCCTTAAGCGCGGTGGTCAAGGTGTGAGGGAAGTATTTCTCCATGAAAGCTGAAAAACCTTCTCCCAAGTGTCCAGCGAGCCTGCTGGAAGAGAACTTAACCATGACTTGGCTCTGTCGCCTAGTCCCATAGCAAAAACCTTCATCCTCAACTCGTCCGTTGTTATGTCAGCTCCGGGTCGTGGGAGTTGGTTGACGAAATCATCGATATCGTGCAAGTACCCCATCACATCTTCCCTTGATAAGCCATAGAACCTCGGAAGTTGTTGGAATTCGTGGTTCTTGATCTCCAGATCTCGGGTTGCAGACGAAAGAACAATCGCCGGTCCCCTCATACGATCCTTGGTGGGTTGAACCCATGCCTTCAGTGGTCTAGCTTCTGCCATTCCGTCGATTTCCTTGAAAAGAATGTGTAGAGATTCAGAGAAATCGGTATCCTCTATTTCCTCTAGTGCGCGCCTTTCAAGTAGTCGCCTTCTTTGGTGGTAGATTCTGTCGATCTCAGCAATTGAATCAGCAAGCGGTGTTCCTGCAGAACGTGTATGCGGCATATATACACTATCTGTAACAGACTAGGAAAGGTGAATTAGAAACAGACTAGGAAAGCAGTATCAGAGAGAGATTAAAAAGGAAAACTAAAACTAGTAGAATTAGGAATCTAAAGCTTTAAATATAAACAAATTAAACAGAAAAAAGGAGTATAGTCCCCGGCAACGGCGCCAATTTGATTAACGCGGATGTCGTGCTCCGAATTCAAGCAAATAAATTTGTAATTAGCCAAAGGCAATCCACAACTACAATGAAAACCGTAGTGTAGCAGTAGAATGACTCGAGTGTCGTTCTCACAGGACTATAACTAGCTTTATCAAATCTAATTTAGAATACAAAAACAGCAGACAGATAGCAAAAGGGTTTTTTTAACAGATAATGGAGATTGGTGATAGTATGATCCTTCTTAACATAATGGGTCGATAATCATGCATAAATTCCTCGGTCTTGCATAGAGATCTTTGAATCAATCTAGTGTCCTGTTGCAAATATTAAGCACTACGAAGATAATTGGCCTGACAAGTCAATCATTATTGTCCTAATGTGTTCCGTAATTATTCAACACTACGAAGATAAACTCGCACACAGGTCGACAAGTGTCCAATTGTGCATAATAATTAATACAACGTACGAGAATTTAGGCTGTGCCTGATCAACGAAATAAAGCAATGACACGGAGTATAATGCGCGATATAGCCATTAGCATGATTATCTTCCCTTCGCTAAGAATTCACATACTACCACCAACGATAAGTTTAGCTACTCATAATAGGCATGCAATCAACAGAAATCATAGAAGAAAACATATTGAAAGATATATAAAATAAGTAGATTAAACTGTAAGATACAAGTTACCGAAGGTTGTCAATCTCCGGAGAATCGCGATCCTACGAGCTCCAATCCGCTATGAAAAAGTGTCCCCTAAGCTACGGACCCCCAGAACAGGCTCTGGGAAGTCCCTACCTAAAACTACAGAGAGAGGTGAGAAGGTAGGTCTGGAAAGATATGATTTTCGGAGAAACCTGAGCAACTATATATAGGCTTCGAAATACTGTGGGGCGGTTCGCCCCACATACCGGGCGGTTCGCCCCACGTCTGGGGCGGTTCGCCCCAGACAATTTCTCACGGAATTCCGCGTTTTTGACGCGTTTTTGGACTTCTTCCCCTTTTCTGACTCGGTTTCTGACTTCTAGTAGCCTTCTAACCGCTAGATTCGGCCCCTAGACTCCAAATCCTATCCGGAAACCTTCAGATACTTCAAATAGGCTTCTGGAACACCAATTCCTTGTCAACTTCAATATAATTGCCCCGAAATCTTCGAATTTCAACCAAAACCTGTAAAATAAAATCTAAAGGGAAACGTTACACTATTCTAATAAAATGCACTAAAATATAGTTAAATTAACATAGAGGATAGCTAAAATAGTTGAAAAGACTCGAATTAAAGTGTAAAATACACATTCATCAGTCGTCGCTCGTCCCGAACGTCGAAAGTGGATTTAAGGTGAGAGATAAACTTGTATCTATAACCTATATTACTCAACGAAACTCGTGAGAAACCAAAATATGTGATAAAAGAGGCAAAAAGATCAACAATTTAATATATCGGAAGAAAATTGGGTGTCCGGATGAAAATCCGGACACCCGGGGCGAACCGCCCCACGTGGGGGGCGGTTCGCCTGGGGCATCCGTAAGCCCCAGGTGATCTGTACATGCCAGGCGGTTTGCCCCGTGTGGGGGGCGGTTCGCCCGACATCTCCAGACTCCTGGAGACGTCTTTTTTCCTCCCAAAATACAAAATTATCATCTTAACACCTATTTTATCACAAAAACGTACTAAAACAAAAAATAAAAAACAATGATATGCTCAAAACAAATATGCATGCAATGCAAGAAAGCAATAAAACTAAACTACATGCAAGTAATTCCACTAAGGTTACGCATTATCAAATGGGAACGAATCTCGTGCATCCGTTCCACTACTCCTTGCATCTTGGGAACCATCCGTGGCTCCTCTCCTTAGCTGCTCAATCGAGTCCATGATTCCCTGAAAACTAAAATTAACAAAATCAATAAAATCAAAATCTAAAAAATAACTAAGGGAATCAAATGGAAAATAAAAAGAGAAAAGTGGATCAAAACTCCTTTGAAACTCATAGGTGGGTGCATGGACCAGAACGTAGGAGTCAAGATCAAGAGTGTCTGTAGCAATCGATTCAGAGACACCAAAATCTTCAGAGATTGGCTCCTCGACCTCAACACAACTCAAGTCATCACTTTCTGACTCAAGTGAAGCAATGGATTCAGTCATCACCTCCTCCACGACTTCCTCTTGACCACCAACCTCGACATCCTCAAGTAAGGACGTGGAATCCAAGCTAAGCACTGAACAGACTTCATCAATAGATTTGTCAACACATTCCACTACATTGGCAATGTCGATTTCTGGTGGCCGACTACTGAAGTGAGACGTCCATGTCCTTGAGCCGGGAGGTGAGTCCCAATCCCAATGTTCCAGAAACTTGTTGGTTATTTCACCCCAAGTGTGCAATGATCTTTCCAGCGGGATTCTGAGGCATCCTCGAGCGCTCCCTCTCAAGGCTCCCATAAATCCTCTTATACAAAGCTGCTCATATGATAAAATAACCCCCTCCACATTCTCACGAGGTATCTTCAACACACCTTCCTCGTACGTGTCTAAGAACTCTCTTGGATCATCACAACTCGAAAACGTGGAAACAATGGAGTAGTACAAAGGATCAAAGTCATAATCCTTGCAATCTTCATCCAATGTTATGCAAGGCCCTCGAGGTTGCACATACCGTGGCAAAGCAGCTCGTAGACTCATCCTTTCATGGGACTAGTTTCTGCACATGAGGAAACAAGAAACCAAGGAGCAGAATCCACAAAAGAAAAACAAAAAACTTGCAAGGAAAACACAAAGAGCGCAAGCACACAAGGTAACCAAGATCAGATTAGATGAATTTGCTGAAAAAGATAGGGGAAAGAAATAGGGTAAGAAAGTGAAGTTTCTGAGAGAAAACCCTAGAGCTTATTTTTCGGGGAGTTGAATGCTGAAAATATAAATAAGTTAAAGAGTAAAAAAGGAGTGTAGTCCCCGGCAACGGCGCCAATTTGATGAACGAGATTGTCAGACTGGAACAATCAAATAAATTTGTTTTTAGCCAAAGGCAACTCGCAACTACAACGAAAACCAAAGGACATAGTGTAGAAGAAAGATAACCTCGAGTGTCGATCTCTAAGGACTATAACTAGCTTTAACTACTTAAACATATACTTATAAAATTAGTAAACGACTTAGCAAAGATTTTTCTTATCAATTATGATGGAAGTTAGTGATAATATGATCATTCAAAGCGTCGGGTTATAATCATGCATGAAGGTACTTGAAGAATTGTAATTAAGAAATCAATGATCATGACTTGTCCTAGTATATCTCCAGGTTTAACACTTACGAAGATAGGTGGCTGAGTTAGATCAAAGAAGAAAACAATTAACAAGTAAAGTCTGCGCGAATCTACAATCATGCACAATTAAGAACCCTAGCTATGACTTCACATACTATCATCAACCTTAGATTTAGCTACTCATATTCGAATTGCAATCAACAAGAATCAAAGAAAGAACTAATGAAAACATGTTGAATTGAATAAATAAAAGCAGAAAAATCGTGAGATACAAGTTACCAACAAAGGTTGTCAATCTCCAGTGAATCGCGTAAACTCACAAGCAATAATAGAGATAAACGATGTCCAATCTCTATGCTAAGCTTCCAAATCAATAAGAAAAAGTATCTTAATGCTAAGAATTCCCAGAACAAGCTCTGGAAAATTCGTTTCTCAAAATATAGTGAAAAGGTATCCAAAACGTAAAATAGGCGAAAGCATATATATAGCAGTCGAAAGGCCCGGGGAGGTTCGCCCCCTGTGTCAGGCGGTTCTCCCGGCACGGGGCGAATCGCCCCACACCCCGGGCGGTTCTGCCGGGGCCTTCAGTCGGTGGAGACGCGTTTTTGATGCATTTTTCCTTTTTGAACTCGGATTTTTACCTTCTAGTGTCTTCTAAGCCCCGAAACATGGTCCTTAGGCATTGAAACTCGTCCCGATACTTCTAGATACACCAGTGGATGGTCTCGTAGCACCAAAACTTCACCTCTTCGCCAGAATTGCCCATCCAAAAGTACGTTTTTTCACCTAAAACCTGAAATATGCAAAGAAAAGGGAAATGTGACACTATTCTAATAAAATGCAATAAAATACAAGCTAAATTAACCTAGAGGATAGCTAAATAGGTGAAAAAGACTCGAATGAAAGTGTAAAATACACTGTCATTGATGATGTCGTTTTTCACCAATTAAATTTGTTTAAAAGCCAAAGAACACTTATCACTACACAAACAAGAGTGCAATGGCAAGTTTTCCCCGAGTGTCGTTCTCTTGGGACCTAACGTGGCTTTGTTTGAGGTTTTTGCTAGTTATTTCAGTCAACGAGTTCAAATGTTTGAAGAATTACTTTCTTAGAACAAGCAACGAGAAATCAGATTGTTGTAATCAAGTTTGGAAAACGGTTGGTGGTAGAAATCAAATACACATGCATGGGTTACGAATATGCTCACAAGTTCAGTGCGTAAAACCTTCGATCAAGTCTGCTAAGCAACTCGTCTAGGTAACTTTCAAGACACACATCATAAAAGACCCCTATCAATACTTTAGAGGTGCTTGTCACTAACACCATTTATCTAGCATGCTGCAAATCTCTAACATACAATCCTATAGCTTTCATTGACCAAGAGTTTTTTACGATACTCAATTCGAATATATTTTATAGGCAACTAAGAATCATATGAAGGGATTTGCAGCAAGATTGAATCACAATCTCATGTAAGCATAAACATAACCCATAGCATGCATATTCTACATTCTACCACCAACACAAAGGATTTAGCTACTCATATTCATCAACATAGACATCAAATCATATGAATTGTAAATAGAATACATCAAATCAAACTACTAGACAAGAGATAATGATACAATGTTACCACCAAGCTGTCACTAATCGGTGGGTATTGATGAAAACCTCTCCGTAGATGAAACAATGGATGAAATCCTATGCCAAAACCTTTAATCCAATCTAAAATACAATATAATCTGAGTTTTATCTGAGTTTTCGGGCTTAGGAGCTCTCCAAAACGAAGCTACAGTTCAAAAGTCTCCAAAAAGTAACAGAAGATCAGATCTAAGAAGGAAAATCCGAAAACGTAACCGCTGCCAAGCGGACCGCTTGGAGAGGCCAAGCGGAGCGCTTGGCAAGCGAAGCACTTTGGCACTCCAAGCGCTTCGCTTGGCTGCTGTGCCAAAGCTCCTGGAAAGTGAAGCGGAGCGCTTCACTATTCCAGGCGCTTAGCGCAGATTTTTGTCTTCAAACTCAATCTTTTTCCCTCGTACGGCCCTCGGGTGCCTTGGACTCATCCTTCTCAATGCTTATTGAGGCCCAGACACTCACAAACAAGCCACGGAGATTGGGGAACTTCAACGGGGCCATCTTTTCATCAAAAAGGCTCGTTTTTAGCTCCAAAAACGCCGTTTCGTACCTAAGTGCCTGAAAATGCAGAAAACACAAAACGTGACACTATTCTACAAAACTAACCAAAAAACAAGGCTAGCAGATAGCAAAAGAAGGTAAAAAAGACAAGATGAACGCGTCAAAAATACGTTCATCAAACTCCCCAAACCAAACCTTTGCTTGTCCTCAAGCAACAAACTATCCTAAGTGCAACACAAAAGGAGTCTCATGCCAGGTAAAGTGAACTAATCTATTGAATCTACCAAATTCTTATGAACAAAACCAAATGAGCATGACATGCAAGTAGGTTGAAAATGCCTCGATTGCGAATATACACATTCTCATGAGCACTTGGTTAAACAAAGGAGTCTCTCGTAACATCTTCTACTTGGACCTGGTCAGTGACGACACAATGATGCATGTTATCATACTACAATTGCCCCGTGCCTATGAAACCGAGGGCTTACTACTGTTCACCAAGCGAGACTTTTCCTCAAGAGAGGGCGAACCAATACTGGCTCTCATCAAACGAAGGAGGGTTCCCTAGAATGAGAAGACACTCCCCTATTCTACAACCACTTCTTGAATAGCAAGATGAGGGTGGTCAAGAACAGGCCTTGGACAAAGGCGACACGAAACGAAAGATAGAATTTACAACTCGATAACTTCAAAATAACAAATATTTACATGACACTTGACGCTTTACTAGACTGCTTTTTGGCTTGCAAAGACCATTCTTTTGCTTTTTGGGTCTTATTCTTTATTTCCCCTTTCTTTTTTTTTTTTAAATTTCTTTTTCTTTTCTTCTTCTTTTCTTTTTCTCTTTCTTTTTCTTTTATATAGGGGCAAGCAGCAGTACTAAGTGTCAAAAACACCTCCCCAAACCTATTCGAAAGAATAGGTTTGAGCACAAAGACGAAAAGAAAAAGGAAAGACTCTTTTACAAAGACACCTCCCCAAACCTATTCGAAAGAATAGGTTGGGACACAAAACAAAAAGAAAAAGAAAAAGAAAACTTTACAACGACTCAAAGACGAAAGACAAGTATAACGAAGCAACCCCGTCCCCAAACCTATTCGATAGAATAGGTCTACTACAAGGAATCACACACCTCACACTACCTCCTTCCTAGGCATTTGGCAATCGCTAATCGAGGTGAAGAACTTGTCGCCTCTTACGTACATAATTACACGGGTTACAACCATAGACTCAAACGTGCATCATTTCATAAGGCCATCGTGAACCGCAGCAGAAGAAACACCACTCAAGGTGATGTCGAGACTACTAAGCTTAACTAGTGCACATGCGAATGTGACAAACCAAGCGAGACAAGGCTCAAACTACTTGCAAAGTGATGCAACATATGATCAATGGTCATAAACACTTAGTCTACTCAATAAAAAAGTTCAAAAGACTTGGCAATAAACTCCACACACAACAACGTGCAACAACTAATCTAGGGATGATATGCATGCAAAAACTGAAAAACACGACAAATCACAAGAACTTGAGTAAAATCAGGCATGTACGAACCACACAAGCATATAGTACTGAAAATCCAATACCCCCTCCCCAAACCTAAACTTTTGCTCGTCCTCGAGCAAAGAAAAGTTGAATGAAACGGAAAAATTGGATTGAAAGTACACTTCTCTGAGATAAAGGTTCGTGTCCAATCTCCTATATATGAGTAGTACCTGAAAGGACTCAAGAAACAAGTGAAAACGGGTGCGCAAAGGTGAGAAGATTGGAATAAACGAGGAAAATCTGGGTACAGGGTCCAGGAGGACCGCTTGGCGGGAGCCAAGCGGTTCGCTTGTCAAGCGGAGCGCTTGGGAGGCTCCAGGCGCTCCGCTTGAAATTCCAGTAAGAATGAAATTCTTACTGGAATTCCAAGCGGACCGCTTGGGCTCGCCAGGCGCTTCGCTTGGCCCTGTTTCCAGATTTTCGATGTTTTTTTCCTATCTGAATCACCTAAGGCACCAAGACAAACACTAGACTAAACGAATCACGACAAAAGGCACACATGCCACAACTACAAAAGCAAATAAAGAAAGTAAAGGAGTCTTCAAGTTACATCGTCAATTAAGAGTATAAAAAAGGAGTACCACCACCGCAAAATCACTCGGATCGGTGAGGGATGACAAGGGGAAAAGGGTCTTCGAACCCTTGCTCTACTCCGAAGCGGTGGAGTATCAGATCGTATGTCTCTATGTCGATTGGTTCACTCGATGCCTCGGTGCGCCGGATGTTTGGCACATTTGCTTTCTCACACATAGCAGTGATCAGATGTGGGAAGACTAGTGGGTGGCCGGTTTCTCGTTTAATCTCGAATTGTTGGAAGATGATGTCCCCGGGAGTGATGGGCATGTTCGCCATGAGAGAATAGATTAAGATCCCGACTTCCGGCGTTATCTCTTCGGTTATGAGTCCCGGGATCAGATTAGCTACCACGAAAGGTAGGATCATGCGGGCGTGCAAGTGCAAATCTTTATACTTCAAGGTGTTATCGAGACGCGTCTTCCTTGGCTTGTAGTCCTTGGTTGTCAGAACCCCGGCTAACCTCCTCGGAAACTTCTCAATCGTTGGGTCATAGACATAGTGCACATAGGGATCACTCACATAGTATGCTACCTTATTCTTGTCTTCCCGCAAGGGTTCCTCTAGTCCCATAATGAAACTAGTGATACTCAATGGTGAGAAAGGGACCATCACACCACGAATAGGTACTTCTTCGGCCATATAGTTATAGTCCTCGAAGGCAATGTGGAACTCCTCGACAAGGTCTCTATCCCATCCGGAGAGTTCTTTCCCATAGAAGGTCCATCCTTTCTCCGTTATAAGCCTGCTAAGGTGAGCATAGGGTACATCAAATAAAAGTCCGTTGTTCTCATATTTTGTCCCCTTTAGTACGTCCAACTCCTTTGAAGTAAAGGAGATACTACGGTCCCAAATCACTGACCGTTCTCCTCCCCTATAGAAGTTGTATCGGAACCTCCGCAATGCGTCCGATTCTTTGTATGGGTCACGGTCGCCTTCATCACGGGGAATCTCCCTTGGAGTTGATGCCGGATTCCCCTTGGAGGTTGAAGCTCCATCCTTCCTTGCTTTCTTCTTGGCTCTTGTGTCCATGGTACCTAGTAAATTCTCATTAGATAGCTTGAAGATGACGGTAACTAGACTCTTACACTACTACGAAGCAATCTACTACTACTCTAAGACAAGTATACGTTCTTCGTTTAAAACAAGTCATAACGCAACAAGTCTACTCTTAGACGTCAAAACTCACTCAAGTAATCTCATGGTGAGTTTGAGGGCTTGCTAAAGTTCATATGAACAAATCGAGAAGCTTTAACACTTTGTTACGATAAATCCATACGAATCTAAACCAAGCAAACAAACTCTCCAATTGAATTACCCAACCAATCCAACACATTCTCATGCAATCACAACGTCACCATAATCATAACATAACTCAAATTCAAAGCTAACAATCATCAAACAATTATATAGCAAAAAATTCGAGCAATATAATTCATCATAAATCAAGAGGAGCAAAATTAGAATTTAGACATGACATCTAGTAAGAAACATGCTCAACAATCATCATCAAACTCTAATTCACCAATGCATAACACAATTGAAGCTAATTAAGATAAAATCCCAAATTCAAGAAAGTTAGGGTTCATGAGAGGTACCTTTGATTCCTTGTTATGGTTGCTTCAACCGTGAAATTTGATCGGTTTAGATGATAGAGGGGTTGATGGGCTTTGTAAAATGCACAAGATTGCAAGAATTGATGGAGAATTGAGAGAGATTGAGATTTTTGGGGTGCTAAATCAGCAATGGAGGAAGAAAAACGAAGTGGGGAGCTTTGATACACAAGTGCTCCGCTTAGCTTTCTTAAGGAAAGCCAAGCGAAGCGCTTGGGCCGTCACAAGCGAAGCGTTTGGCAAGCGGTCCGCTTGGGACCTGCCAAGCGCTCCGCTTGGGCTTTCCAAGCGGTTCGCTTGGGACCTGAAGCTCCCAAATCCATTTTTTTTCGACTTTTGCTAAATTTTCACCCCAAAAACCTTGTCTAATCAACGAAACAAAATTTTAAACGTGCTCCTAATCTATATGCAAGTACCTACAACCTCGGGTTGCCTCCCGAGAAGCGCCTTCGTTTAAAAGTCGTTGGCTCGACTCTTCACAACTCATGCGGAATTGATTTCACCTTGGGTACTAGACTTCCCCTCCAATTGCCTCTCAAAGCATCAATTCCCTGCACATCTTGACGAACATAAAGTGGACAAAAAAATCCTACAAGTTCGTTAGTATCAACATAAGCACATGAATCAACAATGGCTCGCAACGTGTGTTGCTTACCATTAACCTCAAAGTGACATGTTCGGTGATACATGTCTATGACCATACGCATTTTGTTGATGAAGTCTCTACCCAAGAGAACCACATCTTTGAGCTTAGCAGAAGATGTAGGCATAACGATGAAATTAGTCTTCACCTCTACACCGGCAACCCTCACCACCAAGTTCTCAATCACACCCAACAGCTTTTTCATGGACCCATCCGCTAATTGCACCATGCATTTCATAGGTCTCAAGCCAGACAAACCCGACTCTTCATACACGTTCAAGGGTATAACATTCACACCCGCTCCCGTGTCTAGAGTTGCCACTATTCCGTCCTTCTTCCCCAAGCCGATTTCAATATCGAAGCTCTCTTGGATGGGCACTTCCACCATATCCACCATCTCATCCTCAGACGATGAGTTTTCTTTCACCTCTTCAACTATCGCATCAGATTGTGCGACAACTTCCTCTTCCATAACCACCTTAGGAGTCTCGACCTCCTCACTCACCTTGGAAGTTTCAGTTATCTTGCAACTTGGCACCTCAACTAGTGCATTGTCTCTCACAACCGTGATATCCCGGGCAAATCAGTCACCACGGTTATGGCCATAGCCTTCTCCGTGTTTCCGGGAAACTTCCCTTGCTCTCTACTAGCCCCCCGATCTATCAACTCTTGCAACTTCTTATGGAGGTTGCTACTACTAGCCTCAAGCTTCTCAAACCGCTGATTGTTAGTAGCTTCATTACGATAGTAATGCTCCATAAACTTATTCGTCTTCAACACAAGATCATTGAGAGAAGAGACAAGAGGTGAAGGAAGCACCCCTCCATCTTGTGGTCCTGAACTAGCAACCTGAGGTGGAGGTGTAGGATTAGAAGGCGGTGCTCCTTCATACCAATTGTTCCCATAGCTGAGACGACTTCTTTCTTGATTAGGCCCATAGGCATTTTGATCTGAGTTATGAAGATAACCACGGTTGCCTTGATTCTGGTACCCACCTCGGGGCCCACGGTTTTTGTAACGACCCGACCAATCCGCCGGCGTGGTTACTCATGGGCGCTCTCCGGGGTGATATGCTGGCCCCACAGACCAACACGAGTTCTAATCCGCGCACTTTGTCCTCACTCGTGCACGCACCGGGAACTTCCCAGTGGGTCACCCATCCTAGAATTGCTCCAGAGCAAGCACGCTTAACTCTGAAGTTCTTCTAGGTGGATTGCCGAAAAGAAAGGTGCACCTTGATGGTATGAGTAGCGTTCTCAACCCTTTTAAGCTTCTGAAATCTGGGGCGTTACAATCTACCCCCCTTAAACCCTCGACGTCCTCTTCGAGCGCCTTAAGTGGTGGGGGTGACAAACTGACAATAACCTTTACCAACCGTCCACCCGATGCGGGCTTGCTCTGATACCATCTGCAACGACCCGACCAATCCGGCCGGCGTGGTTACTCATGGGCGCTCTCCGGGGTAATATGCTGGCCCCACAGACCAACACGGGTTCTAATCCGCACACTTTGTCCACACTCGTGCGCGCACCGGGAACTTCCCAGTGGGTCACCCATCCTAGAATTGCTCCAGAGCAAGCACGTTTAACTCTGAAGTTCTTCTAGATGGATTCCCGAAAAGAAAGGTGCACCTTGATGGTATGAGTAGCGTTCTCAACCCTTTTAAGCTTCTGAAATCTGGGGCGTTACAATAACCTGGCTCTGACACCACTTGTAACGACCCGACCCACTAACGGGCCAAGACCCAGCCCAACGGACCGACAAGGTTACTCATAGGTGCTCTCCGGGGTGGTATGCTGGTAGCGCGAGTGTTGATCGTTGGAGCCATCCTATCGCGATTAGTCTAAGATCAGTAACGTAAAATAACGTTCTCCAGCGTGACTACCTTAAGGCGTACGTGAGCTAAGGCACTAACTTAAGTCAATGAAGCGTAAACGAGCAAGAGACGCGTAAAAGTAAAAAAAATTACTAAAGTCAAATTCTAACTAAAGGGTCAATAGGATGATAGCAGCTAATCAACAAGTAAATCCTCGAGTGTGTCTAACCTAGCATGCAAGGCAGACATAAATTGAAGAAGCAATGATAAAGCATAAGTAGCAAATTCATATGTTGTAGAAAAGATTCATAAACATTAGGCATGCAATAAAAGCGTTCTCTCATAAAGCGATCAGTCATTTGACCTCGGTTAAACGAATCACTCAAACAGTCGGCCGCCTGCCAGTGATTTATGTCGACTTTGGTTAAATAGTAGATTACAGTATGACAGAACCAAGCAACAACATATATGAACTTCAATAAGTAAAACAAATGCATAAATAAGCATTTAAACCTTAAAACATGCAACTAATGACATTATAGTAAATAAACATACTTTTAAACAAATACTCATGCATTTGGAAGAAACAATATTATCGCCTTAAAGGAAAAGAACAGAGCAGCAATAGGAAGCTTGTGAACTTAGTAGAAGTTAAACGGAATGAACAGCAAGACAGTTTCAGAAGACGGAAGACAGGACAATAGGACAGTTAAAAGACGAATATGACGGTTCAGAGATAATATGGAAGACCAAACTTTAAAAGAGACAGAACGAAGACTACTCAATCTAATCCAGCGACTTGGACCCTCACACGCACCCAAAGGCCAGAAGACCCTATCCTAGAAAGCTCGAGTTTGAACTCAAGCTTTGATACCATTTGTAACGACCCGACCAATCCGTCCGGCGTGGTTACTCATGGGCGCTCTCCGGGGTGATATGCTGGCCCCACAGACCAACACAGGTTCTAATCCGCGCACTTTGTCCTCACTCGTGCGCGCACCGGGAACTTCCCAGTGGGTCACCCATCCTAGAATTGCTCCAGATCAAGCACGCTTAACTCTGAAGTTCTTCTAGGTGGATTCCCGAAAAGAAAGGTGCACCTTGATGGTATGAGTAGCGTTCTCAACCCTTTTAAGCTTCTGAAATCTGGGGCGTTACAATCTACCCCCCTTAAAGCCTCGACGTCCTCGTCGAGCGCCTTAAGTGGTGGGGGTGACAAACTGACAATAACCTTTACCAACCGTCCACCCGATGCGGGCTTTCGGTTGATCTAGGCTCTGATACCATCTGCAACGACCCGACCAATCCGGCCGGCGTGGTTACTCACGGGCGCTCTCCGGGGTGATATGCTGGCCCCACAGACCAACACGGGTTCTAATCCGCGCACTTTGTCCTCACTCGTGCGCGCACCGGGAACTTCCCAGTGGGTCACCCCTAGAATTGCTCAGAGCAAGCACGCTTAACTCTGAAGTTCTTCTAGGTGGATTCCCGAAAAGAAAGGTGCACCTTGATGGTATGAGTAGCGTTCTCAACCCTTTTAAGCTTCTGAAATCTGGGGCGTTACAATCTAGTAACGATCCGACCCACTAACGGGCCAAGACCCAGCCCAATGGGCCGGCAGGGTTACTCATAGGTGCTCTCCGGGGTGGTATGCTGGTAGCGCGAGTGTTGATCGTTGGAGCCATCCTATCGCGATTAGTCTAAGATCAGTAACGTAAAATAACATTCTCGAGCGTGACTACCTTAAGGCGTACGTGAGCTAAGGCACTAACTTAAGTCAATGAAGCGTAAACGAGCAAGAGACGCGTAAAAGTAAAAAAAATTACTAAAGTCAAATTCTAACTAAAGGGTCAATAGGATGATAGCAACTAATCAACAAGTAAATCCTCGAGTGTGTCTAACCTAGCATGCAAGGCAGACATAAATTGAAGAAGCAATGATAAAGCATAAGTAGCAAATTCATATGTTGTAGAAAAGATTCATAAACATTAGGTATGCAATAAAAGCGTTCTCTCATAAAGTGATCAGTCATTTGCCTCGGTTAACACGAATCACTCAAACTGTCGGCCGCCTGCCAGTGATTTATGTCGACTTTGGTTAAACAGTAGATTAGAGTATGACAGAACCAAGCAAGAACATATATGAACTTCAATAAGTAAAACAAATGCATAAATAAGCATTTAAACCTTAAAACATGCAACTAATGACATTATAGTAAATAAACATACTTTTAAACAAATACTCATGCATTTGGAAGAAACAATATTATCGCCTTAGGAAAAGAACAGAGCAGCAATAGGAAGCTTGTGAACTTAGTAGAAGTTAAACAGAATGAACAACAAGACAGTTTCAGAAGACGGAAGACAGGACAATAGGATAGTTAAAAGACGAACATGACGGTTCAGAGATAATATGGAAGACCAAACTTTAAAAGAGACAGAACGAAGACTACTCAATCTAATCCAGCGACTTGGACCCTCACACGCACCCAAAGGCCAGAAGACCCTATCCTAGAAAGCTCGAGTTTGAACTCAAGCTTTGATACCATCTGTAACGACCCGACCAATCCGTCCGGCGTGGTTACTCATGGGCGCTCTCCGGGGTGATATGCTGGCCCCACAGACCAACACGGGTTCTAATCCGCGCACTTTGTCCTCACTCGTGCGCGCACCGGGAACTTCCCAGTGGGTCACCCATCCTAGAATTGCTCCAGAGCAAGCACGCTTAACTCTGAAGTTCTTCTAGGTGGATTCCCGAAAAGAAAGGTGCACCTTGATGGTATGAGTAGCGTTCTCAACCCTTTTAAGCTTCTGAAATCTGGGGCGTTACAATCTACCCCCCTTAAAGCCTCGACGTCCTCGTCGAGCGCCTTAAGTGGTGGGGGTGACAAACTGACAATAACCTTTACCAACCGTCCACCCGATGCGGGCTTTCGGTTGATCTAGGCTCTGATACCATCTGCAACGACCCGACCAATCCGGCCGACGTGGTTACTCACGGGCGCTCTCCGGGGTGATATGCTGGCCCCACAGACCAACATGGATTCTAATCCGCGCACTTTGTCCTCACTCGTGCGCGCACCGGGAACTTCCCAGTGGGTCACCCATCCTAGAATTGCTCAGAGCAAGCACGCTTAACTCTGAAGTTCTTCTAGGTGGATTCCCGAAAAGAAAGGTGCACCTTGATGGTATGAGTAGCGTTCTCAACCCTTTTAAGCTTCTGAAATCTGGGGCGTTACAATCTAGTAACGATCCGACCCACTAACGGGCCAAGACCCAGCCCAATGGGCCGGCAGGGTTACTCATAGGTGCTCTCCGGGGTGGTATGCTGGTAGCGCGAGTGTTGATCGTTGGAGCCATCCTATCGCGATTAGTCTAAGATCAGTAACGTAAAATAACATTCTCGAGCGTGACTACCTTAAGGCGTACGTGAGCTAAGGCACTAACTTAAGTCAATGAAGCGTAAACGAGCAAGAGACGCGTAAAAGTAAAAAAAATTACTAAAGTCAAATTCTAACTAAAGGGTCAAGAGGATGATAGCAACTAATCAACAAGTAAATCCTCGAGTGTGTCTAACCTAGCATGCAAGGCAGACATAAATTGAAGAAGCAATGATAAAGCATAAGTAGCAAATTCATATGTTGTAGAAAAGATTCATAAACATTAGGTATGCAATAAAAGCGTTCTCTCATAAAGTGATCAGTCATTTGCCTCGGTTAACACGAATCACTCAAACTGTCGGCCGCCTGCCAGTGATTTATGTCGACTTTGGTTAAACAGTAGATTAGAGTATGACAGAACCAAGCAAGAACATATATGAACTTCAATAAGTAAAACAAATGCATAAATAAGCATTTAAACCTTAAAACATGCAACTAATGACATTATAGTAAATAAACATACTTTTAAACAAATACTCATGCATTTGGAAGAAACAATATTATCGCCTTAAAGGAAAAGAACAGAGCAGCAATAGGAAGCTTGTGAACTTAGTAGAAGTTAAACAGAATGAACAGCAAGACAGTTTCAGAAGACGGAAGACAGGACAATAGGACAGTTAAAAGACGAACATGACGGTTCAGAGATAATATGGAAGACCAAACTTTAAAAGAGACAGAACGAAGACTACTCAATCTAATCCAGCGACTTGAACCCTCACACGCACCCAAAGGCCAGAAGACCCTATCCTAGAAAGCTCGAGTTTGAACTCAAGCTTTGATACCATTTGTAACGACCCGACCAATCCGTCCGGCGTGGTTACTCATGGGCGCTCTCCGGGGTGATATGCTGGCCCCACAGACCAACACAGGTTCTAATCCGCGCACTTTGTCCTCACTCGTGCGCGCACCGGGAACTTCCCAGTGGGTCACCCATCCTAGAATTGCTCCAGATCAAGCACGCTTAACTCTGAAGTTCTTCTAGGTGGATTCCCGAAAAGAAAGGTGCACCTTGATGGTATGAGTAGCGTTCTCAACCCTTTTAAGCTTCTGAAATCTGGGGCGTTACAATCTACCCCCCTTAAAGCCTCGACGTCCTCGTCGAGCGCCTTAAGTGGTGGGGGTGACAAACTGACAATAACCTTTACCAACCGTCCACCCGATGCGGGCTTTCGGTTGATCTAGGCTCTGATACCATCTGCAACGACCCGACCAATCCGGCCGGCGTGGTTACTCACGGGCGCTCTCCGGGGTGATATGCTGGCCCCACAGACCAACACGGGTTCAAATCCGCGCACTTTGTCCTCACTCGTGCGCGCACCGGGAACTTCCCAGTGGGTCACCCATCCTAGAATTGCTCAGAGCAAGCACGCTTAACTCTGAAGTTCTTCTAGGTGGATTCCCGAAAAGAAAGGTGCACCTTGATGGTATGAGTAGCGTTCTCAACCCTTTTAAGCTTCTGAAATCTGGGGCGTTACAATCTAGTAACGATCCGACCCACTAACGGGCCAAGACCCAGCCCAATGGGCCGGCAGGGTTACTCATAGGTGCTCTCCGGGGTGGTATGCTGGTAGCGCGAGTGTTGATCGTTGGAGCCATCCTATCGCGATTAGTCTAAGATCAGTAACGTAAAATAACATTCTCGAGCGTGACTACCTTAAGGCGTACGTGAGCTAAGGCACTAACTTAAGTCAATGAAGCGTAAACGAGCAAGAGACGCGTAAAAGTAAAAAAAATTACTAAAGTCAAATTCTAACTAAAGAGTCAAGAGGATGATAGCAACTAATCAACAAGTAAATCCTCGAGTGTGTCTAACCTAGCATGCAAGGCAGACATAAATTGAAGAAGCAATGATAAAGCATAAGTAGCAAATTCATATGTTGTAGAAAAGATTCATAAACATTAGGTATGCAATAAAAGCGTTCTCTCATAAAGTGATCAGTCATTTGCCTCGGTTAACACGAATCACTCAAACTGTCGGCCGCCTGCCAGTGATTTATGTCGACTTTGGTTAAACAATAGATTAGAGTATGACAGAACCAAGCAAGAACATATATGAACTTCAATAAGTAAAACAAATGCATAAATAAGCATTTAAACCTTAAAACATGCAACTAATGACATTATAGTAAATAAACATACTTTTAAACAAATACTCATGCATTTGGAAGAAACAATATTATCGCCTTAGGAAAAGAACAGAGCAGCAATAGGAAGCTTGTGAACTTAGTAGAAGTTAAACAGAATGAACAACAAGACAGTTTCAGAAGACGGAAGACAGGACAATAGGATAGTTAAAAGACGAACATGACGGTTCAGAGATAATATGGAAGACCAAACTTTAAAAGAGACAGAACGAAGACTACTCAATCTAATCCAGCGACTTGGACCCTCACACGCACCCAAAGGCCAGAAGACCCTATCCTAGAAAGCTCGAGTTTGAACTCAAGCTTTGATACCATCTGTAACGACCCGACCAATCCGTCCGGCGTGGTTACTCATGGGCGCTCTCCGGGGTGATATGCTGGCCCCACAGACCAACACGGGTTCTAATCCGCGCACTTTGTCCTCACTCGTGCGCGCACCGGGAACTTCCCAGTGGGTCACCCATCCTAGAATTGCTCCAGACCAAGCACGCTTAACTCTGAAGTTCTTCTAGGTGGATTCCCGAAAAGAAAGGTGCACCTTGATGGTATGAGTAGCGTTCTCAACCCTTTTAAGCTTCTGAAATCTGGGGCGTTACAATCTACCCCCCTTAAAGCCTCGACGTCCTCGTCGAGCGCCTTAAGTGGTGGGGGTGACAAACTGACAATAACCTTTACCAACCGTCCACCCGATGCGGGCTTTCGGTTGATCTAGGCTCTGATACCATCTGCAACGACCCGACCAATCCGGCCGGCGTGGTTACTCACGGGCGCTCTCCGGGGTGATATGCTGGCCCCACAGACCAACATGGATTCTAATCCGCGCACTTTGTCCTCACTCGTGCGCGCACCGGGAACTTCCCAGTGGGTCACCCATCCTAGAATTGCTCAGAGCAAGCACGCTTAACTCTGAAGTTCTTCTAGGTGGATTCCCGAAAAGAAAGGTGCACCTTGATGGTATGAGTAGCGTTCTCAACCCTTTTAAGCTTCTGAAATCTGGGGCGTTACAATCTAGTAACGATCCGACCCACTAACGGGCCAAGACCCAGCCCAATGGGCCGGCAGGGTTACTCATAGGTGCTCTCCGGGGTGGTATGCTGGTAGCGCGAGTGTTGATCGTTGGAGCCATCCTATCGCGATTAGTCTAAGATCAGTAACGTAAAATAACATTCTCGAGCGTGACTACCTTAAGGCGTACGTGAGCTAAGGCACTAACTTAAGTCAATGAAGCGTAAACGAGCAAGAGACGCGTAAAAGTAAAAAAAATTACTAAAGTCAAATTCTAACTAAAGGGTCAATAGGATGATAGCAACTAATCAACAAGTAAATCCTCGAGTGTGTCTAACCTAGCATGCAACGCAGACATAAATTGAAGAAGCAATGATAAAGCATAAGTAGCAAATTCATATGTTGTAGAAAAGATTCATAAACATTAGGTATGCAATAAAAGCGTTCTCTCATAAAGTGATCAGTCATTTGCCTCGGTTAACACGAATCACTCAAACTGTCGGCCGCCTGCCAGTGATTTATGTCGACTTTGGTTAAACAGTAGATTACAGTATGACAGAACCAAGCAAGAACATATATGAACTTCAATAAGTAAAACAAATGCATAAATAAGCATTTAAACCTTAAAACATGCAACTAATGACATTATAGTAAATAAACATACTTTTAAACAAATACTCATGCATTTGGAAGAAACAATATTATCGCCTTAGGAAAAGAACAGAGCAGCAATAGGAAGCTGGTGAACTTAGTAGAAGTTAAACAGAATGAACAACAAGACAGTTTCAGAAGACGGAAGACAGGACAATAGGATAGTTAAAAGACGAAGATGACGGTTCAGAGATAATATGGAAGACCAAACATTAAAAGAGACAGAACGAAGACTACTCAATCTAATCCAGCGACTTGGACCCTCACACGCACCCAAAGGCCAGAAGACCCTATCCTAGAAAGCTCGAGTTTGAACTCAATCTTTGATACCATCTGTAACGACCCGACCAATCCGGCCGGCGTGGTTACTCATGGGCGCTCTCCGGGGTGATTTGCTAGCCCCACAGACCAACACGGGTTCTAATCCGCGCACTTTGTCCTCACTCGTGCGCGCACCGGGAACTTCCCATTGGGTCACCCATCCTAGAATTGCTTCAGAGCAAGCACGCTTAACTCTGAAGTTCTTCTAGGTGGATTCCCGAAAAGAAAGGTGCACCTTGATGGTATGAGTAGCGTTCTCAACCCTTTTAAGCTTCTGAAATCTGGGGCGTTACAATAACCTGGCTCTGATACCACTTGTAACGACCCGACCCACTAACGGGCCAAGACCCAGCCCAACGGACCGACAAGGTTACTCATAGGTGCTCTCCGGGGTGGTATGCTGGTAGCGCGAGTGTTGATCGTTGGAGCCATCCTATCGCGATTAGTCTAAGATCAGTAACGTAAAATAACGTTCTCCAGCGTGACTACCTTAAGGCGTACGTGAGCTAAGGCACTAACTTAAGTCAATGAAGCGTAAACGAGCAAGAGACGCGTAAAAGTAAAAAAAATTACTAAAGTCAAATTCTAACTAAAGGGTCAATAGGATGATAGCAGCTAATCAACAAGTAAATCCTCGAGTGTGTCTAACCTAGCATGCAAGGCAGACATAAATTGAAGAAGCAATGATAAAGCATAAGTAGCAAATTCATATGTTGTAGAAAAGATTGATAAACATTAGGCATGCAATAAAAGCGTTCTCTCATAAAGCGATCAGTCATTTGACCTCGGTTAAACGAATCACTCAAACAGTCGGCCGCCTGCCAGTGATTTATGTCGACTTTGGTTAAATAGTAGATTACAGTATGACAGAACCAAGCAAGAACATATATGAACTTCAATAAGTAAAACAAATGCATAAATAAGCATTTAAACCTTAAAACATGCAACTAATGACATTATAGTAAATAAACATACTTTTAAACAAATACTCATGCATTTGGAAGAAACAATATTATCGCCTTAAAGGAAAAGAACAGAGCAGCAATAGGAAGCTTGTGAACTTAGTAGAAGTTAAACAGAATGAACAGCAAGACAGTTTCAGAAGACGGAAGACAGGACAATAGGACAGTTAAAAGACGAACATGACGGTTCAGAGATAATATGGAAGACCAAACTTTAAAAGAGACAGAACGAAGACTACTCAATCTAATCCAGCAACTTGGACCCTCACAAGCACCCAAAGGCCAGAAGACCCTATCCTAGAAAGCTCGAGTTTGAACTCAAGCTTTGATACCATTTGTAACGACCCGACCAATCCGTCCGGCGTGGTTACTCATGGGCGCTCTCCGGGGTGATATGCTGGCCCCACAGACCAACACGGGTTCTAATCCGCGCACTTTGTCCTCACTCGTGCGCGCACCGGGAACTTCCCAGTGGGTCACCCATCCTAGAATTGCTCCAGAGCAAGCACGCTTAACTCTGAAGTTCTTCTAGGTGGATTCCCGAAAAGAAAGGTGCACCTTGATGGTATGAGTAGCGTTCTCAACCCTTTTAAGCTTCTGAAATCTGGGGCGTTACAATCTACCCCCCTTAAAGCTTCGACGTCCTCGTCGAGCGCCTTAAGTGGTGGGGGTGACAAACTGACAATAACCTTTACCAACCGTCCACCCGATGCGGGCTTTCGGTTGATCTAGGCTCTGATACCATCTGCAACGACCCGACCAATCCGGCCGGCGTGGTTACTCACGGGCGCTCTCCGGGGTGATATGCTGGCCCCACAGACCAACACGGGTTCTAATCCGCGCACTTTGTCCTCACTCGTGCGCGCACCGGGAACTTCCCAGTGGGTCACCCATCCTAGAATTGCTCCAGAGCAAGCACGCTTAACTCTGAAGTTCTTCTAGGTGGATTCCCGAAAAGAAAGGTGCACCTTGATGGTATGAGTAGCGTTGTCAACCCTTTTAAGCTTCTGAAATCTGGGGCGTTACAATCTACCCCCCTTAAAGCCTCGACGTCCTCGTCGAGCGCCTTAAGTGGTGGGGGTGACAAACTGACAATAACCTTTACCAACCGTCCACCCGATGCGGGCTTTCGGTTGATCTAGGCTCTGATACCATCTGCAACGACCCGACCAATCCGGCCGGCGTGGTTACTCACGGGCGCTCTCCGGGGTGATATGCTGGCCCCACAGACCAACATGGATTCTAATCCGCGCACTTTGTCCTCACTCGTGCGCGCACCGGGAACTTCCCAGTGGGTCACCCATCCTAGAATTGCTCAGAGCAAGCACGCTTAACTCTGAAGTTCTTCTAGGTGGATTCCCGAAAAGAAAGGTGCACCTTGATGGTATGAGTAGCGTTCTCAACCCTTTTAAGCTTCTGAAATCTGGGGCGTTACAATCTAGTAACGATCCGACCCACTAACGGGCCAAGACCCAGCCCAATGGGCCGGCAGGGTTACTCATAGGTGCTCTCCGGGGTGGTATGCTGGTAGCGCGAGTGTTGATCGTTGGAGCCATCCTATCGCGATTAGTCTAAGATCAGTAACGTAAAATAACATTCTCGAGCGTGACTACCTTAAGGCGTACGTGAGCTAAGGCACTAACTTAAGTCAATGAAGCGTAAACGAGCAAGAGACGCGTAAAAGTAAAAAAATTACTAAAGTCAAATTCTAACTAAAGGGTCAATAGGATGATAGCAACTAATCAACAAGTAAATCCTCGAGTGTGTCTAACCTAGCATGCAACGCAGACATAAATTGAAGAAGCAATGATAAAGCATAAGTAGCAAATTCATATGTTGTAGAAAAGATTCATAAACATTAGGTATGCAATAAAAGCGTTCTCTCATAAAGTGATCAGTCATTTGCCTCGGTTAACACGAATCACTCAAACTGTCGGCCGCCTGCCAGTGATTTATGTCGACTTTGGTTAAACAGTAGATTACAGTATGACAGAACCAAGCAAGAACATATATGAACTTCAATAAGTAAAACAAATGCATAAATAAGCATTTAAACCTTAAAACATGCAACTAATGACATTATAGTAAATAAACATACTTTTAAACAAATACTCATGCATTTGGAAGAAACAATATTATCGCCTTAAAGGAAAAGAACAGAGCAGCAATAGGAAGCTTGTGAACTTAGTAGAAGTTAAACAGAATGAACAGCAAGACAGTTTCAGAAGACGGAAGACAGGACAATAGGACAGTTAAAAGACGAACATGACGGTTCAGAGATAATATGGAAGACCAAACTTTAAAAGAGACAGAACGAAGACTACTCAATCTAATCCAGCGACTTGGACCCTCACACGCACCCAAAGGCCAGAAGACCCTATCCTAGAAAGCTCGAGTTTGAACTCAAGCTTTGATACCATTTGTAACGACCCGACCAATCCGTCCGGCGTGGTTACTCATGGGCGCTCTCCGGGGTGATATGCTGGCCCCACAGACCAATACGGGTTCTAATCCGCGCACTTTGTCCTCACTCGTGCGCGCACCGGGAACTTCCCAGTGGGTCACCCATCCTAGAATTGCTCCAGAGCAAGCACGCTTAACTCTGAAGTTCTTCTAGGTGGATTCCCGAAAAGAAAGGTGCACCTTGATGGTATGAGTAGCGTTCTCAACCCTTTTAAGCTTCTGAAATCTGGGGCGTTACAATCTACCCCCCTTAAAGCTTCGACGTCCTCGTCGAGCGCCTTAAGTGGTGGGGGTGACAAACTGACAATAACCTTTACCAACCGTCCACCCGATGCGGGCTTTCGGTTGATCTAGGCTCTGATACCATCTGCAACGACCCGACCAATCCGGCCGGCGTGGTTACTCACGGGCGCTCTCCGGGGTGATATGCTGGCCCCACAGACCAACACGGGTTCTAATCCGCGCACTTTGTCCTCACTCGTGCGCGCACCGGGAACTTCCCAGTGGGTCACCCATCCTAGAATTGCTCAGAGCAAGCACGCTTAACTCTGAAGTTCTTCTAGGTGGATTCCCGAAAAGAAAGGTGCACCTTGATGGTATGAGTAGCGTTCTCAACCCTTTTAAGCTTCTGAAATCTGGGGCGTTACAATCTAGTAACGATCCGACCCACTAACGGGCCAAGACCCAGCCCAATGGGCCGGCAGGGTTACTCATAGGTGCTCTCCGGGGTGGTATGCTGGTAGCGCGAGTGTTGATCGTTGGAGCCATCCTATCGCGATTAGTCTAAGATCAGTAACGTAAAATAACATTCTCGAGCGTGACTACCTTAAGGCGTACGTGAGCTAAGGCACTAACTTAAGTCAATGAAGCGTAAACGAGCAAGAGACGCGTAAAAGTAAAAAAAATTACTAAAGTCAAATTCTAACTAAAGGGTCAATAGGATGATAGCAACTAATCAACAAGTAAATCCTCGAGTGTGTCTAACCTAGCATGCAAGGCAGACATAAATTGAAGAAGCAATGATAAAGCATAAGTAGCAAATTCATATGTTGTAGAAAAGATTCATAAACATTAGGTATGCAATAAAAGCGTTCTCTCATAAAGTGATCAGTCATTTGCCTCGGTTAACACGAATCACTCAAACTGTCGGCCGCCTGCCAGTGATTTATGTCGACTTTGGTTAAACAGTAGATTACAGTATGACAGAACCAAGCAAGAACATATATGAACTTCAATAAGTAAAACAAATGCATAAATAAGCATTTAAACCTTAAAACATGCAACTAATGACATTATAGTAAATAAACATACTTTTAAACAAATACTCATGCATTTGGAAGAAACAATATTATCGCCTTAGGAAAAGAACAGAGCAGCAATAGGAAGCTGGTGAACTTAGTAGAAGTTAAACAGAATGAACAACAAGACAGTTTCAGAAGACGGAAGACAGGACAATAGGACAGTTAAAAGACGAACATGACGGTTCAGAGATAATATGGAAGACCAAACTTTAAAAGAGACAGAACGAAGACTACTCAATCTAATCCAGCGACTTGGACCCTCACACGCACCCAAAGGCCAGAAGACCCTATCCTAGAAAGCTCGAGTTTGAACTCAAGCTTTGATACCATCTGTAACGACCCGACCAATCCGGCCGGCGTGGTTACTCATGGGGCGCTCTCCGGGTGATTTGCTGGCCCCACAGACCAACACGGGTTCTAATCCGCGCACTTTGTCCTCACTCGTGCGCGCACCGGGAACTTCCCATTGGGTCACCCATCCTAGAATTGCTTCAGAGCAAGCACGCTTAACTCTGAAGTTCTTCTAGGTGGATTCCCGAAAAGAAAGGTGCACCTTGATGGTATGAGTAGCATTCTCAACCCTTTTAAGCTTCTGAAATCTGGGGCGTTAGAATAACCTGGCTCTGATACCACTTGTAACGACCCGACCCACTAACGGGCCAAGACCCAGCCCAACGGACCGACAAGGTTACTCATAGGTGCTCTCCGGGGTGGTATGCTGGTAGCGCGAGTGTTGATCGTTGGAGCCATCCTATCGCGATTAGTCTAAGATCAGTATCGTAAAATAACGTTCTCCAGCGTGACTACCTTAAGGCGTACGTGAGCTAAGGCACTAACTTAAGTCAATGAAGCGTAAACGAGCAAGAGACGCGTAAAAGTAAAAAAAATTACTAAAGTCAAATTCTAACTGAAGGGTCAATAGGATGATAGCAGCTAATCAACAAGTAAATCCTCGAGTGTGTCTAACCTAGCATGCAAGGCAGACATAAATTGAAGAAGCAATGATAAAGCATAAGTAGCAAATTCATATGTTGTAGAAAAGATTGATAAACATTAGGCATGCAATAAAAGCGTTCTCTCATAAAGCGATCAGTCATTTGACCTCGGTTAAACGAATCACTCAAACAGTCGGCCGCCTGCCAGTGATTTATGTCGACTTTGGTTAAATAGTAGATTACAGTATGACAGAACCAAGCAAGAACATATATGAACTTCAATAAGTAAAACAAATGCATAAATAAGCATTTAAACCTTAAAACATGCAACTAATGACATTATAGTAAATAAACATACTTTTAAACAAATACTCATGCATTTGGAAGAAACAATATTATCGCCTTAAAGGAAAAGAACAGAGCAGCAATAGGAAGCTTGTGAACTTAGTAGAAGTTAAACAGAATGAACAGCAAGACAGTTTCAGAAGACGGAAGACAGGACAATAGGACAGTTAAAAGACGAACATGACGGTTCAGAGATAATATGGAAGACCAAACTTTAAAAGAGACAGAACGAAGACTACTCAATCTAATCCAGCGACTTGGACCCTCACACGCACCCAAAGGCCAGAAGACCCTATCCTAGAAAGCTCGAGTTTGAACTCAAGCTTTGATACCATTTGTAACGACCCGACCAATCCGTCCGGCGTGGTTACTCATGGGCGCTCTCCGGGGTGATATGCTGGCCCCACAGACCAATACGGGTTCTAATCCGCGCACTTTGTCCTCACTCGTGCGCGCACCGGGAACTTCCCAGTGGGTCACCCATCCTAGAATTGCTCCAGAGCAAGCACGCTTAACTCTGAAGTTCTTCTAGGTGGATTCCCGAAAAGAAAGGTGCACCTTGATGGTATGAGTAGCGTTCTCAACCCTTTTAAGCTTCTGAAATCTGGGGCGTTACAATCTACCCCCCTTAAAGCTTCGACGTCCTCGTCGAGCGCCTTAAGTGGTGGGGGTGACAAACTGACAATAACCTTTACCAACCGTCCACCCGATGCGGGCTTTCGGTTGATCTAGGCTCTGATACCATCTGCAACGACCCGACCAATCCGGCCGGCGTGGTTACTCACGGGCGCTCTCCGGGGTGATATGCTGGCCCCACAGACCAACACGGGTTCTAATCCGCGCACTTTGTCCTCACTCGTGCGCGCACCGGGAACTTCCCAGTGGGTCACCCATCCTAGAATTGCTCAGAGCAAGCACGCTTAACTCTGAAGTTCTTCTAGGTGGATTCCCGAAAAGAAAGGTGCACCTTGATGGTATGAGTAGCGTTCTCAACCCTTTTAAGCTTCTGAAATCTGGGGCGTTACAATCTAGTAACGATCCGACCCACTAACGGGCCAAGACCCAGCCCAATGGGCCGGCAGGGTTACTCATAGGTGCTCTCCGGGGTGGTATGCTGGTAGCGCGAGTGTTGATCGTTGGAGCCATCCTATCGCGATTAGTCTAAGATCAGTAACGTAAAATAACATTCTCGAGCGTGACTACCTTAAGGCGTACGTGAGCTAAGGCACTAACTTAAGTCAATGAAGCGTAAACGAGCAAGAGACGCGTAAAAGTAAAAAAAATTACTAAAGTCAAATTCTAACTAAAGGGTCAATAGGATGATAGCAACTAATCAACAAGTAAATCCTCGAGTGTGTCTAACCTAGCATGCAAGGCAGACATAAATTGAAGAAGCAATGATAAAGCATAAGTAGCAAATTCATATGTTGTAGAAAAGATTCATAAACATTAGGTATGCAATAAAAGCGTTCTCTCATAAAGTGATCAGTCATTTGCCTCGGTTAACACGAATCACTCAAACTGTCGGCCGCCTGCCAGTGATTTATGTCGACTTTGGTTAAACAGTAGATTACAGTATGACAGAACCAAGCAACAACATATATGAACTTCAATAAGTAAAACAAATGCATAAATAAGCATTTAAACCTTAAAACATGCAACTAATGACATTATAGTAAATAAACATACCTTTAAACAAATACTCATGCATTTGGAAGAAACAATATTATCGCCTTAAAGGAAAAGAACAGAGCAGCAATAGGAAGCTTGTGAACTTAGTAGAAGTTAAACAGAATGAACAGCAAGACAGTTTCAGAAGACGGAAGACAGGACAATAGGACAGTTAAAAGACGAACATGACGGTTCAGAGATAATATGGAAGACCAAACTTTAAAAGAGACAGAACGAAGACTACTCAATCTAATCCAGCGACTTGGACCCTCACACGCACCCAAAGGCCAGAAGACCCTATCCTAGAAAGCTCGAGTTTGAACTCAAGCTTTGATACCATTTGTAACGACCCGACCAATCCGTCCGGCGTGGTTACTCATGGGCGCTCTCCGGGGTGATATGCTGGCCCCACAGACCAACACGGGTTCTAATCCGCGCACTTTGTCCTCACTCGTGCGCGCACCGGGAACTTCCCAGTGGGTCACCCATCCTAGAATTGCTCCAGAGCAAGCACGCTTAACTCTGAAGTTCTTCTAGGTGGATTCCCGAAAAGAAAGGTGCACCTTGATGGTATGAGTAGCGTTCTCAACCCTTTTAAGCTTCTGAAATCTGGGGCGTTACAATCTACCCCCCTTAAAGCCTCGACGTCCTCGTCGAGCGCCTTAAGTGGTGGGGGTGACAAACTGACAATAACCTTTACCAACCGTCCACCCGATACGGGCTTTCGGTTGATCTAGGCTCTGATACCATCTGCAACGACCCGACCAATCCGGCCGGCGTGGTTACTCACGGGCGCTCTCCGGGGTGATATGCTGGCCCCACAGACCAACACGGGTTCTAATCCGCGCACTTTGTCCTCACTCGTGCGCGCACCGGGAACTTCCGAGTGGGTCACCCATCCTAGAATTGCTCAGAGCAAGCACGCTTAACTCTGAAGTTCTTCTAGGTGGATTCCCGAAAAGAAAGGTGCACCTTGATGGTATGAGTAGCGTTCTCAACCCTTTTAAGCTTCTGAAATCTGGGGCGTTACAATCTAGTAACGATCCGACCCACTAACGGGCCAAGACCCAGCCCAATGGGCCGGCAGGGTTACTCATAGGTGCTCTCCGGGGTGGTATGCTGGTAGCGCGAGTGTTGATCGTTGGAGCCATCCTATCACGATTAGTCTAAGATCAGTAACGTAAAATAACATTCTCGAGCGTGACTACCTTAAGGCGTACGTGAGCTAAGGCACTAACTTAAGTCAATGAAGCGTAAACGAGCAAGAGACGCGTAAAAGTAAAAAAAATTACTAAAGTCAAATTCTAACTAAAGGGTCAATAGGATGATAGCAACTAATCAACAAGTAAATCCTCGAGTGTGTCTAACCTAGCATGCAAGGCAGACATAAATTGAAGAAGCAATGATAAAGCATAAGTAGCAAATTCATATGTTGTAGAAAAGATTCATAAACATTAGGTATGCAATAAAAGCGTTCTCTCATAAAGTGATCAGTCATTTGCCTCGGTTAACACGAATCACTCAAACTGTCGGCCGCCTGCCAGTGATTTATGTCGACTTTGGTTAAACAGTAGATTAGAGTATGACAGAACCAAGCAAGAACATATATGAACTTCAATAAGTAAAACAAATGCATAAATAAGCATTTAAACCTTAAAACATGCAACTAATGACATTATAGTAAATAAACATACTTTTAAACAAATACTCATGCATTTGGAAGAAACAATATTATCGCCTTAGGAAAAGAACAGAGCAGCAATAGGAAGCTTGTGAACTTAGTAGAAGTTAAACAGAATGAACAACAAGACAGTTTCAGAAGACGGAAGACAGGACAATAGGATAGTTAAAAGACGAACATGACGGTGCAGAGATAATATGGAAGACCAAACTTTAAAAGAGACAGAACGAAGACTACTCAATCTAATCCAGCGACTTGGACCCTCACACGCACCCAAAGGCCAGAAGACCCTATCCTAGAAAGCTCGAGTTTGAACTCAAGCTTTGATACCATCTGTAACGACCCGACCAATCCGTCCGGCGTGGTTACTCATGGGCGCTCTCCGGGGTGATATGCTGGCCCCACAGACCAACACGGGTTCTAATCCGCGCACTTTGTCCTCACTCGTGCGCGCACCGGGAACTTCCCAGTGGGTCACCCATCCTAGAATTGCTCCAGAGCAAGCACGCTTAACTCTGAAGTTCTTCTAGGTGGATTCCCGAAAAGAAAGGTGCACCTTGATGGTATGAGTAGCGTTCTCAACCCTTTTAAGCTTCTGAAATCTGGGGCGTTACAATCTACCCCCCTTAAAGCCTCGACGTCCTCGTCGAGCGCCTTAAGTGGTGGGGGTGACAAACTGACAATAACCTTTACCAACCGTCCACCCGATGCGGGCTTTCGGTTGATCTAGGCTCTGATACCATCTGCAACGACCCGACCAATCCGGCCGGCGTGGTTACTCACGGGCGCTCTCCGGGGTGATATGCTGGCCCCACAGACCAACACGGGTTCTAATCCGCGCACTTTGTCCTCACTCGTGCGCGCACCGGGAACTTCCCAGTGGGTCACCCATCCTAGAATTGCTCAGAGCAAGCACGCTTAACTCTGAAGTTCTTCTAGGTGGATTCCCGAAAAGAAAGGTGCACCTTGATGGTATGAGTAGCGTTCTCAACCCTTTTAAGCTTCTGAAATCTGGGGCGTTACAATCTAGTAACGATCCGACCCACTAACGGGCCAAGACCCAGCCCAATGGGCCGGCAGGGTTACTCATAGGTGCTCTCTGGGGTGGTATGCTGGTAGCGCGAGTGTTGATCGTTGGAGCCATCCTATCGCGATTAGTCTAAGATCAGTAACGTAAAATAACATTCTCGAGCGTGACTACCTTAAGGCGTACGTGAGCTAAGGCACTAACTTAAGTCAATGAAGCGTAAACGAGCAAGAGACGCGTAAAAGTAAAAAAATTACTAAAGTCAAATTCTAACTAAAGGGTCAATAGGATGATAGCAACTAATCAACAAGTAAATCCTCGAGTGTGTCTAACCTAGCATGCAAGGCAGACATAAATTGAAGAAGCAATGATAAAGCATAAGTAGCAAATTCATATGTTGTAGAAAAGATTCATAAACATTAGGTATGCAATAAAAGCGTTCTCTCATAAAGTGATCAGTCATTTGCCTCGGTTAACACGAATCACTCAAACTGTCGGCCGCCTGCCAGTGATTTATGTCTTCTTTGGTTAAACAGTAGATTACAGTATGACAGAACCAAGCAAGAACATATATGAACTTCAATAAGTAAAACAAATGCATAAATAAGCATTTAAACCTTAAAACATGCAACTAATGACATTATAGTAAATAAACATACTTTTAAACAAATACTCATGCATTTGGAAGAAACAATATTATCGCCTTAGGAAAAGAACAGAGCAGCAATAGGAAGCTTGTGAACTTAGTAGAAGTTAAACAGAATGAACAACAAGACAGTTTCAGAAGACGGAAGACAGGACAATAGGATAGTTAAAAGACGAACATGACGGTTCAGAGATAATATGAAAGACCAAACTTTTAAAGAGACAGAACGAAGACTACTCAATCTAATCCAGCGACTTGGACCCTCACACGCACCCAAAGGCCAGAAGACCCTATCCTAGAAAGCTCGAGTTTGAACTCAAGCTTTGATACCATCTGTAACGACCCGACCAATCCGGCCGGCGTGGTTACTCATGGGCGCTCTCCGGGGTGATTTGCTGGCCCCACAGACCAACACGGGTTCTAATCCGCGCACTTTGTCCTCACTCGTGCACGCACCGGGAACTTCCCAGTGGGTCACCCATCCTAGAATTGCTTCAGAGCAAGCACGCTTAACTCTGAAGTTCTTCTAGGTGGATTCCCGAAAAGAAAGGTGCACCTTGATGGTATGAGTAGCGTTCTCAACCCTTTTAAGCTTCTGAAATCTGGGGCGTTACAATAACCTGGCTCTGATACCACTTGTAACGACCCGACCCACTAACGGGCCAAGACCCAGCCCAACGGACCGACAAGGTTACTCATAGGTGCTCTCTGGGGTGGTATGCTGGTAGCGCGAGTGTTGATCGTTGGAGCCATCCTATCGCGATTAGTCTAAGATCAGTAACGTAAAATAACGTTCTCCAGCGTGACTACCTTAAGGCGTACGTGAGCTAAGGCACTAACTTAAGTCAATGAAGCGTAAACGAGCAAGAGACGCGTAAAAGTAAAAAAAATTACTAAAGTCAAATTCTAACTAAAGGGTCAATAGGATGATAGCAGCTAATCAACAAGTAAATCCTCGAGTGTGTCTAACCTAGCATGCAAGGCAGACATAAATTGAAGAAGCAATGATAAAGCATAAGTAGCAAATTCATATGTTGTAGAAAAGATTGATAAACATTAGGCATGCAATAAAAGCGTTCTCTCATAAAGCGATCAGTCATTTGACCTCGGTTAAACGAATCACTCAAACAGTCGGCCGCCTGCCAATGATTTATGTCGACTTTGGTTAAATAGTAGATTACAGTATGACAGAACCAATCAAGAACATATATGAACTTCAATAAGTAAAACAAATGCATAAATAAGCATTTAAACCTTAAAACATGCAACTAATGACATTATAGTAAATAAACATACTTTTAAACAAATACTCATGCATTTGGAAGAAACAATATTATCGCCTTAAAGGAAAAGAACAGAGCAGAAATAGGAAGCTTGTGAACTTAGTAGAAGTTAAACAGAATGAACAGCAAGACAGTTTCAGAAGACGGAAGACAGGACAATAGGACAGTTAAAAGACGAACATGACGGTTCAGAGATAATATGGAAGACCAAACTTTAAAAGAGACAGAACGAAGACTACTCAATCTAATCCAGCGACTTGGACCCTCACACGCACCCAAAGGCCAGAAGACCCTATCCCAGAAAGCTCGAGTTTGAACTCAAGCTTTGATACCATCTGTAACGACCCGACCAATCCGTCCGGCGTGGTTACTCATGGGCGCTCTCCGGGGTGATATGCTGGCCCCACAGACCAACACGGGTTCTAATCCGCGCACTTTGTCCTCACTCGTGCGCGCACCGGGAACTTCCCAGTGGGTCACCCATCCTAGAATTGCTCCAGAGCAAGCACGCTTAACTCTGAAGTTCTTCTAGGTGGATTCCCGAAAAGAAAGGTGCACAATGAGTAGCGTTCTCAACCCTTTTAAGCTTCTGAAATCTGGGGCGTTACAATATACCCCCCTTAAAGCCTCGACGTCCTCGTCGAGCGTCTTAAGTGGTGGGGGTGACAAACTGACAATAACCTTTACCAACCGTCCACCCGATGCGGGCTTTGGGTTGATCTAGGCTCTGATACCATCTGCAACGACCCGACCAATCCGGCCGGCGTGGTTACTCATGGGCGCTCTCCGGGGTGATATGCTGGCCCCACAGACCAACACGGGTTCTAATCCGCGCACTTTGTCCTCACTCGTGCGCGCACCGGGAACTTCCCAGTGGGTCACCCATCCTAGAATTGCTCCAGAGCAAGCACGCTTAACTCTGAAGTTCTTCTAGGTGGATTCCCGAAAAGAAAGGTGCACCTTGATGGTATGAGTAGCGTTCTCAACCCTTTTAAACTTCTGAAATCTGGGGCGTTACAATCTTGTAACAATCCGACCCACTAACGGGCCAAGACCCAGCCCAACGGGCCGACAGGGTTACTCATAGGTGCTCTCCGGGGTGGTATGCTGGTAGCGCGAGTGTTGATCTTTGGAGCCATCCTATCGCGATTAGTCTAAGATCAGTAACGTAAAATAACATTCTCGAGCGTGACTACCTTAAGGCGTACGTGAGCTAGGGCACTAACTTAAGTCAATGAAGTGTAAACGAGCAAGAGACGCGTAAAAGTAAAAAAATTACTAAAGTCAAATTCTAATTAAAGGGTCAATAGGATGATAGCAACTAATCAACAAGTAAATCCTCGAGTGTGTCTAACCTAGCATGCAAGGCAGATATAAATTGAAGAAGCAATGATAAAGCATAAGTAGCAAATTCATATGTTGTAGAAAAGATTCATAAACATTAGGCATTCAATAAAAGCGTTCTCTCATAAAGTGATCAGTCATTTGACCTCGGTTAACACGAATCACTCAAACAGTCGGCCGCCTGCCAGTGATTTATGTCGACTTTGGTTAAACAGTAGATTACAGTATGACAGAACCAAGCAAGAACATATATGAACTTCAATAAGTAAAACAAATGCATAAATAAGCATTTAAACCTTAAAACATGCAACTAATGACATTATAGTAAATAAACATACTTTTAAACAAATACTCATGCATTTGGAAGAAACAATATTATCGCCTTAAAGGAAAAGAACAGAGCAGCAATAGGAAGCTTGTGAACTTAGTAGAAGTTAAACAGAATGAACAACAAGATAGTTTCGGAAGACGGAAGACAGGACAATAGGACAGTTAAAAGACGAACATGACGGTTCAGAGATAATATGGAAGACCAAACTTTAAAAGAGACAGAACGAAGACTACTCAATCTAATCCAGCGACTTGGACCCTCACACGCACCCAAAGGCCAGAAGACCCTATCCTAGAAAGCTCGAGTTTGAACTCAAGCTTTGATACCATCTGCAACGACCCGACCAATCCGGCTGGCGTGGTTACTCATGGGCGCTCTCCGGGGTGATATGCTGGCCCCACAGACCAACACGGGTTCTAATCCGCGCACTTTGTCCTCACTCGTGCACGCACCGGGAACTTCCCAGTGGGTCACCCATCCTAGAATTGCTCCAGAGCAAGCACGCTTAACTCTGAAGTTCTTCTAGGTGGATTCCCGAAAAGAAAGGTACACCTTGATGGGATGAGTAGCGTTCTCAACCCTTGTAAGCTTCTGAAATCTGGGGCGTTACAATCTACCCCCCTTAAAGCCTCGACGTCCTCGTCGAGCGCCTTAAGTGGTTGGGGTGACAAACTGACAATAACCTTTACCAACCGTCCACCCAATGCGGGCTTTGGGTTGATCTAGGCTCTGATACCATCTGTAACGACCCGACCAATCCGGCCGGCGTGGTTACTCATGGGCGCTCTCCGGGGTGATATGCTGGCCCCACAGACCAACACGGGTTCTAATCCGCGCACTTTGTCCTCACTCGTGCGCGCACCGGGAATTTCCCAGTGGGTCACCCATCCTAGAATTGCTCCAGAGCAAGCACGCTTAACTCTGAAGTTCTTCTAGGTGGATTCCCGAAAAGAAAGGTGCACCTTGATGGTATGAGTAGCGTTCTCAACCCTTTTAAGCTTCTGAAATCTGGGGCGTTACAGGTCCAAAGCGGACAATATCATACTGTGGGGACGTGTGTGGGTCCGTCCATGAGTAACCACGCCGGCCGGATTGGTCGGGTCGTTACAAATGGTATCAGAGCCTAGACCAACCCAAAGCCCGCACCGGGTGAACGGTTGGTAAAGGTTATTGTCAGTTTGTCACCCCCACCACTTAAGGCGCTCGACGAGGACGTCGAGGCTTTAAGGGGTGTAGTGTGTAATACCCCACATCCCACATCGCTTAAGAGTGAGTGGAATAAAGGGTATATATGTTAGACCACCACTCTCACATGGTATGAGGCCTTTTGGTTGATTCCAAAAGCAAATCCGTGCGGGCTCAGGCCCAAAGCGGACAATATCATACTGTGGGGACGTGTGTGGGTCCGTTCAGGAGTAACCACGCCGGCCAGATTGGTCGGGTCGTTACAGTTTTGTGGCCTCACATTGCCATATCCTTGCCCGTAGTTCACATCTCCAACTACTTGCTCTCGCTCAGCAACATACACTTCTTGACGGACATCGTTCGTGATATATTTCTCTCTAGCAAATTCAGAACGGCATAAATAGGCCGGGTGCCCATAGTTCTTGCACACACCACAAACTTCCGTAGAAGGAGAAGGAACGCTTTGCCTCAAAGCTTGCTTCACTTCATGGGCGAACCCATCGAAGACATCTTGTTGTACCACTACTTTGGCCTCACCTCTTTGCTCCTTTTGGAGCACACGAGTCCTCACATTCCGGTTTTGGGAATTCCGGTACATCATGTCCAGCTTCAATTGAGCTTCAGAAGGAAGCAACTCCCCCGTACTACCTCCACAAATACTATGCACTTGAGATTGAATCTCGGGATGTAAACCATTGTAAAAGAATTGGAGAAGCTGACCTTTATCATACCCGTGATGTGGGCATCGATAATGCAACCCCATGAATCGATCATAGGCCTCGTGGAAAGGCTCATCATACCTCTGCTCGAAGGAGCTAATTTGGCTCTTCATAGCCATTGTCTTGGAAGCGGGGTAGTAACGCTCCATGAACTTATCAAAGCAAAGATCCCATGTTGTCAAAGACCCGGCCTCCAAAGTATTAAGCCAAGCCTTTGCACGATCGCCTAGCCCCATAGAAAAGACCTTCTTACGGAGATCATCATCCGTAACACCAGCTCCCGGTCGCCCAAGATGGAGAACAAAATTCTCGAGCTCATTCAAGTACCCAATCACGTCCTCATTAGCCATCCCATAGAATTTGGGAAGTTGTTGGAACATGTGATTCTTGATCTCCAAGTTCCTTGTGGCATCATTGAGGACAATTGCTGGTCCTCTAGCCCCAACTGTAGGCTTAGTAAGTGTACGTATAGGACGCTCCGCCATTTCACCTTCCAAGTAAACAGATTCAAGAATTGGCTCCAAAAGATAAGAAGAAGACTCTTCCCGAATACCAGAAGTGGAAGCTCTAGATGCTACTCCTTCAAACTCGAGATTCAAATTCCTCCTTCTCCTTTGAAACAAAAGATCGATCTCGTCTACAAAAGGTTCAATAATAGGTCCACCCGTTCGGGTTCTAGGCATGCACTCACCTGAAATGAAGAGTAGTGAGTTTCCAAGTCAAAAAGAAACAAAAAACAGAAATGAGACAAAGAAGAGATGTTGGCTGAAAAAACCAAAACAAAAACACCAAGCAAAGGAGTTAAGTCCCCGGCAGCGGCGCCAAATTGATGATGTCGTTTTTCACCAATTAAATTTGCTTAAAAGCCAAAGAACACTTATCACTACACAAACTAGAGTGCAATGGCAAGTTTTCCCCGAGTGTCGTTCTCTCGGGACCTAACGTGGCTTTGTTTGAGGTTTTTGCTAGTTATTTCAGTCAACGAGTTCAAATGTTTGAAGAATTGCTTTCTTAGAACAAGCAACGAGAAATCAGATTGTTGTAATCAAGTTTGGAAAACGGTTGGTGGTAGAAATCAAATACATATGCATGGGTTACGAATATGCTCACAAGTTCAGTGCGTAAAACCTTCGATCAAGTCTGCTAAGCAACTCGTCTAGGTAACTTTCAAGACACACATCATAAAAGACCCGTATCAATACTTTAGAGGTGCTTGTCACTAACACCATTTATCTAGCATGCTGCAAATCTCTAACATACAATCCTATAGCTTTCATTGACCAAGAGTTTGTCACTATACTCAATTCGAATATATTTTATAGGCAACTAAGAATCATATGAAGGGATTTGCAGCAAGATTGAATCACAATCTCATGTAAGCATAAACATAACCCATAGCATGCATATTCTACATTCTACCACCAACACAAAGGATTTAGCTACTCATATTCATCAACATAGACATCAAATCATATGAATTGTAAATAGAATACATCAAATCAAACTACTAGACAAGAGATAATGATACAATGTTACCACCAAGCTGTCACTAATCGGTGGGTATTGATGAAAACCTCTCCATAGATGAAACAATGGATGAAATCCTATGCCAAAACCTTTAATCCAATCTAAAATACAATATAATCTGAGTTTTCTCTGAGTTTTGGGGCTTAGGAGCTCTCCAAAACGAAGCTACAGTTCAAAAGTCTCCAAAAAGTAATAGAAGATCAGATCTAAGAAGGAAAATCCAAAAACGTAACCGCTGCCAAGCGGACCGCTTGAAGAGGCCAAGCGGAGCGCTTGGCAAGCGAAGCGCTTTGGCACTCCAAGCGCTTCGCTTGGCTGCTGTGCCAAAGCTCCTGGAAAGTGAAGCGGAGCGCTTCACTATTCCAGGCGCTTAGCTTGGCTCCTGCGCAGATTTTTGTCTTCAAACTCAATCTTTTTGCCCTCGTACGGCCCTCGGGTGCCTTGGACTCATCCTTCTCAATGCTTATTGAGGCCCAGACACTCACGAACAAGCCACGGAGATTGGGAAACTTCAACGGGGCCATCTTTTCATCAAAAAGGCTCGTTTTTAGCTCCAAAAACGCCGTTTCGTACCTAAGTGCCTCAAAATGCAGAAAACACAAAACGTGACACTATTCTACAAAACTAACCAAAAAACAAGGCTAGAAGATAGCAAAAGAAGGTAAAAAAGACAAGATGAACGCGTCAAAAATACGTTCATCAGTCATCACAAACCGTAGATGCCACAACCACGAATCATCTTTTATGACACTTTTCATACACTTCAGTGTATCATGCTTTAATGTTAACGGAAATAACCTATCTTCGCCATCTTCACATGTGCAATTAAATTTCCACGTGAATCTCTAAGCGTTAAGTGCGAATCTTTTCAAAGCAGGGCTTAAAATGTTGCTTTTCAAAGCAGGTATATAATAAACGTTCGATATATCACCACGATCACTGATGAACGAGATTGTCAGACTCAATTAATCAAATAAATTTGTTTTTAGCCAAAGACAATTCACAACTACATTGAAAACCAAGGCACGTAGTGTAGAAGTAAAGTAACCTCGAATGTCGATCTCTAAGGACTATAACTAGCTTTATCAAATTTAACTTAAACTATAAATCAGAAATCAAGCAAAGCACATATTTTTCTTATCAATATGATGGAAGTTAGTGATAGTATGATCATTCAAAGCAACGGTGTAATAGTCATGCATGAAGTACTTGAAGTTGTATAGAGATCTATGATCATGAATTGTCCTACGTGTTCCTTTCCATTCAACACTATATAGATGGCTTAGATAGATCAAAGAAATAAAACAATAAATCAAGTCTTAAACGCGCGAAGCCACTCATGCATAATCAAGAACCCTAGCTAAGAAATCACATACTATCACCAACAATAGATTTAGCTACTCATATTGCAATCAACAAGAATCAAAGCAAGATTGAATGAAAACATGTTGAATGAAATAAATAAAAGCAGAAAAATCGTGAGTTACCAACGAAGGTTGTCAATCTCCGATGAATTGCTAACTCACAAGCAAGAAACGAAAATCAAAGATGTCCAATCTCTATGCTAAAGCTTCCAAATCAATAAGAAAAAGAGTCTTCTATGCGAATAATTCCCAGAACAGGCTCTGGAGAATTTGTCTCTCAAAATAATGTGAAAAGGTCTGAAAAACGTTGAAAAATAGGCAAAGATATATATAGCTGCGGAAACCTCCCAGGCGTACAGCCCCAGATGCCGAGTGATTCGCCTGGTGTGGGGCGAATCGCCCCACGTCCCAGGTGGTTCACCTGGGACATCCAGACTGGCGAGAGCGAGATTTTTGGTCTTCTTTTCGTTTTCGGACTCGGATTTTGCCTTCTAGTGACCTTTAAGCCTTGAAACTCGTCCCCTAGGCCTCAAATCTCATCCGGAACCTTCAAGATACACCACGAATGTCTTCGAAACACCAAAACTTCGTCCTCTTCATAAATATTGCCCATAAACATACGTTTTTTTACCTAAAACCTCAAAAATGCAAAGAAAAGGGAAACGTGACACTATTCTAATAAAATGCACTAAAATATAAGCTAAATTAACCTAGAGGATAGCTAAATTGGTGAAAAAGACTCGAATGAAAGTGTAAAATACACGTTCATCAAACTCCCCAAACCGAACCTTTGCTTGTCCTCAAGCAACTGAGCAAGACTCTAATGCAAAAAACCAATGCAACACACAAAATGGAGTTTCATGCCAAATGAAATGAACTAATCTATTGAGTCTTTCAAAAACTTATGAGCAATGACCATACAAATCATAACATGGATATTGGTTGAAGAATGCCTCGATTGACCCATACACATTCACATATGCACTATGTTAAACAAGATAGTCTCTCGTAACATTCTCTACCTGGACCTAGTCAGTGACGACGTAATGAAACATGTTAAAATACGAATGGTTGTCCCATGCCTATGAAACTGAGGACTTACTATTGTTCACCAAGTTAAGACGTTTCCTCAAAGTGGTCGAACCAATACTGGCTCTCATCAAACGAAGGAGGGTTCCCTAAAAGTTCACACTCCCCTATTCTACCCATCTCTCAAGCAAAATCATAAACTATCACCACTTCCTGAATGGCAGGACGAGGGTGGTCTAGAACAGATGACACTCAAACAAACGAAAGACACACTTTACAACTCGATTACGAACATTACAAGAATTGAAAAACTAGACAAACACTTTGCTAAACTGCTTTTTGGATTTCTTTGGACCCTTCTTTGCTTTTTTGGGGTCTTTTCTTTTTTTTCTTTTTTTCTTTTCCAGATTTTTTTCTTTTTTCTGGAATTTTTCTTCTTTTCCTTTTTTTCTTTTTTCCTTTCTTTTCCTTTTTTTTTTGTATATAGCCAGCAGTAGCACAACGAAAAAGAAATTACAATGACTCACAAGCGACCTCCCCAAACCTATTCGAAAGAATAGGTTGGAGCACAAACTTTACGAAAAAGGAAAACAAACTCACATCACTCAAAATCGAAAAACAAGTCATAATGACGGCATAACCCCCTCCCCAAACCTATTCGTTAGAATAGGTTGCATACAAAGGATCACACAATCTCGCACTACCTCCTTCCTAGGCATTTAGCAATCTCAAAGCAAGGTGAAGACTTTTTGCCTCTTAGGTACATAATTACACGGGAGAACAACCACAAGACTCTAACATGCATCATCTTTTTATAAAGGCCTTCGTGAACCGCAGTAGAGAAAACACCACTAAGTGATGTCGAGACTACCAAGCTTAACTAAGTGCATACATAAATGTGACAAGCCAAGCGAGAAAAACCTCAAACAAATTCATAGAGATGAAACATATGGTTAAAGGTCATAACTAGTTAATCTACCCAATAAAAAATTTCAAATTTCAAAAAAATTGGCAATAAACTCCACACGAAAAAAATGCAAAACTATACTAGGATGAATGTAGTGTATGCAACTAAATGCTAAGAAAGCGGTAAACGTGCAAATACAAACAAAGAGTTTCACGAGTTTATCATAAGCAAAACAAGTATAGAGAGAGCCTGCGATAACCCCCCCCCCCAAACCTGAACGTCGTCGCTCGTCCCGAACATCGAAAGTGGATTGAAGGTGAGAGCTAAGTTGTACCTGTAACCTATAGGACTCAATGGAACTCGTGAGAAACCAAAACGGGCGATAAAAGAAGTAAAAAGATCAATAATTTAGCAAAATAGGAGAAAAATGGGGTTCCGAACGAAATTCCGGACCTCCGTGTTTCTGGACACCCGGGGCGAACCGCCCCATGTGGGGGGCGATTCGCTTGGGGCGTCCAGAACGTCCCGGGTTTCTGGACACCCGGGGCGAACCGCCCCAAGTGAAGGGCGATTCGCCTGGGGCGTCCAGAACGTCCCAGGTGGCCTGGACTTGCCAGGCGAATCGCCCCACGTGGGGGGCGGTTCGCCTGGCATGTCCAGACTCCTGGAGACGCCTTTTTCCTCCCAAAACGCAAAATTATCATCTTAAAACCTATTTTATCACCAAAAACATACGAAAATATAAAATAAAACACAATGACATGCTCAAAACAACAAAATACATCATACCTATCCTGAAGTAGAGGTGGGAAAGGTTAGTTCGAGATAATCAACCTCTACTTGATCACTAGGAAGCTCGAAGCATGGTTTTACTCGTTGCCCATTCACTTTGAAAGTATTGCCCGTCTTTGGATCCAAGAGTTCTACAGCTCCATGGGGAGCAACTTGGATGATCTCCTATGGACCATCCCAACGAGTACGGAGCTTTTCAGGGAATAGACGAAGGCGAGAATTAAACACCTAAGCTTTTTGACCAGGAATCAGTTCCTTACGTACTATACCACGATCATGATACTTCTTGGTACGCTCCTTGTAGATCTTGGCGTTCTCATAGGCACCGAGGCGTAATTCATCAAGTTGTAACAACCGTTCTTCGCCAGCTTTTCCCAAATCAAGATTTAGCTCTTTAATAGCCCAATATGCCTTGTGTTCCAATTCCACAGGAAGATGGCATGCTTTCCCATACACAAGTCTATACGGAACGGTTCCAATCACCGTCTTGTAGCTAGTTCTATACACCCAAAGCGCATCATTCAATTTTCCAGACCAATCTTTCCTACTAGGCTTCACCACTCGCTCGAGAATCTTCTTAATCTGACGGTTGCTAACTTCAACTTGTCCCGAAGTCTGTGGATGATATGTAGTAGCAACACTATGGGTGACATCGTACTTCTTAAGAAGAGAAGTAAAGGTTCTTTTGACGAAGTGCGAACCTCCATCACTGATGATTGTCCTAGGACATCCAAATCTAGAAAAAGATCACATCCTTTAAGAACTTCGTAACAACCGCGACATCATTCTTTCTTGTGGGAATCGCCTCTACCCACTTTTTCACATAATCCACCGCAATGAGAATGTATTCGTAACCTCCACTTGATGGAAACGGTCCCATGAAATCAATGCCCCACACGTCGAAAGGCTCGACCACTAGATTCCCTTGAAGGGGCATTTCCTACTTCTTGCCAATATTACCCGCTCGTTGACATGGGTCACAATTTTTCACAAAACTTCAAGCATCTTGGTGCAAACTTGGCAAGAAAAATCCCGCTTGTAGCACCTTGCGAGCCGTTTTAATGCCACTATAGTGTTCCCCGCAATAAAACTCATGGCAATGACTCAGCACACTTTGTTGTTCTTCTTGCGAAATGCACCTTCTCAGAATTCCATCATCTCCTTCTTTAAAAAGATTCGGATCATCCCATATGTAATACCTGCAACGCTTGGCAAGAGATCTCCTATCGGAGGCTGAATAATTAGTGGGGCAAATACCCATAGCCAAATAGTTCACAATATCAGCATACCATGGTTCTTCAGTGAATTTCATTAAGTGCTCATCAGGAAAATCATCATTAATAGGAATCGAATCCACGGGAATATTAGGAATTCTAGACAAGTGATCAGCAACCAAATTCTCCCTACCAGCTCTATCAACTATGGTCAAATCAAAATATTCTAACAATAAGACCCAACGGATTAACCTTGGCTTAGAATCTTGTTTGGCAATTAAATGTCGTAAAGCAGCATGATCAATATGGACATTCACAGGATGACCAATCAAGTAAGACCTAAACTTTTGTAAAGCAAAAACAACAGCTAAAAAGTCCTTTTCAGTAGTTGTGTAATTAACTTGAGTTGAGTCTAAAGTCTTACTAACATAATAAATGACACGATACTGCTTATCAACTTTTTGGCATAGAACAACACCCATAGCAAAATTCGAAGCATCACCCATTATCTCAAGAGGAAGTTTCAAATCAGGTGGCACAACAATAGGAGCAGTAACAAGCTTTTCTTTAAGGGTATTAAAAGCAACTAGGCATTCATCAAAAAAATGGTAAACAACATCTTTTTCTAGTAAGTTACTTAAAGGTTTAGCAATTTTCGAAAAGTCTTTAATAAACCTCCTATGAAAACCTACATGACCAAGAAAAGATTGCAATTCTTTCACACAAGTGGGTGGGGTGATGAACGTGTATTTTACACCTTCATTCGAGTCTTTTTTCACCTATTTTAGCTATCCTCTATTTTAATTCATCTATATTATAGTGCATTTTATTAGAATAGTGTCACGTTTCCCTTTAGTTTGCATTTTACAGGTTTTAGGTGAAAAAATGTGGTTTTCCGGGCAATTATATTGAAGAGAATGAAGAATCGGTATTCCGAGGACATTTTTGGAGTATCTAGAAGATTCCGGATGGGATTTGAAGTCTAGGGGTCGAGTCTGAAGGCTAAAAGGTCACTAGAAGGCAAAAACCGAGTCCGAAAAGGAAAAAAAAAAAATCCAAAAACGCGTCTCTCGCCGACTGAAGCTCCCGGGCGATTCGCCCGGGATGTGGGGCGATTCTCCCCACACCAGGCGATTCGCCCGGTGTGTGGGGCGATTCGCCCCACGCGTGCCGAACTCCTATATATAGTTGCTGTTTCTCTACGTTTTTTCATACTTTCGCAGACCTTTTTTCATACCTTTCTCATTAGTTGTAGGTAGGAATTCTCCAGAGCCTGTTCTGGGAATTCTTAGCATAGGAGACACTTTGTCTTACCGATTTGGAGCTTGTGAGATCGCGATTCTTCGGAGATTGACAACCTTCGGTAACATTGTATCTTACAATTTTTTCTATTCGTATTTATATATCTTTCAACATTTTTTCATTCAATCTTGCTATGATTTCTGTTGATTGCATGACATCTATGAGTAGCTAAATCTATCGTTGGTGATAGTATGTGATTTCTTAGCGAGGGTTCTTAATTGTGCATGATGGCGGTAATGCGAATCAGACTTTGATTTATTGCTTTATTTCTTTGATCTATCTAAGCCCTCTATTTTTGTAGTGTTGAATAAAATGGAACACATTGGACAATTCATGATCAAAGATCTCTATGCAAAACGATCGGGTACTTCATGCATGATTATTAACCCACTATGCTTTGAATGATCATACTATCACTAACTTCCATTATCTTGGTAAGAAAAACCTGTGCTAAGTCGTTTGTTGATTTTATAGTTTAAGTTAGATTACATAAAGCTAGTTATAGTCCTTAGAGATCGACACTCGAGGTTATTTTACTGCTACACTACGGTTTTCGTTGTAGTTGTGAATTGCCTTTGGCTTAAAAACAAATTTATTTGATTAATTTGAATCTGACAAATTCCGGTTCATCAAATTGGCGCCGTTGCCGGGGACTATTGATGAATGTGTATTTTACACTTTCATTCGAGTCTTTTTCACCTATTTTAGCTATCCTCTATGTTAGTTTAGCTATATTTTAGTGCATTTTATTAGAATAGTGTCACGTTTCCCTTTAGTTTTTATTTTACAGGTTTTGGTTGAAAAACGAGGTTTTCAGGGCAATTATATTGAGGTAGACAAGGAATTGGTGTTCCAGAAGCCTATTTGGAGTATCTGAAAGATTCCGGATAGGATTTGGAGTCTAGGTGTCGAATCTGGAGGTTAGAAGTCCACTAGAAGTCAGAAACCGAGTCCGAAAAGGGGATGAAATCCAAAAACGCGTCCCGGGCCGAAAAATACTCCCGGGCGAATCGCCCGGGATGTGGGGCGAATTGCACCACACCAGGCGAATCGTCCGGTGTGTGGAGCCCTTCGCCCCACACAATTCGTAGCCTATATATAGTTGCTCAGTTTTTCTCCGTTTTTCATACATTTCCAGACCTTTTCTCTCACCTTTCTCTGTAGTTTTAGGTAGGAACTTCCCAGAGCTTGTTCTAGGGGTTCTTAGCTTAAGAGATACTTTTTCATAGCAGTTTGGAGCTTGTAAGATCGCGATTCTTCGGAGATTGACAACCTTCGGTAACATTGTATCTTACAGTTTTTCTACTTATTTTTATATATCTTTCAACTTGTTTTCTTCTATGATTTTTGTTGATTGCATGACAACTATGAGTAGCTAAACTTCTCGTTGGTGATAGTATGTGAATTCTTAGCGAAGGGTTGATAATTATGCTAATGGCTATATCGCGCATTATACTCTGAGTTATTGCTTTATTTCTTTGATCTATCTAAATCTCTATCTTCGTATTGTTGATTAATTATTGCACACAATTGGACAATTCATTGGTCTTTGACCTATCTAAATCTATATCTTTGTAGTGTTTGATAATTACAACTGGACAATTCATTGATCAAAGATCTCCATGCAAAACCGAGGAATTTATGCATGATTATTAACCCGTTATGCTTTGAAGGACCATACTATCACCAATCTCCATTATCAGTTACGAAAAACCTTTGCTAAATCGTCTGCTGTTTTATATTCTAAATTAGATTAGATAAATCTAGTTATAGTCCTTAGAGATCGACACTCGAGGTTATTCTACTGCTACACTACGGTTTTCGTTGTAGTTGTGAATTGCCTTTGGCTAAATACAAATTTATTTGATACGATGGACCCGACATCCACGCGTTCATCAAATTGGCGCCGTTGCCGGGGACTATACACCTTTTTTCTGTTTAATTTGTTTATATTTTTAGCATTCGATTCCTAGTTCTAGTAGTTTTAGTTTTCCTTTTTAATCTCTCTCTGATACTCCTTTCCTAGTTTGTTACAGATAGTGTATGCCACATACACGATCTAGAGGAACACCGCTTGCTGATTCAATTGCTGAGATCGAGAGAGTCTACCACCAAAGAAGGCGACTACTTCAAAGGCGTGCACTAGAGGAAATAGAGGATACCGATTTCTCTGAATCTCTACACAGTCTTTTCAAGGAAATCGACGGAATGGTAGAAGCTAGACCACTGAAAGAATGTGTTCAACCCTCCAAGGATCGTATGAGGGGACCGGCGATTGTTCTTTCGTCTGCAACTCGAGATCTAGAAATCAAGAACCACGCATTCCAACAACTTCCGAGGTTCTATGGCTTAGCAAGGGAAGATGTGATGGGGTACTTGCACGATATCGATGATTTCGTCAACCAACTCCCACGACCCGGAGCTGAAATAACAACGGATGAAATGAGCATGAAGGTTTTTGCTATGGGGCTTGGCGACAGAGCCAAGTCATGGTTGAGTTCTCTACCAGCAGGCTCGCTGGACACTGGTTTTTTCAGCTTTCATGGAACAATACTTCCCTCACACCTTGACTACCGCGCTAAAGGCGCAAATCACCGGATTCAAACAGGACTATGATGAGACCATCTACACCGCGTTTCAGAGGTTCCAGGATCTCACGAACAAGTGCCCTCACCATGGTTTTGAGCTTTCTGACCTAGTCCAACACTTCTACAATGGACTAACCTTCGAGAACCAACAAGTGGTGGATTTCCAATGACGAGGCAATATTTGGGAGGAAACCGCAGAAGCCGTCTGGGCAGTTTTCGAAAGGCTTGCTAAGGGTTCGCAGTTCAAGGACCCAAGAGCGATGGTTAGGAGACGTGGACCTGAAGCTCCACCGACTCAAGAAGCCCCTATGTATAGGGGGAATGGGGATCAATTCGAGTGCTTTACCAACGAATTAAAACAAGTCCTCAAGAGTGCCACTGGAACAACTGTTTCGAACGAAGTTTGCCGAATTTGCAAGAACTATGGGCATGGGGCTCATATGTGTAGATCGGAGATTGCGTATGAGGATGGCAACTGGGCTCAAGGAGGCGAAGAGGAAGCCTTTGCTACGGAGTTTGGTACTCAAGAAGCTAGTTACGGACAAGATGGTAGGAATCCTCAAGGTGGATTTTGGAGAAGAGGGTTCCGAAACAATCAAGGATATGCACCGGCTAGCCAAACTTATGGCCCTAACCAAGACCGTAGTAGGCTTAACTATGGTAATGATCACTGCGAAAACCCCGCTCCAAAAGAGCAACCGAAGTAAAAGTCGGCTCAACTGATGGAGAACTTGCAAAAGATGGTTGATCACACCCAAAGTTTTCTCAAACGTTATGAAGAAGATTCTGAGAAGACTAGGGCGAGGCTTGATAGGTTGGAAAAGAGCACTAGGTTTGCCCAACAAAAGATGCAAGAGTTAATCGACCGAGGAGCAAGTAGGGAACAAGGCAAGCTGCCTAGCAACACTGAGAAGTCGATGTCCATTACCTTGGCGGGTGATCTACCTGTTGAAATCACCATCAAGAGGGTTTCTAAGTGCGAGTGTTGCAAGAAGGAAGAACCTCCACAGGCTAAGGAAGAAGAGAAGGACCTTGGTTCTAACGAGAGTAAAGAGGAGCAAGAGGATCCCGAGCCACTCCCTCAAAGTTTCGATGTTAAGGTCGGGATTGGTGAGCTTGAAGATGTCCGTGCCACACTGGACACGGGATCCTATTCTAATGTGCTCCCTATGAATGTGTTTGAGAAGAGTAGCCTTGGAAAACTATCTGAGGATAAGACTATTGTGCAATTGGCGGATGGATCCTTTGTGATACCCGAAGGCGTTGTGAAGAATGTATTGGTCAAGATTGGTGAAGCTTTTGTATACACCAATTTTGTAGTTATGCCGGCGTCTACACCTGGGACGGGGGATGTCGTTCTCTTGGGGCGAACATTCCTGACTAAGCTACGCTTCGTGATAGACATCTACCGAAGGACTTGCACTATTGAGGTGGATGGCAAGCGACATGTGTTGCGAACCATATCTGATCCACCTGATACTTCTCACACTATTAACTACTGTGGTCTTGCTGCCTATGTTCATTCTTATTCACAGGTTTGTGGCATGAGGAGGAGATCCATGAAGGCGAAGTCTAGTACCCTCAAGAAGAAGAGCTAGGCGCAGACAGGAGTCGAGTCAAAGACATTAAACAATGGCGCTATCGAGGAGGCAACCCGGAGTTTTTATCGCTTTCTTTACCGCTTTATTGCATGCATTCATACTTGAACAATTTGCTTTTCATTTGTGAAATCGTTTGTCTCTGTGTCGTATGTGCTTATGTTATGTTTGAGTGATATTTTTCGAGTGGTTTTATGAGAAAAATGGTTTTGGGGATTAAAAACCACGTTTTTTGTCGAAGATTTCGTCTCCCCGCATCAGAAGGTGGGGGCCGAATCGCCCCGCACCTGGGGCGACTCGCCCCACGGTCTCTGCAGGTTAAAAACGCGGATTTCCTCCTTTTTCCTCATTTCTTCATCTCTTCACCCTTCTTACACCCCAAAAAACCGAAACTCGCGATTTTAGCTTCAAATCTTCATAAAACCTTCATTTCTCCACCAAATTTAGTGTTCTATAGCTTCAATCGAAGCCCATTACATGCTCTTTCTTTCCATCCGAATAGATTTCACCCTAGTGCATTAGTTTTCCAGATCTGAGGTATCTTCTTATGAACCCTAAATTTTCAAATTTGGGGGTTTTCTAATTTGAGCTTCAATTAGGCTTATATGATGTATGGGTAGGTTGTTTGTGTGATTAGAAGCATTATTTACTATCAATTGCATGCTCAATTATGCTAGAATTGTTGATTTGGGAATTTTGCTACTAGATGTTTTTATCTTGTTATGCAATGTATTTTTTCTTCGATTCCTTGCATATGATTGTGTTTATTGATATAATGATGATGGATTTGATGGTAGAATGCATAATTGTTGAGTATGAGGATTTATGATGCTAGAATTTTTCGCTTCTATGGTATGAATTGAGCCTTGTGATGAACGCGGATTTGTCGGGCTCCGAGCTAATCAAATATATTTGTTATTTAGCCAAAGGCAATCCACAACTGCAACGAAAACCGTAGTGTAGCAGTAGAATGACTCGAGTGTCGTTCTCTCAGAACTATAACTAGCTTTATCTATTTAACTAGAGAATATAAAACAGCAGACGTAATAGCAAAGGGGTTTCTAACAAATAATGGAGATTGGTGATAGTATGATCCTTCAAAGCATAACGGGTCGATAATCATGCATAAATTCCTCGGTCTTGCATGGAGATCTTTGATCAATCTAATGTCCTGTTGCAATTATTAAGCACTACGAAGATAAAGGTACTGACAAGTCAATCACTATTGTCCTATTGTGTTCCGTAATTATTCAACACTACGAAGATAAACTCGCGTATAGGTCGACGAGGGTCCAATTGTGCATAATAATTAATACAACATACGAGAATTTAGGCTCAGCCTGATCAACGAAATAAAGCAATAACACGGAGTATAATGCGCGATATAGCCATTAGCATGATTATCTTCCCTTCTCTAAGAATTCACATACTACCACCAACGATAAGTTTAGCTACTCATAATAGGCATGCAATCAACAGAAATCATAGAGGAAAACATGTTGAAAGATATAAAAAATAAGTAGAATAAACTGTAAGATACAATGTTACCGAAGGTTGTCAATCTCCAAAGAATTGCGATCCTACAAGCTCCAAACTGCTATGAAAAAGAGTCCACTAAGCTACGAACCCCCAGAACAGGCTCTGGAAAGTCCCTAAAACTACAGAGAAAGGTGAGAAAGTAGGTCTGGAAAACTATGAATTTCGGAGAAAATCTGAACAACCATATATAGGCTTCGAATAAGTGTGGGGCGGTTCGCCCCACGTCCCGGGCGGTTCGCCCGGGGGACTTTTTCGCAGAATTCCGCGTTTTCGAAGCGTTTTTGGATTTCTTCCCCTTTTCGGACTCGGTTTCTGTCTTCTAGTGGCCTTCTAATCTCCAGATTCGACCCCTAGACTCCAAATCCTATCAGGAAACCTTCAGATACTCCAAATAGGCTTCTGGGACACCAATTCCTTGTCAACTTCAATATAATTGCCCAGAAATCCTCAATTTTCAACCAAAACCTGTAAAATAAAATCTAAAGGGAAACGTGACACTATTCTAATAAAATGCACTAAAATATAGCTAAATTAACATAGAAGATAGCTAAAATAGGTGAAAAAGACTCAAATGAAAGTGTAAAATACACATTCATCAAACTCCCCAAACCGAACCTTTGCTTGTCCTCAAGCAACTAAGCTAGACTCTAATACAAAAAACAATGCAAGACACAAAATGGAGTCTCATGCCAAATAAAATGAACTAATCTACTGAATCTACAAAAAAACATATGAACAAAAACCATATAAATCAAAGCATGAATATAGGTTGAAGAATACCTCGATTGACTTATACACATCCACATAAGCACTTATGTCAAGACAAGATAGTCTCTCGTAACATTCTCTACCTGGACCTAGTCAGTGACGACGTAATGAAGCATGCTAAGATACGTATGGTTGTCCCGTGCCTATGAAACTGAGGACTTAATGCTGTTCCACCATGTTAAGACTTTTCCTCAAAAGAGGTCGAACCAGTACTGGCTCTCATCAAACGAAGGAGGGTTCCCTATAAAAGATAACACTCTCCTATTCTACCCATCTCTCAAGCAAAGTCTTAATCTATTCACCACTTCCTGAATGGCAGGACGAGGGTGGTCTAGAACAGATGACACTCAAGACAAAAAAGATAAAAAATAGAAAATTACATCACGATTACGAACATTACAAGAATTGGAAAATGAGACACAACAATTTGCTTAACTGCTATTTGGCTTTCTTTTTTTGGACCCTTCTTTGCTTTTTTGGGGTCTTTTCTTTTTTCTTTCCAGATTTTTTTTTTCTGGAATTTTTTTCTTTCTTTTTTTTCGATTTTTTTAGCCAGCAGTAGCATAACAAAAAGAGAGAAAAAATGACTCACACGACTTCCCCAAACCTATTCGAAAGAATAGGTTGGAGTACAAAATTTACGGAAAAGGAAAATAAACTCACGATACGAAAATGAAAAACGAAAAACAAGTCTATGATGGTGTAACCCCCTCCCCAAACCTATTCGGAAGAATAGGTTATAAACCAAGGATCACACAACCTCACACTACCTCCTTCCTCGGCATTTAGCAATCTCAAAGCATGGTGAAGACTTGTTGCCTCTTAGGTACATAATTACTCGGGAAAACAACCATAAGACCCTAACATGCATCATCCTATTATAAAGGCCTTCGTGAATCGCAGTAGAGAAAACACCACTAAGTGATGTCGAGACTACCAAGCTTAACTAAGTGCAATACATAAATGTGACAAGCCAAGCGAGAAAAACCTCAAACAAATTCATAGAGATGAAGCATACGATTAATGGCATAGTTGGTTGATCTACCCAATAAAAAAGGTCAAAAAATTCGGCAATAAACTCCATATAAAACATGCAAGACTATCCTAGGATGAATGTAGTGAATGCAACCTAAAAAATCTAAGAAAGCAGTAAACGTGCAAATGCAAATGCAAACAAAGAACAAGATACTAATCAACACAAAGTCAAACAATACTTAACATCACGGTTCACATCCCATCCCCCTTACGATTCTTAAGCTAGCCCCTAGCAAAAGAGAATGAGTAATAAGAAGTGATACTAGATGTTACCGAACGGTTTGGCCTCGGTTAGCTGAGAGTGGACATGCGAAAGGCTAATCATCGGGATGGTAATCCCCATAAAAGTCCCTCCACATGTCGGACATGAGCTCATTGGACTGACGTAGAGCCTCCTGCTGCTGCTGGATAATCTGTTGCTTCTCCCACATTTGCTGCCTATCCTCTCGGTGATGCTCCTCGAATGTCTCCCAATCGCGGTTGTGCTGGGTGATGTGCCTGTCGAGGTCCTGTAGCATGGTCGCGATGTTGGCATCAATTCTGTCGAAACGGCCGTCGAGGTAGGTACGGAATTCAGAGAAGTCAAATCCTCTAGACCCTTGTGGTGCTCGAGGCGGTGCATGCGGTGCTCTATCGACAAACGGGATATCTGGGATAGGGGCTTGGCCAATATCGGCCTCCATATAATCCTCATGATCGGAATCACTCGGCTGGAAGGGTGCTCCTACATCAGCAGCGACAGCCGTGGGGTTCTTCAACTGATACCTATTGAGCTGCACCTCAATGGTCGAGGGTGAAAGGGCAGTGACCTCGCAATCCCCCTCCTCAATGTCATCGACCCCATGATATTTGCAGTAGGCTGTGATGAAGCTTGGGAAGATGAATGGCTTCCTCTTCATTTCCCAGTGGCGCTCGTACTCCTCATACATGATGTGCCCTATGTCGATCTGATGTTTGTCTATCAGGCAGTAGAGGAGCTCGGCGTAGTAGGGCTGAATCCACGAGTCATTCTTTCTAGGGATCAAGTTGGAGATGCAAAATTTCATCATCACCTTAACTTCAATGCTAAGGTCGCTCTGACTGATCCGTGTAGGCTCTCCCCCGATTTCTGGATATCGGTACTCCCTGTTGCAGATCACGTCTGTGATGTGTCTTCCTATCCCCCTAGAGGCCCTCGAATACAGGTAGGCATGGTGGCTCCCTGTGAATTCCTGATGCCCAAAATGGATGAATGAAGAAATGTACTCTGGTGTCCACGGTATAATCAGGCCCCGGACTAGTACCCCATTCTTCTCCTCGAGATCTGTGTATCCAGTGTAGAACTCTTGGAGGAGGCTCTCGACGTAACCTTTGAACCTGTTGGAACTGTACCATGCCCAATTCCTTTGTGACCCCAATCGTGATAGCGTCCTATATCCCGCTTTATCAACTGCGGACTCTGGAATGTCAATCCTCCTATCTGGGATGATCGATCTTCCTCCGTCGGCCAGCTCCACTTCTAGCCTTTGACGCACCTCTACCGCAGCTGCAGACAACTCGTACATATGGTGAGATGGTTGGGAGCTTGATGCTACTCCCTTCCCCTTTTTGCTAGAGCCGGCTCTCCTCGATCTCGGTGCCATGATTCCTACAAACAGCAATTAGTATCTTGTACGATGCAAAACAGACCTATGCATATGTAAATATACGAGTGAACAAACGAGCAATATCTTCAAAATCCAACTCCTCAAAAACCCAAAGTCTAGTTTAGCTATTTCATTACGCAACGTATCAATGTAACTACTACAATAACATATCACATTATGCTCTTGCTAAGTAACAAATGCCTTGAATCACAAGGTTGAATCCATACCATAATAATCAAAAAATCCAACATAAATCCTCAACTCCATAAATCATGAATTCTACCAATATATCCATCATTATCATATCAACAAACACATGTTTAAGCATGGAATGATAGTAAGAGATCCATTTCCTAACAAGATATATCATCTAATTGCAAAAATCTCAAATCAACAAACCAAGCCTAATTGAACATGCAATTGATAATGAATAACGAATCTAATCACATAAAACATCAACCCATACATCATACAAGCTTAATTGAAGCATAAATCAAAAATCCCCCAAATTTGAAAAATTAGGGTTCATGTGATAATACCTCAAATCCGGAGTTTGAATGAACTAGGAAGAGATTTGTTCGGATGAAAAGAAAGAGCACGTAACGGGCTTCGATTGAAGATAAAGAACACCCAAATTGATGGAAAGATGAAGAAGTTATGAAGGTTTGAAAGTTTTGTGAAAATGGAGGATTTTTTGAGTTTAAGTGAAGGAGAAGAGAAATGAGGAAAAATGGGGAGAATCCCCGTTTTTTCAATACTGCAGGCCGTGGGGCGATTTGCCCCACGCCTGGGGCGAACCGCCCCGCACGTCAGGAGCGCGCGCGCGCGCTCTGGACGTGGGGCGATTCGCCCCCCACCTCCTGAGGTGGGGAGACGATCGTTTCGAATTAAAATGCAGTTTTTAGTCTCCGAAAACCATTTTCCTCAAAAAAATCACTCGAAAAATCGCACTCGAACACAACATAAGCACATACGACACAGAAACGAACAAATTCACATATGAAAAGCAAATTGTTCAAGTATGAATGCATGCAATAAAGCGGTAAAGAAAGCGATAAAAAACCCCGGGTTGCCTCCCGGATAGCGCTATTGTTTAAAGTCTCTGACTCGACTCCTGTCTTTGCCTAGCTTTTCTTTTTGAGGGTACTAGACTTCCCCTTCACGGATCTCCTTCCCATGCCTCGATCCTGCGAATAAGAATGAACATAGACATTAAGACCACTATAATTAATGGTGTTAGAAATATCAGGTGGATCAGATATGGCGTGCAACACATGTTACTTGCCATCTACTTCAATAGTGCAAGTTCTTTGGTAGATGTCCATTACAGAGCGTAGTTTAGTCAAGAATGTTCGTCCTAAGAGTATGACATCCCCCGTTCCAAGTGCTGACGCCGGCATTATTACAAAATCGGTGTAAACAGAAGCTTCACCAATCTTGACTAATACATTCTTCACAACGCCCTCGAGCTTCACAAGGGATCCATCCGCCAGTTGCACAATAGCCTTATGCACAATTAGTTCTCCAAGGTTACTCTTCTCGAAAACATTCAAAGGGAGCACATTAGAGTAGGATCCCGTGTCTAGTGTGGCTCGGACATCTTCAAGTTCCCCAATCCCGACCTTAACATCGAAACTTTGAGGGAGTGGCTCGGGATCCTCTTGCTCCTCTTCACTCTTGTTAGTACCAAGGTCCTTCTCTTCTTCTTCGGCTTGTGGGTGCATTTCCCTCTTGCAACTCTCGCACTTAGCAACCTTCTTGATGGTGATTTCAACAGGTAGATCACCCACCAAGGTAATGGACATCGACTTCTCAGTGTTGCTAGGCAGCTTGCCTTGCTCCCTACTTGCTCCTCGGTCGATCAACTCTTGCATCTTTTGATGGGCAAGCCTAGTGCTCTCTTCCAACCCATCGAGCCTTGCCCTAGTCTTCTCGGAATCTTCTTCATAACGTTTGAGAAAACATTGTGTGTGATCATCCATCTTCTGCAAGTTCTCCATCAGTTGAGCCGACTTCGACTTCGATGGCTCTTTCGGAGCGGGGTTTTCGCAGTGATCATTACCATAGTTTAGCCTGCTACGGTCTTGGTTAGGGCCATAAGTTTGGTTAGCCGATACATATCCTTGATTGTTTCGGAATCCTCTTCTCCAAAATCCACCTCGAGGATTCCTACCGTCTTGTCCGTAGCTAACTTCTTGAGTACCAAACTCCGTAGCAAAGGCTTCTTCTTCGCCTCCTCGAGCCCAATTGCCATCGTCATACGCCAACTCCGATCTACACATATGATCCCCATGCCCATAGTTCTTGCGTATTTGGCATACTTCGTTCGAAGTTGTTTCGGTGGCGCTCTTGAGGACTTGCTTCAGTTCGTTGGTAAAGCACTCGAATTGATCCCCATTCCCCCTATACATAGGGGCTTCTTGAGTCGGTGGAGCTTCAGGTCCACGTCTCCTAACCATTGCTCTTGGGTCCTTAAACTGCGAACCCTTAGCAAGCCTTTCGAAAACTGCCCAGACGGCTTCTGCGGTTTCCTCCCAAATATTGCCTCGGCATTGGAAATCCACCACTTGTTGGTTCTCGAAGGTTAGTCCATTGTAGAAGTGTTGGACTAGGTCAGAAAGCTCAAAACCATGGTGAGGGCACTTGTTCGTGAGATCTTGGAATCTCTCAAACGCGGTGTAGATGGTCTCATCATAGTCCTGCTTGAATCCAGTGATTTGCGCTTTTAGCGCAGTAGTCAAGGTGTGAGGGAAGTATTTCTCCATGAAAGCTGAAAAAACCTTCTCCCAAGTGGCCAGCGAGCCTGCTGGTAGAGAACTCAACCATGACTTGGCTCTGTCGCCAAGTCCCATAGCAAAAACCTTCATCCTCAACTCGTCCGTTGTTATTTCAGCTCCGGGTCGTGGGAGTTGGTTGACGAAATCATCGATATCGTGCAAGTACCCCATCACATCTTCCCTTGCTAAGCCATAGAACCTCGGAAGTTGTTGGAATGCGTGGTTCTTGATTTCCAGATCTCGGGTTGCAGACGAAAGAACAATCGCCGGTCCCCTCATACAATCCTTGGTGGGTTGAACCCATGCTTTCAGTAGTCTAGCTTCTGCCATTCCGTCGATTTCCTTGAAAAGATTGTGTAGAGATTCAGAGAAATCGGTATCCTCTATTTCCTCTAGTGCACGCCTTTGAAGTAGTCGCCTTCTTTGGTGGTAGACTATGTCGATCTCAGCAAGTGGTGTTCCTTTAGATCGTGTATGTGGCATACACTATCTGTAACAAACTAGGAAAGCTGTATCAAAGAGATATTAAAAAGGAAATCTAAAACTAATAGAATTAGGAATCGAAAGCTGAAAATATAAACAAATTAAACAGAAAAAAGGAGTATAGTCCCCGACAACGGCGCCAATTTGATGAACGCGGATTTGTCGGGCTCCGAGCGAATTAAATATATTCGTTATTTAGCCAAAGGCAATCCACAACTACAACGAAAACCGTAGTGTAGCAGTAGAATGACTCGAGTGTCGTTCTCTCAGGACTATAACTAGCTTTATCTATTTAACTAGAGAATATAAAACAGCAGACGTAATAGCAAAGGGGTTTCTAACAGATAATGGAGATTGGTGATAGTATGATCCTTCAAAGCATAACGGGTCGATAATCATGCATAAATTCCTCGGTCTTGCATGGAGATCTTTGATCAATCTAATGTCCTATTGCAACTATTAAGCACTACGAAGATAAAGGTACTGACAAGTCAATCACTATTGTCCTATTATGTTCTGTAATTATTCAACACTACGAAGATAAACTCGCGTATAGGTCGACGAGGGTCCAATTGTGCATAATAATTAATACAACATACGAGAATTTAGGCTGAGCCTGATCAACGAAATAAAGCAATAACACGGAGTATAATGCGCGATATAGCCATTAGCATGATTATCTTCCTTTCGCTAAGAATTCACATACTACCACCAACGATAAGTTTAGCTACTCACAATAGGAACGCAATCAACAGAAATCATAGAGGAAAACATGTTGAAAGATATAAAATATAAGTAGAATAAACTGTAAGATACAATGTTACCGAAGGTTGTCAATCTCAGAAGAATTGCGATCCTACAAGCTCCAAACTGCTATCAAAAAGAGTCCCCTAAGCTACGAACCCCCAGAACAGGCTCTGGGAAGTCCCTACCAAAAACTACAGAGAAAGGTGAGAAAGTAGGTCTGGAAAAGTATGAATTTCGGAGAAAATCTGAGCAACTATATATAGGCTTCGAATAAGTGTGGGGCGGTTCGCCCCACACACCGGGCGGTTCGCCCCACGTCCCGGGCGGTTCGCCCGGGAGACTTTTTCGCGGAATTCCGCGTTTTCGACGCGTTTTTGGATTTCTTTCCCTTTTCGGACTCGGTTTCTGTCTTCTAGTGGCCTTCTAATCTCCAGATTCGACCCCTAGACTCCAAATCCTATCCGGAAACCTTCAGACACTCCAAATAGGCTTCTGGAACACCAATTCCTTGTCAACTTCAATATAATTGCCCAGAAATCCTCGATTTTCAACCAAAACCTGTAAAATATAATCTAAAGGGAAACGTGACACTATTCTAATAAAATGCACTAAAATATAGCTAAATTAACATAGAGGATAGCTAAAATAGGTGAAAAAGACTCAAATGAAAGTGTAAAATACACATTCATCACCTTGTTATTTAGGTTATTGGTTGTCTAGCAAGAGCATAATATGATGTATTGCATGTAGTAGTTACATTGGTATGTTGCATGATGAAGAAGCTAGGCTAGACATAAAGGTTTTGGGGAGTTCGATTGTTGATTTTATCACTTGTGTGTTTCGTTCTTACACTAGCATATGCATGAGTCAGTTTTGTGTCATACAAGGTACTAACTGTTGTTTGTAGGAACCATACCAAGGGAGAGGAGCACTCCCGTATGATTACTATGAAGTATTGGAGGGGGATCGATTACAACCATGTCAAGGAGAGTGATCTCGTTAGAGGTGCGTTCGAGCCACGGGCTCTTGCAACAACGTCGCGGATTATCCAAGACGAGGAGCTAGAGTACACCTGGAGTAAGGACTCCTATGCCTATTCATGCACCACCGAAGGGACAGAAACAATTATTACGTCAGCAATCCATCACAAGGACTGCAAAGTTCGAGTGAACTGGAAGGCACCGGGACGATCTTGCCGCGACGGGTTCAATCTTGAGTTGACAGTGGATAGAAGGTTCCGAAGCGCTAGCTTGGTTCCAAAACATAATGACATGGGTGCCCATCCCTTCTTAGGGGTGCCCCTTGACTGCCTCTAAAGGGAGCATCATATAGACATCGGTCGCATCAACCGTAGAGAATGTGGTCGACATAGGAAAAAATGAAAGACAACCTCCGGATACCCGAGCAGCTTGCTGTAACCTCCTCGAGGTGTAAAACGTTGGAGAGGGAGGCTCTGATACCACTGCTCTTTCCCCTTCAACAGTTCACAACCTATTGGAGAGATACCGGGTGGAAGATTCCATAACAGTGGCGGCCAATCTTGAAGATTCCCTTCGACAATGCAACTCTACTGGTGATGATGATGGTGACAGTAGTGACAATGAAGGCCATACGGACAATGATGATACAGATGTAGGAGTTGTTCCTATCCGGCCTATAAATGGAACTACCGTACCTACCAGAAGATCTGATGATCATCTATAAGGCTCCCAGAGCAGTCCCAATAACTCACAAGCAGCATACTCAGCCGACCGAGGCCAAACCATGCGGTAACATCTAGTATCACATCTTATTTCCTCATTTTCTTACTGCTAGGGACTAGCTTAATTTCATGAGGGGGGATGGGATTTAAGTGATCTAGTGTTATTAGTTTAGAGCTTGCCATTGATGGTTTAGAACTTGGTATTGGTAAGATAAGTATAGCACCTTGCATGTTTTATCCGTCTGCATTTGCATTTGCACGTTTACTGCTTTCTTAGTTTTTAGGTTTCATTCACTGCATTCATCCTAGAATAGTCTTGCATGTTTTATATGGAGTTTATTGCCGAATTTTTTGAACTTCTTTATTGGGTAGATTAACTAACTATGTCATTAATCATATGCTTCATCTCTATGAATTTGATTGAGGTTTTTTCGCTTGGCTCGTCACATTTATGTATTGCACTTAGTTAAGCTTGGTAGTCTCGACATCACTTAGTGGTGTTTTCTCTACTGCGGTTCACGAAGGCCTTCATAATAGGATGATGCATGTTAGGGTCTTATGGTTGTTTCCCCGAAAAATTATGTACCTAAGAGGCAACAAGTCTTCACCATGCTTTGAGATTGCTAAATGCCTAGGAAGGAGGTAGTGTGAGGTTGTGTGATCCTTTGTTTACAACCTATTCTTCCGAATAGGTTTGGGGAGGGGGTTGCACCATCATTAGACTTGTTTTTCGTTTTTTCATTTCTGTGTTGTGAGTTTATTTTTCCTTTCTCGTAAATTTTGTACTCCAACCTATTCTTTCGAATAGGTTTGGGGAAGTCGTTTGTGAGTCATTTTATTTTTTTTCGTTGTGCTATTGCTGGCTAAAAAATCGAAAAAAAAAGAAAGAAAAATTCCAGGAAAAAAGAAAAAAAAGAAAAAAAGAAACTGGAAAGAAAAAAAGAAAAAAAAGAAAAAAACCCAAAAGAGCAAAGAAGGGTCCAAAAAAAAGAAAGCCAAAAAGCAGTTTAGCAAAGTGTTGTGTCTCATTTTCCAATTCTTGTAATGTTCGTAATCGTGTTGTAATTTTCTATTTTTTATCTTTTGTTTTTGAGTGTCATCTGTTCTAGACCACCCTCGTCCTGCCATTCAGGAAGTGGTGAATAGCTTGAGAGATGGGTAGAATAGGGGAGTGTTATCTTGTATAGGGAACCCTCCTTCGTTTGATGAGAGCCAGTACTGGTTCGACCTCTTTGAGGAAAAGTCTTAACTTGGTGAACATCAGTAAGTCCTCAGTTTCATAGGCACGGGACAACCATTCGTATCTTAACATGTTTCATTACGTCGTCACTGACTAGGTCCAAGTAGAGAATGTTACGAGAGACTGTCTTGTTTTAACATAAGTGCTTATGTGGATGTGTATGAGTCAATCGAGGCATTCTTCAACCTATATTCATGTTTTGACTTATATGGTTTTTGTTCATATGTTTTTTGATAGATTCAGTAGATTAGTTCATTTTATTTGGCATGAGACTCCATTTTGTGTGTTGCATTGTTTTTTGCATTAGAGTCTAGCTTAGTTGCTTGAGGACAAGCAACGGTTCGGTTTGGGGAGTTTGATGAATGTGTATTTTACACTTTCATTCGAGTCTTTTTCACCTATTTTAGCTATCCTCTATGTTAATTTAGCTATATTTTAGTGCATTTTATTAGAATAGTGTCACGTTTCCCTTTAGTTTTTATTTTACAGGTTTTGGTTGAAAAACGAGGTTTTCAGGGCAATTATATTGAAGTAGACAAGGAATTGGTGTTCCAGAAGCCTATTTGGAGTATCTGAAAGATTCCGAATCGGATTTGGAGTCTAGGGGTCTAATCTGGAGGTTAGAAGGCCACTAGAATTCAGAAACCGAGTCCGAAAAGGGGAAGAAATCCAAAAACGCGTCGAAAATGCGTTCCGGGCCGAAAAATACTCCCGGGCGAATCGCCCGGGATGTGGGGCAAATCGCCCCACACCAGGCGAGTCGCCCGGTGTGTGGGGCCCTTCGCCCCACACAATTCGTAGCCTATATTTAGTTGCTCAGTTTTTCTCCGTTTTTCATACTTTTCCAGACCTTTTCTCTCACCTTTCTCTGTAGTTTTAGGTAGGAACTTCCCAGAGCCTGTTCTGGGGGTTCTTAGCTTAGGAGATACTTTTTCATAGCAGTTTGGAGCTTGTAAGATCGCGATTCTTCGGAGATTGACAACCTTCGGTAACATTGTATCTTACAGTTTTTCTACTTATTTTTATATATCTTTCAACATGATTTCTTCTATGATTTCTGTTGATTACATGACAACTATGAGTAGCTAAACTTTTCGTTGGTGATAGTTTGTGAATTCTTAGCGAAGGGTTGATAATTATGCTAATGGCTATATCGCGCATTATACTCTGAGTTATTGCTTTATTTCTTTGATCTATCTAAATCTCTATCTTCGTATTGTTGATTAATTATTGCACACAATTGGACAATTCATTGGTCTTTGACCTATCTAAATCTATATCTTCGTAGTGTTTGATAATTACAACTGGACAATTCATTGATCAAAGATCTCAATGCAAAACCGAGGATTTTATGCATGATTATTAACCCGTTATGCTTTGAAGGACCATACTATCACCAATCTCCATGATCTGTTAAGAAAAACCTTTGCTAAATCGTCTGCTGTTTTATATTTTAAATTAGATTAGATAAAGCTAGTTATAGTCCTTAGAGATCGACACTCGAGGTTATTCTACTGCTACACTACGGTTTTCGTTGTAGTTGTGAATTGCCTTTGGCTAAATACAAATTTATTTGATACGTTGGACCTGACATCCACGCGTTCATCAACTATACTCCTTTTTTCTGTTTAGCTTTTATATATTTTCTGCATTCAATTCCTAGTTTTAGTAGTTTTATTTTTTCTATTTGATCTCTCTGATACTCCTTTCTTAGCTTGTTACAGATAGTGTATGCGAAGTACACGATCTAGGAGAACACCGCTTGCTGAACCAATCGTTGAAATTGACAGAGTCTACCATCAAATAAGGCGACTACTTCGACGACGCGAACTAGAGGAAATAGAGGATACCGATTTCTCTGAATCTCTACGCAGTCTTTTTAAGGAAATCGTCTTAATGGCAGAAGCTAGACCATTGAAAGCATGGGTACAACCCACCAAGGATCGTATGAGGGGACCGACGATTGTTCTTTCGTCTGCAACTCGAGATCTGGAAATAAAGAACCACGCGTTCCAACAACTTCCGAGGTTCTATGGCTTAGCAAGGGAAGATGTGATGGGGTACTTGCACGATATCGATGATTTTGTCAACCAACTCCCACGACCCGGAGCTGAAATAACAACGGATGAGTTGAGGATGAAGGTTTTTGCTATGGGGCTTGGCGACAGGGCCAAGTCATGGTTGAGTTCTCTACCAGCTGGTTCGCTGGTCACTTGGGAGAAGGTTTTTTCAGCATTCATGGAGAAATACTTTCCCCACACCTTGACTACCGCGCTTAAGGCGCAAATCACTGGGTTCAAACAAGACTATGATGAGACCATCTACACCGCGTTTGAGAGGTTGCAAGACCTCATGAACAAGTGCCCTCACCATGGTTTTGAGCTTTCGGATCTTGTCCAACACTTCTACAATGGACTGACCTTTGAGAACCAACAAGTGGTGGATTTCCAATGCCGAGGCAATATTTGGGAAGAAACCGCGGAAGCGGTCTGGGCGGTTTTCGAAAGGCTTGCTAAGGGTTCGCAATTCAAGGATCCAAGAGCAATGGTTAGGAGACGTGGACCTGAAGCTCCACCTACTCAGGACGCCCCTATGTGTGGGGGGAATGGGGATCGATTCGAGTGCTTTACCAACGAGTTGAAACAAGTCCTCAAGAGCGCCACTGGAACATCTGTGTCGAACGAAGTTTGCCGAATATGCAAGAACTATGGGCATGGAGCTCATATGTGTAGATCGGAGCTTGCTTGTGATGATGGCAATTGGGTTCAAGGAGGCGAAGAGGAAGCTTTTGCTACGGAATTTGGTACTCAAGAAGCTACCTACGGACAAGATGGTAGGAATCGTCGAGGTGGATTTTGGAGAAGAGGATTCCGGAACAATCAAGGATACGCACCGGCTAGCCAAACTTATGGCCCTAACCAAGACCGTAGTAGGCTTAACTATGGTAATGATCATTGCGAAAATCCCGCTCCCAAAGAGCAACCGAAGTCGAAGACATCTCTACTAATGGAAAACTTGCAGAAAATGGTTGATCACACCCAAAGTTTTCTCAAGCGTTATGAAGAAGATTCTGAGAAGACTAGGGTGAGGCTTGATCGATTGGAAGAGAGCACTAGGCTTGCCAAAAGATACAAGAATTGATTGACCGTGGAGCAAGTAGGGAGCAAGGGAAGTTGCCTAGCAACACTGAGAAGTCGATGTCCATTACCTTGGTGGGTGATCTTCCTGTTGAAATCACCATCAAGAAGGTTGCTAAATGTGAGCGTTGCAAGGATGAAGAACCCCCAATAGCCAAGGAAGAAGAGAAGGACCTTGGTTCTGATGAGAGTGAAGAGGAGCAAGAGGATCCCGAGCCAATCCCTCAAAGTTTCGATGTTAAGGTTGGGATTGGTGAACTTGAAGATGTTCGTGCTACACTAGATACGGGATCTTACTCTAATGTTCTCCCAATGTGTGTTTGAGAAGAGTAGCCTTGGAAAACTATCTGAGCATAACGCTATTGTGCAATTGGCGGATGGATCCTTTGTGAGACCTGAAGGCGTTGTGAAGAACGTATTGGTTAAGATTGGTGAAGCTTCTGTGTACACCAACTTTGTAGTTATGTCGGCGTCTACACCAGGGATGGGGGATGTTGTTCTCTTGGGGCAAACGTTCTTGACTAAACTACGCTCCGTGATAGACATCTACCGAAGAACTTGCACCATTGAGGTGGATGGCAAGCGACATGTGTGGGGCCATATCTGATCCAAATATTCACTTCAATGCTTCTCACACAATTTAACTACTTTGGTTTTGCTGTCTATGTTCATTCTCATTCACAGGTTCGTGGCATGAGGAGGAGATCCATGAAGGGGAAGTCTAGTACCCTCAAGAAGAAGAGCTAGGAGCAAGAAGAAGTCGAGTCAAAGACTATAAACAATGGCGCTATCCGGGAGACAACCCGGAATTTTTATCGCTTTATTACCGCTTTATTGCATTGCATGCATTCATACCTTGAACAATTTGCTTTTCTTTTGTGAATTTGTTCGTCTCTATATCGTTTGTGCTTATGTTTATGTTTGAGTGAACTTTTTCGAGTATTTTACATGAGGGAAATGGTTTTCGGGGATAAAAAAACTGAGTTTTTCGGAAAGTTTCGTCTCCCCACCTCTGGAGGTGGGGGGCGAATCACCCCCCATGGGGGGCGAATCGCCCCACAGAGCCAGAGAGTTTTAAACTCTCTGGCAATGGGGGGCGAATCGCCCCCTGTCTTCTAGAAAGGTGAAAAGCGAGATTCTTCCACCAAACCCTCATTATTCATCTCCTTTCACCTCTCTTTCTCCAAAACTCCCAAAAAATCGAAAAACCTTCTTTCTACCATAATTTCTTCAATTCTCCATCAAAGTTTGTGTTCTTTAGCTTCAATCGAAGCCCATTACATGCTCTTTAATTCTATCCGAACAACTTTCACCCTAGTGCATTTGTTTTCTATATTTGAGGTATCTTCACATGAACCCTAATTTTTCAAATTTGGGGGTTTTCTGATTTATGCTTCAATTAGGCTTATATGATGTATGGGTTGATTGTTTGTGTGATTAGAAACGTTATTCACTATCAATTTCTTGTTCAAATATGCTTGGTTTGTTGGTTTGAGAATTTTGCCTACTAGATGTCTATGTCTTAAAGTGCATTGCTTCTTTTCCTTGCATTCCATATTTATGGTTGTGTTGTTGATGTGATAATGATGGGCATAATGGTAGAATGCTTGATTGATGAGTTTGAGGATTTATGATGCTAGAATTTTTGCTACTATGGTATGAATTGAGCCTTACGATTTAAGGCTATTTGTTGTCTAGCAAGAGCTTAATGTGATATGTTACATGTCTTCGATATGTTGGTATGTTGCTTTTTAGTTCTATAAGTAGCTAGACTAGACATGGAAGTTTTGAGGAGTTCGATTGTAGTTGTTATCACTCGTACGTTTCACTCTTGCATGTGCATATGCATAAATCTGATTTGTTGTACGAGGTACTAATAGATGTTTGTAGGAACAGGGAGAGGAGCACTTCCGTTTGGCTACAATGAGGTATTGGAGGCGGTTCGATCACAACCATGTCAAAGGGTTTGACAAGGACGTTCTGCATGAGTTCTATGTTGGGTCTACTAATCTTCAAGAGAATGAGAGTAATCTCGTTAGAGGTGCGTTCGAGCCCATGGACTTTTGCAACAACTTCGCGGTTTATCCATAAGGAGGAACGAGGATCCACATGGAGTGAGCACTCTTATGTCTATTCACGTACCACTGAAGGGATTGAAACCAATATTACTACAGAAATCTATCACAAGGACTGCAAGGTTCGAGTGAACAGGGAGGAACCGGGGCGGCCTCATCACAACAGATTCAGTCTTGAGTCGACAGTGGTGATGAAGATCTGAATCGCTAACTTGATTCTAAAACATAATGACATGGACACCCAGCTGCTCTTTGGGGTGCCCCTCGACTGCTTATTGATGGAGAACCATATAGACATTGGGAGCATCAACTGTAGAGAATGTGGGCAACATTGTGCAAAGAAGAAGAAAACCTCCGAGTTTCCGAGTTTCATCGCAGCTTACTGTAAGTTCTATGGGGTAGAGAACGTTGGTGAGGGAGACTCTAAGACCACTGCTCTTTCCCCTTCAACAGTTCACAGTCTATTAGAGAGATGCCGGATGGAAACCGCCATAACTGTAGAGGCTAATGTTGGGGATTCTCTTCGACAATGCGATTCTTCTAATGGTGATAGTGGTGACAATGATGACAATACGAACAATGAGGATGCCATGAATACTGATGGAGGAGTTGGTCCTATTCGATCTATGAGTGGAACTACCACCACCACCACGGGCTCCGATGATCACCAACAAGGGCTCTCGAGCAATCTCAATACCTTACATCTAGTGTACTCAGCCGACCGAGGCCAAACCACGCGGTAACATCTAGTATCACATCTTATTTCCTCATTCTCTTATTGCTAGGGACTAGCTTTAAATTCATGAGGGGGGATGGGATTTAAGTGAACTAGTGTTGTTAGTTTGGAGCTTGGAATCGATGGTTTAGAGATTGACATTGGTAGGATCAGTACAGTACCTTGCATGTTTTATCCGTTTTCATTTGCATTTGCACGTTTACCGCTTTCTTAGTATTTAGTTGCATACACTACATTCATCCAAGGATAGTCTGGCATGTTTTATGTGGAGTTTATTGCCAATTTTTTTAAATTTGTTTATTGGGTAGATTAACTAATTATGACATTAATTATATGCTTCATGTCTATGAATTTGTTTGAGGTTTTTCTCGCTTGGCTTGTCACATTTATGTTTGCACTTAGTCAAGCTTGGTAGTCTCGACATCGCTTAGTGATGTTTCCTTTACTGCGGTTCACGAAGGCCTTTATTATAGGATGATGCATGTTAGGATCTTATGGTTGTTTTCCCGAGTAATTATGTACCTAAGAGGCAACACGTCTTCACCTTGCTTTGAGATTGCTAAATGCCTAGGAATGAGATAGTGTGAGATAATGTGAGATTGTGTGATCCTTTGTTTGCAACCTATTCTCTCGAATAGGTTTGGGGAGGGGGTTACACTTTCGTTAGACTTGTTTTTCGATTTTCAGTGTGTGTTGTGAGGTTATTTTCCTTTTTTCGTAAAGTTTATACTCCAACCTATTCTTTCGAATAGGTTTGGGAAGGTCATTTGTGTGTCATTTTATCTTCTTTTTCGTTGTGCTACTGCTGGCTAAAAAAAAAAGAAAAAAAAAAGGAAAAGAAAAATTCCAAAAAAAGAAAAAAAAGAAAGACCCCAAAAACGCAAGGAAGGGTCCAAAAAGGCCAAAAAGCAGTTTAGCAAAGTGTTTGTCTCATTTTTCAATTCTTGTAATGTTCGTAATCGAGTTGTAATTTTTGTCTTTTGTTTATTTGAGTGTCATCTGTTCTAGACCACCCTCGTCCTGCCATTCAGGAAGTGGTGAATAGCTTAAGGCTTTGCTTGAGAGATGGGTAGAATAGGGGAGTGTTATCTTTTTTAGGGAACCCTCCTTCGTTTGATGAGAGCCAGTATTGATTCGACCTCTTTGAGGGAAAGTCTTAACTTGGTGAACAACAGTAAGTCCTCAGTTTCATAGGCACGGGACAACCATTCGTATTTTAACATGTTTCATTACGTCGTCACTGACTAGGTCCAGGTAGAGAATGTTACGAGAGACTATCTTGTTTAACATAGTGCATATGTGAATGTGTATGGGTCAATCGAGGCATTCTTCAACCAATATCCATGTTATGATTTGTATGGTTATTGTTCATATGTTTTTTGATAGATTCAATAGATTAGTTCATTTCATTTGGCATGAGAATCCATTTTTTGTGTTGCATTCTTTTTTGCATTAGAGTCTAGCTTAGTTGCTTGAGGACAAGCAAAGGTTCGGTTTGAGGAGTTTGATGAACGTGTATTTTAAACCTTCATTCGAGTCTTTTTTCACCTATTTTAGCTATCCTCTATGTTAATTTAGCTATATTATAGTGCATTTTATTAGAATAGTGTAACGTTTCCCTTTAGTTTGCATTTTACAGGTTTTAGGTGAAAAAACGTGGTTTTCCGGGTAATTAAATTGAAGAGAACGAAGAATCGGTGTTCCGAGGACTTTCTTGGAGTATCTAGAAGATTCCAGATGGGATTTTAAGTCTAGGGGTCGAGTCTGAAGGCTAAAAGGTCACTAGAAGGCAAAAACCGAGTCCGAAAAGGAAAAGAAATCCAAAAACACGTCGAAAACGCCTCTCTCGCCGACTGAAGCTCCCGGGCGATTCGCCCGGGATATGGGGCGATTCACCCCACACCAGGCGATTCGCCAAGTGTGTGGGGCGATTCGCCCCACGCGTGCCGAACTCCTATATATAGTTGTTGTTTCTCTACGTTTTTTCATACTTTCTCAGACCTTTTTTCATACATTTCTCATTAGTTTTAGGTAGAAATTCTCCAGAGCCTGTTCTGGGAATTCTTAGCATAGGAGATACTTTTTCTTATCGATTTGGAGCTTGTGAGATCGCGATTCTTCGGAGATTGACAACCTTCGGTAACATTGTATCTTACAATTTTTTCCATTCGTATTTATATATCTTTCAACATGTTTTCATTCAATCTTGCTATGATTTCTGTTGATTGCATGACATCTATGAGTAGCTAAATCTATCGTTGGTGATAGTATGTGATTTCTTAGCGAGGGTTCTTAATTGTGCATGATGGCGGTAATGCGAATCAGACTTTGAGTTATTGCTTTATTTCTTTGATCTATCTAAGCCCTCTATCTTCGTAGTGTTGAATAAAACGGAACACATTGGACAATTCATGATCAAAGATCTCTATGCAAAACGATCGGGTACTTCATGCATGATTATTAACCCACTATGCTTTGAATGATCATACTATCACTAACTTCCATTATCTTGATAAGAAAAATCTGTGCTAAGTCGTTTGTTGATTTTATAGTTTAAGTTAGATTCGATAAAGCTAGTTATAGTCCTTAGAGATCGACACTCGAGGTTATTTTACTGCTACACTACGGTTTTCGTTGTAGTTGTGAATTGCCTTTGGCTTAAAAACTAATTTATTTCATTAATTTGAATCTGATAAATTTCGGTTCATCATGGGGGAAGTTTCTCAATTATTTCGATCTTAGCCTTATCAACCTCAATCCCCCTTTCAGAAACCACATGTCCTAGAACAATGCCTTCTCTAACCATATAATGACTTTTGTCCCAACTCAAAGTTAGATTGCATTTGATGCATCTTTTCAAAACAAGATCTAGTCTATGCAAACACTCATCAAAAGCATCACCAAAGAGAGAAAAATCATCCATAAAAACTTCAACAAATTTGGTCACCATATCAGAGAAAACAGACACTACAAGAAATCTCATATTTAGCTACGACCATTTAGCTACGGAATAAGCCCAAAATCCGTAGGTAAAATGGACGGCCTACAGAATGCCTACGGAAAATAGATTCCGTAGTTAAATGTGTGGTGGCTAAATTATGCCTACGGATTATTGACCGTAGGCGGTTTAGCAACGGAATGGCCACATAATAGCAACGATCGTGTGGAGGACACGGGCAACAAAATTAGCAACAAAATTTTCCGTTGCTAAATTAATTCCGTTGCCAATCTAGCCACGTAAAAGGTTTTTATTATTATTTTTTTTATATTTTAATTACTCAACATTAGTGACCGAAATTCCCGTAGCTAAATTTACGTCACTAAAGTATTAATTATCCATTTTCTTTTATTTTCATTACCGACTAAAATGCAGATTCTTTTTCCCAGTTTTATACCACTCCACCTGTCTAATTGCGAAAACAATTGACAAATACTGAAACAAATAATCCCAACATCCATTAAAATTCTAAAGGAACAAAATATCATCAACAAATGTGTCAACAATGTACCAAATATCTCATAGAAGGTCAAATTATCTCATAAAACACAATGAAAAATGAAAGTAGTTTCAAGTGTCAATATCCAAATAATACTACTGGTGATTAGCCTTGAGTTGGTGCAAAGTTTTTCCGAAGGAGAGTTGGCCATCAGGAATATTTCATCGACCTATCCTGTTGTCAAATCCTTGTTTCTTTCAATAAGTTCCTTCTCCACCGCCTCCTGCAATCTAGATAGAGAATAAAATCAATACACCAGATAGAAGCAGGCTTCCAACGGTCATGCATCATTATGAACCCCATGATGCCAAATAATAATAGAAAAGACTAATCTGGTTCATGTTTACCGAAAAACTATATCTGCAGTGCCAGGTTGCAAAGGTAATTCAGTCCTCTTCACAAGCTTCATTATCTCAGTCATGAGTTTCACATCACTATGTTGTTTAGCATGTAGCTGTCACAATAAAACAGATTACATTTTGACATCCAATCAAATCTTAATACAGACGAAATAAATACTGGATGAGATCAAAAGAAGCAGAACATTCACATTTATAATATTCCTCCAAGAGGATAATTCTGTTGTTATTGTACTTGGATTCATTTCATACACTGAAGCCATATGGTGCCAAATCCACCCAACTTTGGCAACATGCACTTTAAACTACAACTAGTTTACTTGAGATAACATACTTTAAAAACAATGACAAACATGAGATTTTGGAGCATCAGCAAAATTTCAGCAAAAGAAAAGGCCATTAAAAGGAGTTTCTAAGATCTGCCACTCTAAGTAGTATAGAGAGAGATGCCTAGATTATGAATTCACGTGATTAAAGAACTGTAGTTGACAATACACCCAAGAGTACTTGGCAATTAAATTATCCTAAAAAGAAATGACCAATACTAACTTACTTCACAAGTCCATTTGCAGGAAATAGTGAACAAATCTTCTAGTAAACCATAATAAAAGACAAGATATCAACATTCTTACCAAAATCAATGGTCACCGCACGAATACAAGCCTTAGTAACTTCCATGCTAAGTGCGCGGTTGAAATCTTCCGCTATCCGAAGATTGGTTAGTCTCTGCATCACATTAAAGAAACTGAATTACAATTTCTTCACGAAAGAGGATTGATGAATAAATGTTAAGTACACAGACTAACGACCACTAACAAATATGCGAAGCCTCTTCAAAATATCAAAAAGCATCGTAATGTCTTCCGGGGTAGAACATTTTCCAATAAGAGACCACAACCAATAATTTGTAGGTGCAGTTCTTATCTTTGCCACTGAATTGAGCATCTTGTCATAAACTCCCTCCACACTATCTGCATCTGAAACAAGCCGAAAAAAGTAACTGCCAAGACCAAAAAACCTTCAAACTCGATTCCACAACAAGACAATACTTGCAGCCTGATCTCCAACAACAGTCTCTGTGGAAAACAATCTAATATCCCAAATCATCAACACTACATTTTTCGAGCTAATCGTCTCACCTAGTTCAGAGCTAACAATGCCTACACATTTAACACTTATCAGAACAATTCACATGGTAGGCAATAAATTGAAAATGCAAAACACCTCTAAAGGAAACTGATTTACAGCTTGATGAGGTAGAAACTGATTCAGTTCCAGTTAAAAAGAGAATCTCTTTCACATTATAATTCTAGACCGCAAAGTATGAATCCTAGTCCCTAGATCAAAAGTTTCCCGGCAAATGCACCAAGATTAACTTTCTAGAGAGATATTAATAAACTAAATACCCATCCTAAACTTATCCATCTACCTATTCAACTCATCTAAGGATCCAACCATCTATATCACACACGACCTAGTACATGAAATAATTAAACTAATAATCCAATGAAAAAGTTAATTACAATAATCAAATAAGTATACCTAAATGCTTGGATAATTCTAAATTTACGAAGAAGGTCGTATCAACCACAAGCATGAAGCAACCTTAAATCAAAATTATCAAATCAACTCAACCTGCAAATTTCAAAAATCACAAAAGGTACGGACAGAAATCAATCTAACAATCGATATCTACCTGAGCAATTCCACAAAGAATAACTCTCGACAAACTACCGAGGAAAACATGGGGAATGAGACAAGACAAAGCTAATCTTGCGGAGTTAAACCTTATCGGACCCGATTGAATAGTTATCTCTTCTGGCGGATTTTCTCTTTGCCGCAGGGAGATTCAGTGTGGAAGGAACCACGAAGAACCCTAGCATTTTCCCTTGAGATTTGTGATTTTTCTTTTTCTTTTGTAGCAGAGGAGAAGACGCCGGCGAGCAGAGGACAAGACACCACAGGACTGAAGTTCGATCGATTAAAAGAAAAGAATCTATCTTGCAGTTTAGTTCGTGAAGAAAAGGGGTAAAATAAAATAAAATTTAAGACTCTCCTTTGTATTTCCCTACGGAATTATATTCCGTTGTGAATTTTGCAACAGAATGTCTACGGATCTTGTGTCGTCTTGTTATTCGGTTGTTGTCCGTTGCTATTCCGTAGCTAACGTGCCTACGAACTGTCATTGCGTAGTGAATATAGCAACGGAATGAAGTTCCGTTGCTATTTTAGCCACGGACTGGTGGTCCGTAGCCATTTTAGTGACGGAATGGCAACCAACAGTTTGGTGGACTTGAGGTTCGCTTGGTGTCCGTTGCCATTCCGTAGGCATTCGGTAGGCCGTACAAATTCCCTAGGTATTCCGTTGGCATTTTAGCTACTAATTAGATTCCGTAGCTAAATTCCGTTGGTATTTTCAGGATTTCTTGTAGTGAGAAAGCATGCACATTTGAAAAGAGGCGGGGGCGTTACATAGCCCAAATGGCATCCTCCTATAAGCAAACGTCCCGAATGGGCAAGTGAATGTCGTCTTCTCCTGATCCTCCGGTGCAATCGGAATCTGGTAGAAACCTGTCAAGCCATCAAGAAAACAATAAAATTGCCGCCCCGCAAGGCGGTTTAGCATGTCATCAATAAATGGCAAAGGGAAGTGGTCTTTCTTTGTGGCGGCATTCAACCTCCTATAATCAATGCACATTCGCCATCCCGTGATTTTCCTAACAGGTACTAACTCTCCCTTCTCATTCTCTTCTACCGTAATCCCAGATTTCTTAAGAACTATATGGACGGGGCTCACCCATCGACTATCAGAAATGGGGTAGATCATATCGGCGTCTAGCAACTTAATCACCTCTTTCTTCACTACTTCTTGCATCGCAGGATTTATCCTACGTTGAGGTTGCCTAAGGGTTTGGCATCTTGCTCTAGAGTGATATTGTGCACACACCGTGTTGGGCTAATTCCCTTTATATCACTAATCCCCCATCCTATGACTGCAGAATTTTTTCTTCAGACCCCAATTAGCTTACCTTCTTCATTCGCTAGAGAGGTGTGAAGAGACTATCAGAGGTTTTTTCTTATTTTCCCCTAAGTAGACATACTTGAGGTGTGCAGGAATGGGGCTTTAATTCTAAGCTAGGCTCTTCTGGAAATTTTCTCTCTACCTCTTCTTCATCTAAAGGTTCAAGCACTTCTTCTCGTACGGGAATTTCAGGCGTACTATCCATCATCTCAACTATCTCCCTTGCTTCTTCGGATAAGTGGCACGTCGCAACCTGCATGGTTAGTGCCTCTTCAAGAGGTTCACGATTATCATAGCAATAATGAAATTCAGAAATTACAGAATCATAGCAATCGACAAAATTTAATTCTTCTACGACTTCCTTATCTCCTATGCTACATCCTACCAATTCAATTTTCTCACCCATTACCTCCATGGAGATTTTCTTGCCTTTGAGTTCAAGGCATGTATTGGTAGTGGCCATGAATGGTCTTCCAAGCAACACCACGTTCTCACGAACATGGCTCTTCCCTTCATCAACCGACTTCATGATCACAAAATCTGCAGGAATTATTAGTTTATGAACTCTTTCAAGGATATCTTCAACTATTCCCACAGGACGCTTCACGCTAAGGTCTGCCATTTGTACTACCATCTCGGTTGGCTTCACTTCTCCATGATCTAGAGCTTTATAGACTAAGTATGGCATGAGATTGATGCTAGCTCCTAAGTCGAGCATAGCCTTGGTGGACCGCCCATTGCCCATAGTAATGTCAATTATGAAGCTTCCCGGATCACGTTGCTTCGTTGGAAGTTCCGCAATAGAATTCACCGTCTCGATCCCATTCACTTCCCTCCCTGAAGAAATTCCTTTGTTACTCTTCACCTCCCGAAAGAACTTCGTGTAGGCGGGAATATTCTGAATTAACTCCAAAAGAGGTACATTAACTTCGACTTTAGAGAGGAGTTGGTACAGCGATGACTCCATTATATCCTTCTTGACCAGTTTGATTCTACTAGGGAATGGTACATGAGGTTTTGGGGGCACAAATGGATTGGAGGACTTATGAAGCACCTCCGTATTGTTAGGCGTATCCCCCGTAACCTCATCATCGACAATGTCTCCGTCGGGTGTTTCAGGTATATAGTCCTGCACTTGAGGTTCTTCCGAACTTTGACCAAGTTCTTGTTCAGTGCTTGTTCATGCATCGTTAGTCACAGTAGATTTAATATGTTTAGGGCGCACGGAATTGGGAATTGTAGTTACGTTTCCACCTTAGAGGAGTAGTTTCAATTCCTCGTACTTAGGAACCTCAGTAGTAACAGTTGGAAGTGGCTTGGGATCGACGAAAGCAGCTTCGGGTGTCGAAATAGGGGAGGTGGGGTCGTCCAGCTCCCTGGAGCTGGGGGGCGATTCGCCCCCTGTCCCGGGCGAATCGCCTGGGGCGAGCTGGGACGCCACCAGCTCTCTGCCTGTGGGGGCGATTCGCCCCCTATGTTGGGCGGTTCGTCCCCCACCTCTAGAGGGGCGTCTTCATCAAAAACCTTCCCATCTTCGAGTTTATGAACCTCCTCTACTTTTTCACACTTTAACAAGTTTAATTTCTCCAGTAGCTGCTCTGTTACTTCGACCCCTTCAAAAACTTTCGCTAAACGGAGATTATGTTCAACTTGCCCGACGTGTGCAATTTCATAAACACTTTCGATGGCCTTCATTCCTGCGTAAAACGTAAGTTCATCCTCCTCACTGATATCTTCGTCTTCAGAATGTCCTTCGTATAAGCCTTCAGTTTCACCCCGATTTGAATCCCCATTGGTGACTTGGCTCGACATTAGCCTCTCAGATTGTGCAAAACCACTGGCGTACCTTCGAAGGACCTTCTCTGCCTCTTCTACTGTACATTCTTCTAATCCTCCACACATCCCATCCACTTGAATCCTAACATCATCACGTAGACCACCAACAAAATACCAAATCAGCTCCCCGTCGTCGAAACGGTGATGGGGGCACTCACGTTTATTCAACTCAAAACGTTCGTAGGTGTCACAAAACCGCTCATACTCTCCTTGCTTGAAGTGTTCGATCCTATTTCGTAAGGCAATTGTCTCATCGTAAGGCATAAATCGCGCCAAGAACTCCTCTACTACTTGGCTCCATGTTTTCAGCGATCCTGGTGCTAACCTGGATATCCAAAGCCTTGATTCATATCCTAGAGCGAAAGAATATAATCTCCTGCATAATTGGTCCTCAGTGAACCCCTTTGCTGGAACTTTTGCAATTTCTTCCTCATAGGATCTAATGAAACTTAATGGATTCATCCCCACTCCGTCTTCGAACCTCGGTATGTCTCTCACCACTGAACTTGTCGCTGTAAGAAAAGGTCAGAGTTACCCCTAGGGTACGCAGCGGAATTTGAAAAATTTTCTTAACATGCAGGTTAATTGATTATGTATATGCCGTATATATTTAAACACGTCAATTAGAAGACTTACAATACTCCAAAAGCAAGCACAACTTCCAAGTCTTCGTAATAATCCGGTGAATCTGCTCCTTCGACGAAGTCGAAGATATCTGCAATACTTTGATTATCTACAAGACAATAAAAGTTAGTTTCCAGCTCCTAGAACCTCAAACTTGGTATCCACGGATGAACAGCCTATCGGAGGAATGCTAGGATATTTTTTGTGTAACCAAGAAGATGGGGCGGCGGTTTTCCTCCGGTGAGGGTGGCGCGTGCGTGGGCTATGGAGAGGTAGGGGAGAGCTTTTTATTTTCTCTAAGAAAACTGGTAGAATAACTCTATGAACGTCTATTCAACTAGTTTTTTAAAAGCTCTCTAATAGTCTACTATATATAGTAGTCAATAGAAGCCTAAAGCATAAGCAATTAGACTTCGTAAAGGAATAAGAATCTAATTCTTATCGCACTAGGAAACCAATTTCAAGTCTAGATTCATTCCCAATCAAATTAAAACTCAATCAGGAAAATCGAACTTATCCCTTGGACTTCTAATAGAGGAAGGAGTCGAACTCCTTCCCCTACTCCATCTCGCGCGCGCGCGCGTGTTTCATGGGAGATAGGTGGGTCCCGATTTTGGGATCCACTTATAGTTCTAAGGCAATTCAAACTCCAAGTAGATTTTGCCCATGTGCATATGTTAATTCTAAATTAACATACCCTTTCAAATCAAACCTCTATTATATTTCTAAAATATAATCTTTAATTGTACTTAAATAAAATACAATTAATTAGCCAATTCAATTAATAATTCCAAATCATTAATTGAGCCACTAAATATTATAATTAATTCCAAATCAATTATAATCCATCAATCGCAATTAATTCCAAATAAATTGCGATTCCATCTTCAAGGATATTCGGATAAGCTGAATCACCACATAGTGTGACCCATAGGGCCTCACTGTATTAAGCAAGTCCTAGACTAGGGGAAATGGAATTCCTAGACGGTTCCATTTGCAATATTAATACATGAGGACGTTTGAGAGGTTTCTCAAAGCAAACCCTTTCGTTGCGAAGTCTGTTGCGCTCAACGCGGCGATGGTAACGTCCCTTTATCTGACTGACTCGAATGCATCTAGGATCGACGAAGTGTCTATCCCAATAATACATCCACGGGCGTCTTCAGTGAGTTGCATGGTGAATCCAATATCTATTATGACCATCATAATAATATTGATACGCTGGCCAGCGGTTTTACCAATCACAACTATGAACGACTATGAGCAGTGCTCTCCTGTGCTACACATGAGAGATGAATCCTTCACAGAAACACTTATCATCCCCATTTGTATGTAGCCATACAACCTGGATCGTGTCTTAGGTCAACTGCTTATTCAGAGCTGACATCGACGGGTCCACCAAGGATATGGGGCAACAAATGTGATGATAAAGTCCTGTAAGTCCAAAGGACGACTGGCATCACTTCGACAACTTACCGGTTCCCATAGACACTTCGGTGTAGAGTATACATCGATGGGAGTGTCCGGTGGGTACTTCCATTGTTTGGCAATCATCCTTCGAACAACTATGCACAGTTATGGGAACGTTTCTTGATTGTCCAACAATCCGTTCCATGGCCGTGGGATCGGCTCACACTTGCTCCAACAAGTATAACCTCCACGCATACTAGTCTCAGATGGTTCATTCAGACCCCTACATCCGAGATGAACCTCGACTAGGGAGAGTTTGGGATAGATGATAACTCACATAGCTCCCACTATCTGTGTCATCGGTCATCTATCCGAGGGGACATGTTTAATATCAGTACAGACAGGAATAGAGATATGACATGCTGCATGCCTAGTGTAATATAAATATGAAAGCGATACTCAATAGTCAAACAACAAACATATATTATATTACGTTGACCTGTGTAATAGTACATATATGCCCTCTATAAGGGCTGCATGCCCTTAATAAGGACTGTCTCTAGGACATATACACTATCAGTCGCTTCGTACCAATTCAACTCTTTCTCCAAGTATACAGCTGAACTTCTTCTAACTTTCGAGAATTGTGGCATCATGCGAGCTTTCATGGACGTCATACCTGAATATCTGTAACAGGAGTAACTCAAAACTGAAAATTAGTCCTGTTAGAAGTCGTAAAATTCTGGAAACAAATTAACTACTAACTCTGAGAATTGAATGTTGAAACTATAAATAAGCTAAAGAGAAAAAAGGAGTATAGTCCCCGACAACGGCGCCAATTTGATGAACGAGATTGTCAAACTCAATTAATCAAATAAATTTGTTTTTAGCCAAAGGCAATTCACAACTACAACGAAAACCAAAGCACGTAGTGTATAAGTAAAATAACCTCGAGTGTCGATCTCTAAGGACTATAACTAGCTTCATCAAATTTAACTTAAACTATAAATAGCAAAACACAAATTTTTCTTATCAATATGATGGAAGTTAGTGATAGTATGATCATTCAAAGCAACGGGTAATAATCATGCATGAAGTACTTGAAGTTTGTATAGAGATCTATGATCATGAATTGTCCTACGTGTTCCTTTCAATTCAACACTACGAAGATAGATGGCTTAGATAGATCAAAGAAATAAAACAATAAATCAAGTCTTAAACGCGCGAAGCCACTCATGCATAATCAAGAACCCTAGCTAAGAAATCACATACTATCACCAACGACAGATTTAACTACTCATATTGCAATCAACAAGAATCAAACCAAGATTGAATGAAAACATGTTGAATGAAATAAATAAAAGCAGAAAAATCGTGAGTTACCAACGAAGGTTGTCCATCTCCGATGAATTGCTAACTCACAAGCAAGAATTGAAAATCAAAGATGTCCAATCTCTATGCTAAAGCTTCCAAATCAATAAGAAAAAGAGTCTTCTATGCTAATAATTCCCAGAACAGGCTCTGGAGAATTTGTCTCTCAAAATAATGTGAAAAGGTCTGAAAAACGTAGAAAAATAGGCAAAGATATATATAGCTGCGGAAACTTCCCAGGCGAACCGCCCCAGATGCCGGGCGATTCGCCTGGTGTGGGGCGATTTCCCAGGCGGTTCGCCTGGGACATCCAGACTGGCGAGAGCGAGATTTTTGGTCTTCTTTTCCTTTTCGGACTCGGATTTTGCCTTCTAGTGACCTTTAAGCCTTGAAACTCGTCCCCTAGGCCTCAAATCTCATCCGGAACATTCTAGATACACCACAAATGTCCTCGAAACACCAAAACTTTGTCCTCTTCATCAATATTGCCCATAAACATACGTTTTTTTACCTAAAACCTGAAAAATGCAAAGAAAAGGGAAACGTGAGACTATTCTAATAAAATGCAAAAAAATATAAGCTAAATTAACCTAGAGGATAGCTAAGTTGGTGAAAAAGACTCGAATGAAAGTGTAAAATACACGTTCATCAATCACCAGATTTAGATTTGTAAAGAATCGTACCTTTGGCTTGGACCGGAACTTTGGAGCCGTCTCCGAAAGATACATCTCCTTGTGAAGGTTCTTCCAACTCCGTAAACATCTCCTTCTTTCTGCACATATGATTGCTAGCTCCGCTATCGTGATACCACGTGGAATATTCATCTCCATCAACACCTTTATGGATGAACAATGATGTTGCTCCATCATCGTTTTCGACACTGGCGTCTACATAATTTACTTGATGCTGACCTCCGATGCATTGTGCTTGTCGACACTCATTGCTATAATGTCCAAACTTATGACAATTATAGCACTCAAGATTCTTTTTATCAAAAGTCTGCCAACTTACCCATTGATTGCGTCCACCTCCTCTATAGCCTCGTCCACGTCCTTGACATCGGCCTTGCAGTGCAAATACTTCTTGACCAGCACCGTAATTATGTCCTCCTTGTCTCGGATAAGCTCCACGGCCTCCTCGACCACGATAATAACCGCGTCCACGATTGCCTCTTCCTCGAGTTGATGCAAGTTGTTGGTCCCTTTAAACAACAAGAAAAGACTAGGGGGGGGGGGTGAATAGTCTTTTCAAACTTTCGTCGTTTAAAACTTTCTCAGCAAGGACTTATTACTTTTCAGTAATGAGTTTGCTGATACTTAACTTTCTCAGCAAGCACTAATTACTTTTCAGTAACGCGTTTTGCTGATACTTAAAATCAGAGAGCGGAATTCTTTGTACAATAAGTGCTTCGTCAGTAAGTGATAGTTTTAGCAAGTGAACAGAGTGATAGTGTACATATAGATATGCTTTGCTGAAAACTAAATGCAGTAACTAAATCACCCAAACACTTTTATAGTTGTATCTAAGAGTGGCGTAATCTCTCAACTAATCCACTTTGTCCTTTCTAGGACTGAATACACTAAGAGAAGTTTGAGGTTCCTTACAAAACCTATCTAGAGCGATTCAACAGAAACCAAAGCACACTTGCTTCGTTTCCAACCTAACTAGAGAACGAAACCTTGTTCTCCACCAAACTTGGGACTTTTAATCAGCAACACTATGCTCGATTAAGCTCCCCCTGAATTTCACGCCTGAAAGGGTGTATTTTCAGTTAGAGAGGTTTGGGATGAGATAACTTGATTATAACTTATTCAGCTACAACAAGTAATCTAAGAAACAAAACTTTGAATACTTTGCCGTAAACAAGTTTGATTGTTTCTGGTGTCAAGACTTGTTCTTGTTCGAAAGAAAGAACACTTAACTAATTTCTTAGCCGTGTATGTTCTACTTCTTCACAAGTAGCTTTTTCAAGCTTTAAGTCTTGGAACGGATCAATGGCAGTAAAGATTGTTTGAAGGGTATGTGAGTTTGAGCACAAGTGAGAGTTTGATCACGTTAGTTCACACACTTCAACTCTTTGTCGGATGACCTATATTTATAGTGAATCAAGGGAGCCGTTTGAATTTCGAATTCTAAGGCCTTGTTCCTTAAGATGTCACTATCTTGCTTTTGTACTTTCAGCAGCGTCCTTTATTTCTCTTCTAGTCTTCATATCCTTCGCGTGCATGCTTTGCATTTAATGTTCATTTGAACGAGATTCAAATATGAACGTTGGAGCGCAAATGCAAGTACTTTCAGCAAGGAGGTCACATATGTTTTTCAGCAAGTGGTCAGTCTCAGTTTTAGCAAGCACAACCTAGTCTGTCGTTTAGATTTTCACTTATGCAAGCTGTTGGTGAAGTTTCCACTTTCTAAGCAACATGTGCCTTTGTAGATACCATCTTCAGAAATCTTCTAGTCTTCAGTCTTCGAATTCTTCAAGTTTCTGAACGGTTCTAAATGCTTCAATAGTTTGTTTGTGTAAACAAAGTACATCATCAGCAAATACTTCAATAGGTTGTTTTTCTTTTCTGAAAACAAGATACATCATAAGCGGTTAAAACACCTATCTAGCACCTACTCTAAGTCTTCAGCAAACGTTCCTCTTTTATAATGTCCTATAAAATTCTAAATTCCTATGGACCTTAAGAGTACTAGTTACTGGACTTTCCTTAATTTAGCATGGTTAATTGCTCATCAAAATTACAAGTTTCCTAACAAATTTTCCCCTTTTTGATGTTAGCAATCCATGGCTAAATTAATTGGTACCCTTTTAGAGGTTTCTGATGTTGAATAAATCAGTTGATTAATGCAAGCATACTGGAATAATAAAACAGTAAGCATAAGTAGATTGCATAATCAAAAACCAATAAGAGTCAAAAGCTTTATTGCTGATAGTTATCTTTCAGTAAGTTTACAAGAAAGTTCAGAGATAACTACACAAATCAGCAAACAAAACTAAACAAAGCTTTTACAAGGGACTTAAGCTCTTTCAGCAGAAGATTTTCTCAGAATCTCCCTTACACTCTTCTCAGCAAGCGCAGAAAATTCAACACAGTCCTTTTCGTAATCTTCAAGTAGCTTACGGACTTCGAGCTGAATGATCCTTGCGTTCTTGCAGGCGGTATAATGATGTTTTTCAACATTCATTTCTTTGTAGTGCAACACCCACAAGTGCATGACCCAATTGTTGGCATGGAGAAGTTGTGTATCTGAAATTCCCTTGTTAGCATGAATCTTCCTTAACCAGAGAAGATCTTCTTCTTGATCCTTGGCAGTGAGATAGAAATACTCATAAGGAATCAAGCCATATTTCTTCTTTGACTTCTTGGTTAAAGGGTCAGAGTAATAAGCAACATCAATTGGTTTAATTAAATTAGGTTCTTGCTTCATTTGCTTGCAAATTGATGTTCTTCTTACCAAAACTTCCAGATTCAGCCATCTCCCAGCAATGTTTCTTGGGTAGGGAGGAGGATCCCTTTCATTTCTTTTCACCTTCAATTCAATCCAAGTGTACGTTTGATTCAGTACAGCAGTTGGAAAGAAATCATTTACTAATACATCTTCCAGCTTTAAGATCCAGCAACCATGAACATTTCTGATCACATTTTGAGTTGTTTCCTCATTGCTGGTCTTTGTATATTGAATGCTGGAGCCAATGGCAATGCTGGCTAGCCTCTTTTCTTCCTGTCTTTGCCTTCTTCTTCTTGACTTTGCATTTTCTTGATCTCTTGCTGAAGATCTTGAGTCAGAAGAGAAATGTTTTGAGTGGCCAGACGGAGTTAGGGATGTGATTGGTCTAGCTCTTATTGCTTGAGCTATTGTCTGATTGTCATCATCATCATCATCTTCATTCAGATCTTGATGACTCTCAGTGTGACAGTATTCATGAGTTTCAGCAGAAGGTCTTCTCTTTTTCGGATTTGCTGAATTCAACTGAGAATCTGTTTCAACTTGTCTTTTAGAACTTTGCTCTCTTTCAGAAAGAGGTTCTATTGTCAATGGCGCTTCAGCAGGGGTTTTCTTTCTTGAAGATATTCTTTGTTTATCTTCCCCCTTAGACATGGATTGCATCATTGGAGTAATGTGCAGAGAAAAGAACTCATTGCAATTTTCAGCAAGAGTGCTTAGGTTATTGTACTTAAGAATAATTGCATGCTGATCAGCGGTCAGCTTTGACAATTCTTGTTTTATACTCACCAAATCTCCTCATGTCTGCGCTCATTTTCGACTTTGTCTTCAATGAAAGTCTGAGCCTTTTTGAATGCAGACTTTGCCAGTTTGAGTGCTTGACTGACATCTTCTTCATAGCTTTTGTGATGTATGCTTATGTATTTCTGAGCTATGGTAAGAGAAGTATTGCGTTTCAGCATAGTAGCCAGTATTTTGCCTATGTCAAGCGGACTCTCAGCAAGCAGTGCATCGTCATCTGCTTTGCAGACTTTGTGGAATTCCATTAGTGCCAAAATTCTTGGAGTAAAATCCTCCACATGTGGAAACAGCACTAAAGAAGGAGTTAAGGAATGAACTTTAAGCTAAGTAGCGAATTGATCATCTTTGGTCAGCAAATGGCTTCTTATATCATCTCCTACATCATTTTCATCATCAGGAGGAGGAATTGTAACCACGGCGGGTTCAACTTTCTTTGATTGATCGTCTTCATTTGCCGAGAGATCTTCTTCGTCATCAGATTCATCAAGGCCAGCAACCTTGGTTCCTAAATCTGTAGCTTCATTCCCTTTTGGTTGAGTGGTTGCTGAGGGCAACGCTTGAGACTCAACAACTGGAGTTTCACTAGTAATAACTTTTGATTGAGTGGCTGCTGAGGGCAACGCTTGAGACTCAATAACTGGAGTTTCACCAGTAGTAAGTGGAAGGGAGGGGACTTCCGTAGGCTTCACTCATGAAGATTGAGCAATGTCTAGATTCTGCGTATGCCTTGCATGAATCTGTAGACTGTTTTGTAGTGCTCTTTGATAATCTTCATCCAATTCTTCATCTTCAAGGTTTGGTTCAGTGATCTTGGCATCGAGTAAAGATAACTCGGCATCAGAAAGCTTGTTTTTGCCTAAATTCATTTCAGCACGCTTTCTGTCGTACTCTTCTTCAGTTTCAGCAACTTGTTCAGTTGTTGGAGTACTTGTCTCAGCAGGAGCAGGATTGGATTCTTGTTGCTGACTTGGTGTGTGATCAACTTGCTGATTTTCAGTGTCATGACGTTCAGTCTCAGCAACTGTCAGTTTAAGTCCACCAGCATCAGGACTAGGACCTTGATTATCATCATCGTCATCCTTTTTGTCCTTAGAATCTTTTCCTTCATCATCACTTGGATCTTTAGGAATGTTCTCATCCTCTTCTTCTTCATCATCGTCCGTCAGTATGACCAACTCAAGATGTTTGTATATTACAACACTTGTAACTTCCTCTTCTTCATTGATTTTGTGGGGATCAGCCACCACGGGTACAAAGGAACCCTTGAGCATCACAGCTTGTTCAGCTGGAGAGCCACTCTTGAATTTAGCTTTCATATTCTCTCCGATTAGAGCAATCAGAGTGGAGCTCATGAGATGAGAATATGTCCACTCTTCTGGAAGTATTGAGTGCACAAACGTCTCGAATTTCAGCAGAGAAAGTCGCTTTTTCTCGTTGGACAGATGGAGGTGAAGATCAGAAAAGTCCATCATTTTGTACCTTTTCCAGTTGCTGACAGACTTAGCAACTCTGGTCAAGGTAGTTTTCTTGAAGTCTGAGTAAAGTTCCTTTGAACTTACTTTCGGATCTTCTGTGATGTGAACCACTTCAGTGGTCTCCTTTTGAGCCTGAAAAATAATAAAATTAAGTTCAGGAAAGTTTTGGAGAATAGTTTTAGAGTCAAAAGCTGGAACATGATTTACCTGCTGAGATTCAGCAAGCTCATGTTGCACACTTGTTTGTGCTGGTACTATTTCCATTGCTGCAGGAGCTTGAGAAGCATCCTTGAATTGTTCATCCTGAAATAATTTTAAGTTCGATACAAGCACTAAGCTTTCAAACTTAGTTGAATTACCAAAAACTTTATCTACCTGCTGATGAACGCGGGTTTGTCAGGTCCCGGTTCAGTCAAATATATTTGTTATTTAGCCAAAGGCAATCCACAACTACAACGAAAACCGTAGTGTAGCAGTAGAATGACTCGAGTGTCGTTCTCTCAGGACTATAACTAGCTTTATCTATTTAACTAGAGAATATAAAACAACAGACGTAATAGCAAAGGGGTTTCTAACAGATAATGGAGATTGGGGATAGTATGATCCTTCAAAGCATAACGGGTAGATAATCATGCGTAAATTCCTCGGTCTTGCATGGAGATCTTTGATCAGTCTAATGTCCTGTTGCAATTATTAAGCACTACGAAGATAAAGGTACTGACAAGTCAATCACTATTGTCCTATTGTGTTCCGTAATTATTCAACACTACGAAGATAAACTCGCGTATAGGTCGACGAGGGTCCAATTGTGCATAATAATTAATACAACATACGAGAATTTAGGCTGAGCCTGATCAACGAAATAAAGCAATGACACGGAGTATAATGCGCGATATAGCCATTAGCATGATTATCTTCCCTTCGCTAAGAATTCACATACTACCACCAACGATAAGTTTAGCTACTCATAATAGGCATGCAATCAACAGAAATCATAGAAGAAAACATGTTGAAAGATATAAAAAATAAGTAGAATAAACTGTAAGATACAATGTTACCGAAGGTTGTCAATCTCCGAAGAATTGCGACCCTACAAGCTCCAAACTGCTATGAAAAAGAGTCCCCTAAGCTACGAACCCCCAGAACAGGCTCTGGGAATTCCTTACCTAAAACTACAGAGAAAGGTGAGAAAGTAGGTCTGGAAAAGTATGATTTTCGGAGAAAAACTAAGCACTATATATAGGCCTCGAAAAACCACGGGGCGGTTCGCCCCCGGGTATTTCTCGCGGAATTCCGCGTTTTCGACGCGTTTTGGATTTCTTCCCCTTTCCGGACTCGGTTTTTGACTTCTAGTAGCCTTCTAACCTCCAGATTCGGCCCCTAGACTTCAAATCCTATCCGGAAACCTTCAGATACTCCGAATAGGCTTCTGGAACACCAATTCCTTGTCAACTTCAATATAATTGCCCGGAAATCTTCGAATTTCAACCAAAACCTGTAAAATAAAATCTAAAGGGAAACGTGACACTATTATAATAAAATGCACTAGAATATAGCTAAATTAACATAGAAGATAGCTAAAATAGGTGAAAAAGACTCGAATGAAAGTGTAAAATACACATTCATCACCTGCTGAGCAGGAGGTGTGGATTCTGGTGCAGAAGTTTCAGCAACGTTCTGACTTGTATCTTGAGAAGTCTGTAAAGAAATCATTATATTAGGAAAAGAATGAGTTTCATATAGTGAAGTTTTGCTTATGCTTGAGTTAACTACCTGCTGAAGAAGGGCAGGTGGTGACTCAGTCCTTTCAGCAACGACAGTTTCTTCAGTATCTTCGACTTGTTCTTCAGCAGACTTCTTTTCTTGCTCTATTTGAGAAGGCTGTGCGGGTTCAGCAAGCTCCCTTGTCTCTGAAATGACAAGTTGAGCAGAGACATCTTGACCTTTGAGTTCACTACTGGTCATGAAAATATCTACAGATTTGTTGGAGGTGTCTTCAATCTCCAATTCCATTTGCTGACTCAGTTCTGTCAGCACAAGCTGAACTTTGTCAATGGATGTTTTCGGTGAACTAGGTCAAGTATTCTCAGCATCACGAGATGTGTCGTCGAATAATGTCTCTTGTGGTGTTTCAGCAATTTCTGGGACTTGAACCATTGCAGTCTCAACAACTGGTTCTTCAGCAATCACCGTCTCAGTAACTGCTGAGGATGTCGTTTTTCACCAATTAAATTTGTTTAGAAGCCTAAGAACACTTATCACTACACAAACTAGAGTGCAATGGCAAGTTGTCCCCGAGTGTCGTTCTCTCGGGACCTAACGTGGCTTTGTTTGTGGTTTTTGCTAGTTATTTCAAACAACGAGTTCAAATGTTTGTAGAATCGCTTTCTTAGAACAAAGCTACGAGAAATCAGATTGTTGTAATCAATTTTGGAAAACGGTTGGTGGTAAAAATCAAATACACATGCATGGGTTACGGATATGCTCACAAGTTCAGTGCGTAAAACCTTCGATCAAGTCTGCTAAGCAACTCGTCTAGGTAACTTTCAAGACACACATCATAAAAGACCACTATCAATACTTTAGAGGTGCTTGTCACTAACACCATTTATCTAGCATGCTGCAAATCTCTAACATACAACCCTATAGCTTTCATTGACCAAGAGCTTGTCACTATACTCAATTCGAATATATTTTATAGGCAACTAAGAGTTATATGAAGGAATTTGCAGCAAGATTGAATCACAATTTCATGTAAGCATAAACATAACCCATAGCATACATATTCTACATTCTACCACCAACTCAAAGGATTTAGCTACACATATTCATCATCATATACATCAAATCATATGAATTGTAAATAGAATACATCAAATCAAACTACTAGACAAGAGATAATGATACAATGTTACCACCAAGCTGTCACTAATCGGTGGGCATTCATGAAAACCTCTCCGTAGATAAAACAATGGATGCAATCCTATGCCAAAACCTTTAATCCAATCTAAAATACAATGAAATCTGAGTTTTCTCTGAGTTTTGGGGCTTAGGAGCTCTCCAAAACGAAGCTACAGTTCAAAAGTATCCAAAAAGTAACAGAAGATCAGATCTAAGAAGGAAAATCCGAAAACGTAACCGCTACCAAGCGGACCGCTTGGCGAGGCCAAGTGGAGCGCTTGGCAAGCGAAGCGCTTTGGCCCTCCAAACGCTACGCTTGGCTGCTGTGCCAAAGCTCCTGGAAAATGAAGCGGAGCGCTTCACTATTCCAGGCGCTTAGCTTGGCTCCTGGGCAGATTTTTGTCTTCAAACTCAATCTTTTTCCCTCGTACGGCCCTTGGGTGCCTTGGACTCATCCTTCTCAATGATTATTGATGCTCAAACACTCACGAACAAGCCGTGGAGATCAAGGAACTTCGACGGGGCCATTTTCTATCAAAAAGGCTCGTTTTTAGCTCCAAAAACGCCATTTCGTACCTAAGTGCCTGAAAATGCAGAAAACAATAAACGTGACACTATTCTACAAAACTAACCAAAAAACAAGGCTAAAAGACAGCAAAAGAAGGTAAAAAAGACAAGATGAACGCGTCAAAAATACGTTCATCAAACTCCCCAAACCAAACCTTTGCTTGTCCTCAAGCAACAAACTATCCTAAATGCAACACAAAAGGAGTCTCATGCCAAGTAAAGTGAACTAATCTATTGAATCTACCAAATGCTTATGAACAAAACCAAATGAGCATGACATGCAAGTAGGTTGAAGAATGCCTCGATTGCAAATATACAGATTCTCATGTGCACTTGGTTAAACAAAGCAGTCTCTCGTAACATCTTCTACCTGGACCTGGTCAGTGACGACACAATGATGCATGTTATCATACTACAATTGCCCCGTGCCTATGAAACCGAGGGCTCACTACTGTTCACCAAGCGAGACTTTTCCTCAAGAGAGGGCGAACCAATACTGGCTCTCATCAAACGAAGGAGGGTTCCCTAGAAAGAGAAGACACTCCCCTATTCTACCCAGACTCTCAACGAATGAGTCTCCTTTAACCACTTCTTGAATAGCAAGACGAGGGTGGTCAAGAACAGGCCTTGGACAAAGGCGACACAAAACGAAAGATAGAATTTACAACTCGATAACTTCACAATAACAAATATTTACATGACACTAGACACTTTACTAGACTGCTTTTAGCTTGCAACGACCCTTCTTTTGCTTTTGGGTCTTATTCTTTATTTTCTTTCTTCTTCTTTTTTTTTTCTTTTCTCTTTTTTTTTTCTTCTTTTCTTTTTCTCTTTCTTTTTTTTTGCATATAGGGGCAAGCAGCAGTACTAAGTGTCAAAAACACCTCGCCAAACCTATTCGAAAGAATAGGTTTGAGCACAAAGATGAAAAAGAAAAAGGAAAGACTCTTTTACAAAGACACCTCCCCAAACCTATTCGAAAGAATAGGTTGGGACACAAAACAAAAAGAAAAAGAAAAAGGAAACTTTACAACGACTCAAAGACGAAAGACAAGATCAATAAGGCAACCCCCTCCCCAAACCTATTCGATAGAGTAGGTTTAATACAAGGAATCGCACACCTCACACTACCTCCTTCCTAGGCATTTGGCAATCCCTAATCGAGGTGAAGAACTTGTCGCCTCTTACGTACATAATTACACAGGTTACAACCATAGACTCTAACATGCATCATTTTATAAGGTCATCGTGAACCGCAGCAGAAGAAACACCACTCAAGGTGATGTCGAGACTACTAAGCTTAACTAGTGCACATGCGAATGTGACAAACCAAGCGAGACAAGCCTCAAACTTCTTGCAAAGTGATGCAACATATGATCAATGGTCATAAACACTTAGTCTACTCAATAAAAAAGTTCAAAAGACTTGGCAATAAACTCCACACACAACAACGTGCAACAACTAATCTAGGGATGATATGCATGCAAAAATTTGAAAAAATACGACAAATCACATGAACTTGAGTAAAATCAGGCATGTACGAACCACACAAGCATATAGTACTGAAAATCCAATACCCCCTCCCCAAACCTAAACTTTTGCTCGTCCTCGAGCAAAGAAAAGTTGAATGAAAAGGAAAAATTGGATTGAAAGTACACTTCCCTGAGATAAAGGTTCGTGTCCAATCTCCTATATATGAGTAGTACCTGAAAGGACTCAAGAAACAAGTGAAAACGGGTGCGCAAGGGTGAGAAGAATGGAAAAAACGAGGAAAATCTGGGTACAGGGTCCAGGCGGACCGCTTGGCGGGAGCCAAGCGGTTCGCTTGTCAAGCGGAGCGCTTGGGAAGCTCCAGGCGCTCCGCTTGAAATTCCAGTAAGAATGAAATTCTTACTGGAATTCCAAGCGGACCGCTTGGGCTTGCCAGGCGCTTTGCTTGACTCTGTTTCCAAATTTTCGATGTTTTTTTTTTCCTATCTTAATCACCTAAGGCACCAAGACAAACACTAGACTAAACTAATCACGACAAAAGGCACACAGGCCACAACTACAAAAGCAAACTAAAAGTACAAGAGTCATAAGTCACAACATCATACAACCAAATCGAAATTGATTTTCAACCAACAATAGTAAACAAGCCCAAATAACGATAATATAAAAATACTACCGATAAATGTGGCCTCTGTCGGTTGGTGTCTCTAGGAGAAGGGGTCGTAGGGGGTGTTAGGGAAGGCACTCCCACTACTACCGGTCTGATCATAGAAAGTATACCCCGGAATTCGGCGAGCTAAGGCATCATGGCGGTTCATCATCTCCTCCTGGTGGGCTCTCCAACGCCTAGTGTCCTCTGCTCGAGCGGCCTCCCAACGATGATCTACACGCCCTTGGTAATCATCCCAACGCTGCTCCTCCATCACACGGAAGTCCTCCCACCTCTTGACTTCGCGCTCCTCAAATCCCCGGAATTGCTCGGTAAGCTGGGTCGACTGAGCCTCCAACATGGTGGTTTGAAAGTTCCCAAACTGATCGACCAAGATCTGTTTGAACCCCGAGAAGTCGAAGCTTCCTTGTCCGGCCGTAGGTGGAGGTGGAGGAGGTGTCACATGGCGCGTAAGTCTTGGTTGCATGGGTTCTTCTTACTGAGTGCACCAAGTCCCGAACATCTCATTATACGTATCAATGTTGATGGATTTCTTTGGCTTCTTATCCAGTACGACGTCGGGAACTCCGGCCTCCTTGCACATGCCCGTGATCAAGTTACCAAAGGCAAGCTTCCGGTTTGCATTACGGCCGCGCTTGAATTCCTCGAAGATGACGATGCCAGGAGTGAGAGGCAAATCATGCAAGAGAGCATAGACTAAGACTCCGTAATAGGACTGAACCTCAGAATCATGTGTGCTAGGAATCAGATTGGCTTGAACGAACTTCAACATCATCCTTGCCTCGAAGGTGAGATCGTTGTGGCGCAAAATCCGGGGTGGTTCATCAGGCAATTCAAAATCTTCCACGGTAATTCCATTCAGTATCTCCATGGGGTAATGATCAGACTCCCGGTCGTAGACATAGAGCTCCGCGGGATCAAATCTCTCGTTGGATGCAGGCTGGCGGTTTGGATCCCGCGCCAGTGGCCTATCCAATCGCATAATGAAGCTAGTGATGCTCAAAGGAGTAAACTCGACCCCAACACCGCGGACGGGAACCTCACCGGTCCGTTCATTGTAGTCCGTGAAGGCAATGTAGAAGTCCTCCACTACTGCTTGGTCCCAATTTGGCATGACCTCCCCATAGTAATTCCACCCTCGCTCAGTAATGAGCTTGTTGAGCTATCTGGCACCATCCAACTCACTCTCACCAGCCGTGAAGCGAATGCTCCTCTCAGAAATGTATGTGTGCTTGTGGGCATGGAAAGTCGCTTCGAATTGCCTTGCCCTCCCCGATTGGCGATACTCGCTGGGTGTGGCCGTTTGTTGGGCACTAGAGGTCCCTTCTCCCCTTGATCTCTTGGTTCTTCTCGATACCATTGTACCTAGAATAATTTTATTAGATAACTTCAAGAGACAATGAGAATTAGACTTGACTCCTAGACTCCAATACTCACTCAAATAATCTCATGGTGAGTTTGAGGGCTTGCTAAAGTTCATATGAACAAATCGAGAAGCTTTAACACTTCGTTACGATAAACCCATACGAATCTAAACCAAGTAAACAAACTCTGCAATTGAATTACCCAACCAATCCAACACATTCTCATGCAATCACAACATCACCATAATCATAACATAACTCAAATTCAAGGCTAATAATCATCAAACAATTATATAGCAAAAAATTCGAGCAATAGAATTCATCATAAATCCAGAGGAGCAAAATTCGAATTTAGACATCACATCTAGTAAGAAACATGCTCAACAATCATCATCAAACTCTAATTCACCAATGCATAACACAATTGAAGCTAATTAAGATAAAAATCCCAAATTCAAGAAAGTTAGGGTTCATGAGAGGTACCTTTGATTCCTTGTTATGGATGCTTCAAACGTGAAATTTGATCGGTTTAGATGATAGAGGGGGTGATGGGCTTTGTAAAATGCACAAGATTGCAAGAATTGGTGGAGAATTGAGAGAGATTGAGATTTTTGGGGTGCTAAATCGGCAATGGAGGAAGAAAAACGAAGTGTGGAGCTTTGATACACAAGTGCTCCGCTTAGCTTTCTTAAGGAAAGCCAAGCGAAGCGCTTGGGCCGTCCCAAGCGAAGCGCTTGGCAAGCGGTCCGCTTGGGACCTGCCAAGCGCTCCTCTTGGATTTTCAGTAAGAAATTCTTACTGGAAATCCAAGCGGACCGCTTGGGCTTGCCAAGCGGTTCGCTTGGGACCTGAAGCTCCCAAATCCATTTTTTTTCGACTTTTGCTAAATTTTCACCCCAAAAACCTTGTCTAATCAACGAAACAAAATTTTAAACGTGCTCCTAATCTATATGCAAGTACCTACAACCTCGGGTTGCCTCCCGAGAAGCGCTTTCGTTTAAAAGTCATGCGGAATTGATTTCGCCTCGGGTACTACACTTCCCCCTCCAATTGCCTTTCAAAGCATCAATTCCCTGCACATCTTGACGAACATAAAGTGGACCAAAAAATCCTATAAGTTCGTTAGTATCAACATAAGCACATGAATCAATAATGGCTCGCAACGTATGTTGCTTGCCATTTACCTCAAAGTGACATGTTCGGTGATACATGTCTATGACCATACGCACTTTGTTGATGAAGGCTCTACCCAAGAGAACCACATCCTTGAGCTTAGAAGAAGATGTAGGCATAACGATGAAATTAATCTTCACCTCTACACCGGCAACCCTCACCGCCAAGTTCTCAATCACACCCAACGACTTTTTCATGGACCCATCCGCTAATTGCACCATGCATTTCATAGGTCTCAAGCCACACAAACCCGACTCTTCATACACGTTCAAGGGTATAACATTCACACCCTCTCCCGTGTCTAGAGTTGCCACTATTCCGTCCTTCTTTCCCAAGCCGATTTCAACATCGAAGCTCTCTTAGATGGGCACTTCCACCATATCCACCATCTCATCCTCAGACAATGAGTTTTCTTTCACCTCTTCAACTATCGCATCAGATTGTGCGACAACTTCCTCTTCCATACCACCTTAGGAGTCTCGACCTCCTCGCTCACCTTGCAAGTTTCAGTTATCTTGCAACTCGGCACCTCATCTCGTGCATTGTCTCTCACAACCGTGATCTCCACCGGCAATTCAGTCACCACGGTTATGGCCATAGCCTTCTCCGTGTTCTCGGGATACTTCCCTTGCTCTCTACTAGCCCCCCGATCTATCAACTCTTGCAACTTCTTATGGAGGTTGCTACTACTAGCCTCAAGCTTCTCAAACCGCTGATTGTTAGTAGCTTCATTACGATAGTAATGCTCCATAAACTTATTCGTCTTCAACACTAGATCGTTGAGAGAAGAGACAAGAGGTGAAGGAAGCACCCCTCCACTTGTGGTCCCGAACTAGCAACCTGAGGTGGAGGTGTAGGATTAGAAGGCGGTGCTCCTTCATACCAATTGTTCCCATAGCTGAGACGACTTCTATCTTGATTAGGCCCATAGGCATATTGATCCAGGTTATGAACATAACCACGGTTGCCTTGATTCTGGTACCCACCTCGGGGCCTACGGTTTTGTGGCCTTATATTGCCATATCCTTGCCCGTAGTTCACATCTCCAACTACTTGCTCTGCCTCAGCAGCATACACTTCTTGATGGACATCGTTCGTGATATATTGCTCTCTAGCAAATTCAGAACGGCATAAATAGGCCGGGTGCCCATAGTTCTTGCACACACCACAAACTTCCGTAGAAGGAGAAGGAACGCTTTGCCTCAAAGCTTGCTTCACTTCATGGGCGAACCCATCGAAGGCATCTTGTTGTACCACTACCTTGGCCTCACCTCTTTGCTCCTTTTGGAGCACACGAGTCCTCACATTCCGGTTTTGGGAATTCCGGTACATCATGTCCAGCTTCACTTGAGCTTGAGAAGGAAGCAACTCCCCCATACTACCTCCACAAATACTATCCACCTGAGATTGAATCTCGGGATGTAAACCATTGTAAAAGAATTGGAGAAGCTGACCTTTATCATACCCGTGATGTGGGCATCGATGATGCAACCCCATGAATCGATCATAGGCCTCGTGGAAAGGCTCATCATACCTTTGCTCGAAGGAGCTAATTTGGCTCTTCATAGCCATCGTCTTATCAAAGCAAAGATCCCATGTTGTCAAAGACCCGGCCTCCAAAGTATTAAGCCAAGCCTTCGCACGATCACCTAGCCCCATAGAAAAGACCTTCTTACGGAGATCATTATCCGTAACACCAGCTCCTGGTCGCCCAAGATGGAGAACAAAATTCTCGAGCTCATTCAAGTACCCAATCACGTCCTCATTAGCCATCCCATAGAATTTGGGAAGTTGTTGGAACATGTGATTCTTGATCTCCAAGTTCCTTGTGGCATCATTGAGGGCAATTGCTGGTCCTCTAGCCCCAACCGTAGGCTTAGTAAGTGTACGTGTAGGCCGCTCCGCCATTTCACCTTCCAAGTAAGCAGATTCAAGAATTGGCTCCAAAAGATAAAAAGAAGACTCTTCCCGAATACCAGAAGTGGAAGCTCTAGATGCTACTTCTTCAAACTCGAGATTCAAATTCCTCCTTCTCCTTTGAAACAAACGATCGATCTCGTCTACAAAAGGTTCAATAATAGGTCCACCCGTTCGGGTTCTAGGCATGCACTCACCTGAAATGAAGAGTAGTGAGTTTCCAAGTCAAAAAGAAACAAAAGACAGAAATATGGCAAAGAAGAGATGTTGGCTGAAAAAACCAAAACAAAAACACCAACCAAAGGAGTTAAGTCCCCGGCAACGGCGCCAAATTGATGATGTCGTTTTTCACCAATTAAATTTGTTTAAAAGCCTAAGAACACTTATCACTACACAAACTAGAGTGCAATGGCAAGTTGTCCCCGAGTGTCGTTCTCTCGGGACCTAACGTGGCTTTGTTTGTGGTTTTTGCTAGTTATTTCAGACAACGAGTTCAAATGTTTGTAGAATCTCTTTCTTAGAACAAAGCTACGAGAAATCAGATTGTTGTAATCAAGTTTGGAAAACGGTTGGTGGTAGAAATCAAATACACATGCATGGGTTACGGATATGCTCACAAGTTCAGTGCATAAAACCTTCGATCAAGTCTGCTAAGCAACTCGTCTAGGTAACTTTCAAGACACACATCATAAAAGACCACTATCAATACTTTAGAGGTGCTTGTCACTAACACCATTTATCTAGCATGCTGCAAATCTCTAACATACAATCCTATAGCTTTCTTTGACCAAGAGATTATCACTATACTCAATTCGAATATATTTTATAGGCAACTAAGAGTCATATGAAGGAATTTGCAGCAAGATTGAATCACAATCTCATGTAAGCATAAACATAACCCATAGCATGCATATTCTACATTCTACCACCAACACAAAGGATTTAGCTATTCATATTCATCAACATAGACATCAAATCATATGAATTGTAAATAGAATACATCAAATCAAATTACTAGACAAGAGATAATGATACAATGTTCCAAGCTGTCACTAATCGGTGGGTATTGATGGAAACCTCTCCGTAGATGAAACAATGGATGCAATCCTATGCCAAAACCTTTAATCCAATCTAAAATACAATGAAATCTGAGTTTTCTCTGAGTTTTGGGGCTTAGGAGCTCTCCAAAACGAAGCTACAGTTCAAAAGTATCCAAAAAGTAACAGAAGATCAGATCCAAGAAGGAAAATCCGAAAACTTAACCGCTGCCAAGCGGACGGCTTGGAGAGGCCAAGCGGAGCGCCTGGCAAGCGAAGCGCTTTGGCCCTCCAAGCGCTACGCTTGGCTGCTGTGCCAAAGCTCCTGGAAAATGAAGCGGAGCGCTTCACTATTCCAGGCGCTTAGCTTGGCTCCTGGGCGCTTAGATTTTTGTCTTCAGACTCAATCTTTTTGCCCTCATACGGCCCTCGGGTGCCTTGGACTCATCCTTCTCAATGATTATTGATGCTCAAACACTCGCGAACAAGCCGTGGAGATCAAGGAACTTGAACGGGGCCATTTTCTATCAAAAAGGCTCGTTTTTAGCTCCAAAAATGCCATTTCGTACCTAAGTGCCTGAAAATGCAGAAAACAATAAACGTGACACTATTCTACAAAACTAACCAAAAAACAAGGCTAAAAGACAGCAAAAGAAGGTAAAAAAGACAAGATGAACGCGTCAAAAATACGTTCATCAACTGCGGTTTCAGCAATTTGATGAATTGCTTGTTCAGCAACCATCTCTTCAGCATCAAGATTATCTACAATGTAGATATCTGGAATTGAGGCAGGATTTTCGTTTCCACTGCCTTGTGGTCTTATCTCAGCAGATGTATCAACATTAAGTCTATTGTTGAAGGCTTCCGCAAACACTTCAACATTGCTGAAGTAGATTTCATTAACCACTTCATCAACATCTACTGGAGCTTGTGTATCAGCAACTCCTGGAGTATCATCAGAAAGATCATGGACAACTGGAACTGACTAGCAAGCCAGTGTTTTCTTTCTTAGGTTATTTGTTCGTTTCTTCTTAGGGACGGGGTTAGCTGATGACGCTGCAGTTTGAGTGTCATCATCAGCTTTCCTCTTTTTCTTTTAAGATTTTTCAAGTTTCTCTCCAGCAGCAGCATCTGCAGTAGTTGCATTTTCTGCAACAGCTGTTGTACACTTATCTTGATCACCATCTACAGCAGTTTCATCAACAACTTTTTCAGCTGTTGGAGTCTTATCTTGCTGAGTAGTGGCGACAACATCTGCAGCTGTTGTATACCTTTCTTGCTGACTTGTGCTGACAACATTTGCAGCTATTGTCTTCTTTGATTTCTTATAAGCAAGCTTAGGTCCATTTTGCTTGTAGAAGGCTCTTCCCACATTGCATACTGATTTCTTAATTGGCAATGGGTTTCTCAGCTGAATCCTGAAGTGTTCAAGGATATAGCATAGTTTTAGTCCATACATGACTGGGAAGGTAGGTGAGACCTTGTTGTCTTCAACCTTAACCTTGAATTTAGTAACACAATCAACAAGCCTGTTGAAAATGTACTTTGCCCAGTTGAGCTCGGTTTTGTTCTCATGTATATGCATCAGCAGCGGCCACCTTCTCAAGTCTACTTGGTATTCCTCCGACTTGGGAGTCTAAGACTTTGATTAGTAGCAGAGCTACTAGACCAAGTGAATGGCAGAGATGCTTCCTCTTAACGTGCTTTGTCCAAGTCACGGGAGCAATCTCTCCTTTCTTCATTTTCTCATTTCTGACATCACTGTAGAAGGCTTCGATTTCTTCATCAGTGGCAGTGATGTCAGCTTCAGTTCCAGTGGTTGGAATCTGAAAGATGTCGGCTAAATCAGTCCATTTCAGGACGATTTGCACACCTTGAACTGTGGTGGAAATCACTTTTTCAGTGACTCCTTGACCATCAGTCAGAGTCTGGATTTCTGCATTGTTGTAGAATTCCATTGTGTCTAACATACTCACTTTCTTAGGGCGAGCAGTTATGAAGAGAGTAAGGCCTTGTTGTTTTATCAAGTCAAGCGCCTCCTCATTTTCACCGTCAAGTTCTTGTTCATAGAAGTATCGTATATACTTCTCTTTGGCAAATCTGCCCCATTGCATCATCATTTCACACTTCGCGGTGTCTAGATATGCAGGCGACATGGGTCTTTCTGTTACTCGGTCGTTCTTCAACACAATTTTCACTGTGTTGGTTGTCGGAGTTATAATCGGAGCAGTGCTTTTTCCAGCACTGTCAACCTTTGATGATTTAGAGGTCTTGGAGGACTGTCTCTTTTGGGCCATTTCTTATATAGGTGAGAAATGTACGAAAAAGATAACTTTGCTTTTTGACCGGAGGTACAGTGAATTCAGGCACAGGCTATAAAAATTTGCAGAGAAAGGAAGTGTGGGTTAAAGAATTTTGTCTTTCTCTAACTCCTTGTTTGTATAGTATCTCTGATGTGCAAGAAGTTCAATCTATTTTGAGTTCTCAGCAAGGGTAAATCAGAGATTCAACAACGTTAGTGGAGCCTTTGCATTAAATGCGGAGTGGTCCACTAACAAAAACCGTCAGAGCACTCTTTCTCTTTGCAATATTAACCGTCAGATCAAAAACTACTTTAAATCAATGGCCACGATTGTATTTCATGTCATGATTATTAGCGAGTTTATCTGTGCCCGATTGACGTCACAAATTTATTTTACCTAGATTTATGGGATTTGATTGCTTGCTGAAGTAAACAAGAATCTTTTCAGCGAGTTTGTGTAACCAGCCTTGTTATTTGCTGAAAGTTCCCCCTTAATCAGATATCTCATATTTCCTTAAATTAAAATACATTTATGAGTTCCCGTCTCAGTAAATTCTTTTTGTCTTGAGATATCTTTTGGTAAAATCTGAGAAGTCAGTTTGCTCTTTTCTGAGTTCCCGTCTCAGAATTTTCCTTTGATACTTGAATACCTGTTTCAGTATCTTTGCTTGTCTGAATGCCCGTTTCAGCAATCTTTAAGGTTTTTCTCTTACTGAGTGCCCGTCTCAGTGATAAACGAGATTATCAGACTCAATTAATCAACTAAATTTGTTTTTAGCCAAAGGCAATTCACAACTACAACAAAAACCAAGGCATGTAGTGTAGAAGTAAAATAACCTCGAGTGTCGATCTCTAAGGACTATAACTAGCTTTATCAAATTTAACTTAAACTATAAATCAGAAATCAAGCAAAGCACAAATTTTTCTTATCAATATAATGGAAGTTAGTGATAGTATGGTCATTCAAAGCAACGGGTAATAATCATGCATGAAGTACTTGAAGTTTGTATAGAGATCTATGATCGTGAATTGTCCTACGTGTTCCTTTCAATTCAACACTAAGAAGATAGATGACTTAGATAGATCAAAGAAATAAAACAATAAATCAAGTCTTAAACGCGCGAAGCCACTCATGCATAATCAAGAACCTTAGCTAAGAAATCACATACTATCACCAACGATAGATTTAGCTACTCATATTGCTATCAACAAGAATCAAAGCAAGATTGAATGAAAACATGTTGAATGACATAAATAAAAGAAGAAAAATTGTGAGATACAAGTTACCAACGAAGGTTGTCAATCTCCGATGAATTGCTAACTCACAAGCAAGAATCGAAAATCAAAGATGTCCAATCTCTATGCTAAAGCTTCCAAATCAATAAGAAAAAGAGTCTTCTATGCTAATAATTCCCAGAACAGGCTCTGGAGAATTTGTCTCTCAACATAATGTGAAAAGGTCTTCAAAACGTAGAAAAATGGGCAAACTATATATAATGTTCGGAAACTCCCAGGTGAACCGCCCAAGGTGCCGGGCGATTCGCCCCACGTCCCAGGCGGTTCGCCTGGGATATCCAGACTGGCGAGAGCGAGTTTTTCGGTCTTTTTTTCCTTTTCGGACTCGAATTTTGCCTTCTAGTGACCTTTAAGCCTTGAAACTCATCCCCTAGGCCACAAATCTCATCCGGAACCTTCTAGATACACCACGAATGTCCTCGAAACACCAAAACTTCTTCCTCTTCATCAACATTGCCCATAAACATACATTTTTACCTAAAACCTGAAAAATGCAAAGAAAAGGGAAACGTGACACTATTCAAATAAAATGCACTAAAATATAAGCTAAATTAACCTAGAGGATAGCTAAATTGGTGAAAGAGACTAGAATGAAAGTGTAAAATACACGTTCATCAAACTCCCCAAACTGAACCTTTGTTTGTCCTCAAGCAACTAAGCTAGACTAATGCAAAAAACCAATGCAACACACAAAATGTAGTCTTATGCCAAATGAAATGAACTAATCTATTGAGTCTATCAAAAACTTATGAACAATGACCATACAAATCATAACATGGATATTGGTTGAAGAATGCCTCGATTGACTCATACACATTCACATATGCACTATGTTAAACAAGATAGTCTCTGTAACATTCTCTACCTGGACCTAGTCAGTGACGACGTAATGAAACATGTTAAAATACGAATGGTTGTCCCGTGCCTATGAAACTGAGGACTTACTATTGTTCACCAAGTTAAGACTTTCCCTCAAAGAGGTCGAACCAATATTGGCTCTCATCAAACGAAGGAGGGTTCCCTAAGCGTTCACACTCCCCTATTCTACCCATCTCTCAAGAAAAGTCATAAACTATCACTACTTCCTGAATGGCAGGACGAGGGTGGTCTAGAACAGATGACACTTAAACAAACAAAAGACAAACTTTACAACTCGATTACGAACATTACATGAATTGAAAAACGAGACAAACACTTTGCTAAACTGCTTTTTGGCTTTCTTTGGACCCTTCTTTGCTTTTTTGGGGTGTTTTCTTTTTTTTAATTTTTTTTTCTTTTCCAGATTTTTTTCTTTTTCCTGGAATTTTTTCTTTTTTTTCGATTTTTTTCTTTCTTTTTTCCTCTTTTTTTTTTATATATATAGCCAGCAGTAGGACAACGAAAAAGAAATTACAATGACTCACAAACGACCTCCCCAAACCTATTCGAAAGAATATGTTGGAGTACAAACTTTACGAAAAAGGAAAACACACTCACAACACTCAAAATAGAAAAACAAGTCATATTGACAGCATAACCCCCTCCCCAAACCTATTCGTTAGAATAGCTTTCAAACAAAGGATCACACAATCTCACACTAACTTCTTCCTAGGCATTTAGCAATCTCAAAGCAAGGTGAAGACTTGTTGCCTCTTAGGTACATAATTACACGGGAAAACAACCACCAGACTCTAACTGCATCATCTTATTATAAGGCCTTCGTGTACCGTAGTAGAGAAAACACCACTGAGTGATGTCGAGACTACCAAGCTTAAGTAAGTGCATATATAAATGTGACAAGCCAAGCAAGAAAAACATCAAACAAATTCATAGAGATGAAACGCATGGTCAAAGGTCATAACTAGTTAATCTACCCAATAAAAAAGTTCAAAAAATTTGGCAAAAATAAACTCCACACAAAAACATGCAAAACTATAGTAGGATGAATGTAGTGTATGCAACTGAATACTAAGAAAGGGGTAAACGTGCAAATGCAAACAAAGGGTTTCACGAGTTTATCATAAGCAAAACAAGTATAGACATAGCCAGCTGTTGGTCCCTTTAAACAACAAGAAAAGACTAGAGGGGGGGGGGGGTGAATAGTCTTTTTAAACTTTCGTCGTTTAAAACTTTCTCAGCAAGTGCTTATTACTTTTTAGTAATGAGTTTGCTGATACTTAACTTTCTCAGCAAGCGCAAGTTACTTTGCAGTAACTAGGTTTGCTGATACTTCAAATCAGAGAGCGGAAGTCTTTGATACAATAAGTGCTCTTTCAGTAAATGAAGGTTTCAGCAAGTGATGTGAGTGACTGTGTACAGATAGATATGATTTGCTGAAAACTAAATACAGTAAGTAAATCACACAAACACTTTTATAGTGGTATGTGAGAGTGGCGTAATCTCTCAACTAATCCACTTTGTCCTTTCTAGGACTGAATCCACTAAGATAAGATTGAGGTTCCTTACAACACCTATCTACAGCGATTCAAACAGAAACCAAAGCACACTTTCTTCGTCTCCAACCTAATCTAGAGAACGCAACCTTGTTCTCCACCACACTTGGTACTTTTAATCAGCAAAACTATGCTCGATTAAGTTCCCCCTGAATATCACGCCTGACAGGGTGTAGTTTCAGTTAGAGAGGTTTGGGATGAGATAACTTAATTATAACTTATTCCGTTACAACAAGTAATCTAAGAAACAAAACTTTGAATACTTTGCAGTAACAAGTTTGATTGTTTATGGTGTCAAGACTTGTTCTTGTTCGAAAGAAAGAAAGAACACTTAACTAATTTCTTAGCCGTGTAAGTTCTACTTCTTCACAAGTAGCTTTTTCAAGATTTAAGTCTTGGAACGGATCAATGGCAGTAAGAGTGTTTGAAGGTATGTGAGTTTAAGCACAAGTGAAAGTTTGATCACGTTGTTGACACACTTTAACTCTTTGCCGGATGACCTCCTCAGAATAGCTGGTAAGGATGCGAGTTTCATATTAGTCTTTTATAGTGAAAATAAGGAGCCGTTTGAATTTTAAATTCCAAGGCTTTTGATCCTTAAGATGTCACTATCTTGCTTTTGTACTTTCAGCAGCGTCCTTGTTTGTCTTCTAGTCTTCATGTCCTTCGCGTGCGAGCTTTGCATTTAATGCTTATTTGAATAGAATTCAAACAGTAACATTGGAGCGCAAATGTAAGTACTTTCAGCAAGAGGTCACATATGTTTCATCAGCAAGTGGCCAGTCTCAGTTTCAGCAAGCACAACCTACTCTGTCTTTCAGATTTTCACTTATGCAATGTTGTTGCTGAAGTTTCCACTTTCTGAGCAACATGTGCCTTTGTAGATACCAGTCTTCAGAAATCTTCTAGTTCTTCAGATCTTCAAATTCTTCAAGTCTTCAGATCTTCAAAATTCTTCAAGATTCTGAGCGGTTCTAAATGCTTCAATAGTTTGTTTGTGAAAACAAAGTACATCATCAGCAAATGCTTCAATTGGTTATTTTCTTTTCAGAAAACAAGATACATCATAAGCGGTAAAACCAACCTATCTAGCACCTAATCTAAGTCTTCAGCAAACGTTCCTCTTTTACAATGTCCTTAAAATTCTAAATTCCTATGGACCTTAAGAGTACTAGTTACTGGACTTTCCTTAATTTAGCATGGTTAATTGCTCATCAAAAATTACAAGTTTCCTAACAAATTTCCCCCTTTTTGATGTTAGCAATCCATGGCTAAATTAATTGTTACCCTTTTAGAGGTTTCTGATGTTGAATAAATCAGTTGATTAATGCAAGCATACTTGAATAATTAAACAGTAAGCATAAGTAAATTGCATAATCAAGAACCAATAAGAGTCATAAGCTTCATTGCTGATAGTTATCTTTCAGAAGTTTACAAGAAGTAGCAGAGATAACTTAAACAGAATCAGCAAACAAAACTTTAACAAAAACTATTACAGAGAGTTAAGCTCTTCCAGAAGATTTTCTCAAAATTTCTCTTACACTCTTCTCAGCAAGTGCAGTAAATTCAACACAATCCTTTTCGTAGTTTTCCAGAAGCCTACGGACTTGTAGTTGAAGAATTCTTGCATTTTTGCAGTCAGTATGATGATGCTTTTCAGCATTCATTTCCATGTAGTGAGTTACCCACAAATGCATGCCCCAATTGCTGGCATGGAGAAGCTGTGTATCTGAAATGCTTTTAGGATGAATCTTTCTTATCCAGAGAAGATCTTCTTCTTGATCCTTAGCAGTGAGATAGAAGTACTCATAAGGAATCAATCCAAGTCTCTTCTTTGTTTTATTGGTTACTGGGTCAGAGTAGTAAGCAATGCCAGGTGGTTTTATCAGATTTGGTTCTTGTCTATAAGTCTTACCAATGGCAGTTCTTCTTACTAAGACCTCAAGATTCAACCATCTCCCAGCAATATTTCTTAGGAGGGATTCTTCCCTTTGATTTCTTTGTACCTTGAGTTCAATCCATGTGAACATTTGGTTCAATATGGCTGTAGGAAAGAACTCATTAACCAGCAAATCTTCCAGCTTTAAGATCCAGCAACCATGAATGTTTCTGATCACATTCTGAGTGGTTTCATCATTGCTGGTCTTTGTATATTCGATGCCGGAGCCAATAGCAATGCTGGTCAGCCTCTTTTCTTCCTGTCTTTGCCTTCTTCTTCTTGATTTAGCATTGTCTTGATCTCTTGCTGAAGAGTCAGACGAGAAATGCTTTGAGTGGCCAGACAGAGTTAAGGCTGTTAAAGGTCTAGCTCTTATGGCTTGAGCTATTGTCTGATTGTCATCATCTTCATCATCTTCATTCAGATTTTGATGACTTTCAGTATGCCAAAAATCTTGAGTTTCAGTAGCAGTTTTTCTCTTTTTGGTACTTGCTGAATTCAACTCAGATTTTGCTTGCCTTTTAGAACTTTGCTCTTTTTCAACAAGCGGTTCTATGGGCAATGGCTCATCAACAGTGGGAGGGGTTTGATTTCTTTTTCTGGTACTTTTCTTTTCCCCCTTAGACATGGATTGCAACATCGGAGTGATGTGCAGAGAATAGAACTCATTGCAATTTTCAGCAAGAGTTCTTAAGCTGTTATACTTCATGATGATTTGTTGCTGATCAGAAGTCATTTTTGACAACTCTTTTTGAATGCTCACCATGTTCTCTTCATGTCGTTTTTCTGTTGCGGCCTTATCATCCATGAAAGTCTGAGCCTTCACGAGAGCGGTCTTTGCTAGCTTGAGTGCTTGACTTATATCTTCTTCATAGCTTTTGTGATAAAGACTGATGTCTTTCTGAGCTATTGTCAAAGTTGTAGTGCGTCTGAGCACTGTAGCCAAAAAATTTCCAAAATCAAGCGGGCTCTCAGCAAGCAATGCCTCATCTTCTGCTTTGCAGGCATCATGGACTTTCTTCCGTGCCAAAATTCTAGGAGTAAACTCCTCAACTCTTGGGAACGGCACTAGTTGTGGTGTCAAGGAATGAACTTTCAGTTCTGAAGCAAACTGATCATCCTTTATCAGCAATTCTCCTCTTAGACCATCGTCTAAATCATTTATGTAATCAGGAGGAGGGATTTGAACCACTTTTGGGTCTCTTTTGGATTGTTCATCCTCATTTGCTGATAAGTCGTCGTCATCCTCAGATTCATCAAGGTCAGCAACCTTGGAACCTAGGTCAACAGCTTCACTTCCTTTTTGTTGAGTGGTTGCTGATGGCAACACTTCAGAATCAACAACTGGAGTTTCACCAGTAGTTAGTTTTAATTGAGTAGTTGTTGAGGGCAACGTTTGAGACTCAATGACTGGAGTTTCGCCAGTAGTTAGTTTTAATTGAGTTTGGGACTCAATTACTGGAGTTTCGCCAGTAGTAAATGGAAGGGAGGGGACTTCCTTTGGTCTTACTCCTAAAGATTGACCAATTTCCAGATCCTGCGTATGCCTTGCATGGATCAAGAGATTGTTCTGTAGAGCGCGTTGGTAATCTTCATCCTGGTCATCATCATAATCAAGGTTTTCATCAGTAACCTTGGCATCAGAAATTGGACTTTTGCCATTTTTCAAGGCAGCCTTTTTCTGGCATATTCCTCTTCAGTATCAGCACCTTGCACAGGTGCCTGATTTCAGCAGCAGCAGGAGGAGCTTGAGATTCATGCTGAGGTTGTGGTTGTTCAGCTTGCTGATTTTCTTGTTGAACATTTTCAGCAACTGTCAACTTTAAGCCTCCAGCATCAGGACTTGGACCTTGATTGTCATCATCATCTTCTTTCTTGTCCTTGGAATCTTTCCCTTTATCATCACTTGGATCAGTGGGAATGTTCTCATCTTCTTCCTCTTCATCATCATCTGTCAGAATTACTAGCTCAAGGTGCTTGTACAAAGCAACACTTGTCACTTCCTCTTCCTCATTGATTTTGTGGGGATCATCCACCACAGGTACAAATGAACCTTTGAGCATCACAGCTTGTTCAGCTGGAGAGGCACTCTTGAATTTGGCCTTCATATTCTCTCTGATTTGAGCAATCAGATTCGAGCTCATTTGCTGAGAATATGTCATTTCTTCAGGGTGGATGGAGTGAACGAATGTCTCGAGCTTTAGAAGAGAAGATCTCTTTTTCTCATTTGAAAGATGAAGATGGAGATCAGAGAAGTCCATTCGCCTGTATCTTTGCCGGTTGCTGACGGACTTAGCAACTTGTGACAAACTGGTTCTTTTGAAGTTCAAGTACAGTTCCTCAGAACTTACTTGTTGATCTTCGGAGATGATTACCACTTCAGTGGTCTCCTTTTGAGCATGAAAAAGAACGTTATTTAGATAAGGATTGGTTTGGAAAATTGTTTTAGAGTTTAAATCTGAAACATGATTTACCTCCTGAAATAAATTAGAGTTAAATACAAGTACTAATCTGTCAAACTTAGTTTTATTACCAAAAACATTAACTACCTGCTGAGCAAGGAGTGTTGGTTCTGGTGCAGAGGCTTCAGCAACCATCTGACTTGCATCTTGAGAAGTCTGTAGAGATAACATAATATTAGCAAAAGAATAAGTTTCAGAATTTGAAGTTTTACTGATGGTTGAATTAACTACCTGCTGAAGAAGGACAGGTTGTGGCTCAGTCCTTTCAGCATTAACAGTTTCTTCAACTTCTTGGACTGTTTCTTCAGCAGACTTCTTGTCTTGCTCTATTCGAGAAAGCTGTGCGGTTTCAGCAATCTCCCTTGTCTCTGAAATGACAAGTTGAGCAGAAGCATCTTGACCTTTAAGCTCACTACTTGTCATGGAGACATCAATGGATTTGTTGGATGATTCTTCAATCTCCAACTCCATTTGTTGGCTTATAGCTTCAAGTACAAGTTGGACTTTGTCGATTGATGTCTTGGGTGAACTTGGGCCAGTATTATCAGCATCACGAGATGCGTCGTTGAATAGTGCTTCTAGTGTTTCAGCAACTTCTGGAACTTGAACCATTCCTGTCTCAGCAACTGGTCCTTCAGCAAGCGGGGTTTCAGCAACTTGATGAGTTGCTTGTTCAACAACCATCTTTTCAGCAGCATCAGCAAGTGCCGCCCTTTGCAAATCAGCAGCAATATCACTTGCTGGTTCCATAGTTTGATCATCTAAATTATCTACAATGTAGATATATGGGACTTGGGCAGGAATTTCATTTCCACTGCCTTGTGGTATATTCTCAGTAGACGGATCAACGTTGAGTCGATCATTGAAGGCTTCCGCAAACACTCCAATGTTGCTGACATAGGCTTCAGTAACTGATGAATGTGTATTTTACACTTTCATTCGAGTCTTTTTCACCTATTTTAGCTATTCTCTATGATAATTTAGCTATATTTTAATGCATTTTATTAGAATAGTGTCACGTTTCCCTTTAGATTTTATTTTACAGGTTTTGGTTGAAATTCGAAGATTTCCGGGCAATTATATTGAAGTTGACAAGGAATTGGTGTTCTAGAAGCCTATTTGGAGTATCTGAGGTTTCCGGATAGGATTTGGAGTCTAGGGGCCGAATCTGGAGGTTAGAAGGCTACTAGAAGACAGAAACTGAGTCCAAAAAGGGGAAGAAATCCAAAAACGCGTCGAAAACGCGGAATTCCGCGAGAAATTGTCTGGGGCGAACCGCCCCGCCCGGTGTGTGGGGCGAACCGCCCCACAGTATTTCGAAGCCTATATATAGTTGGTCAGTTTTCTCCGAAAATCATATCTTTCCAGACCTACTTTCTCACCTCTCTCTGTAGTTTTAGGTAGGGACTTCCCAGAGCCTGTTCTGGGGGTCCGTAGCTTAGGGGACACTTTTTCATAGCAGATTGGAGCTCGTAGGATCGCGATTCTCCGGAGATTGACAACCTTCGATAACTTGTATCTTACTGTTTAATCTACTTATTTTATATATCTTTCAATATGTTTTCTTCTATGATTTCTGTTGATTGCATGCCTATTATGAGTAGCTAAACTTATCGTTGGTGGTAGTATCTGAATTCTTAGCGAAGGGAAGATACTCATGCTAATGGCTATATCGCGCATTATACTCCGTGTCATTGCATTATTTCGTTGATCAGGCACAGCCTAAATTCTCGTATGTTGTATTAATTATTATGCACAATTGGACACTTGTCGACCTGTGTGCGAGTTTATCTTCGTAGTGTTGAATAATTACGGAACACAATAGGACAATAGTGATTGACTTGTCAGACCAGTTATCTTCGTAGTGCTTAATATTTGCAACAGGACACTAGATTGATTCAAAGATCTCTATGCAAGACCGAGAAATTTATGCATGATTATCGACCCGTTATGTTAAGAAGAATCATACTATCACCAATCTCCATTATCTGCTAGAAACCCCTTTGCTATCTGTTTGCTGTTTTTATATTCTAAATTAGATTTGATAAAGCTAGTTATAGTCCTGAGAGAACGACACTCGAGTCATTCTACTGCTACACTACAGTTTTCGTTGTAGTTGTGGATTGCCTTTGGCTAATTACAAATTTATTTGCTTGAATTCGGAGCACGACATCCGCGTTCATCAAATTGGCGCCGTTGCCGGGGACTATACTCCTTTTTTCTTTTTAATTTGTTTATATTTACATCTTTAGATTCCTAATTCTATTAGTTTTAGTTTTCCTTTTTAATCTCTCTCTGATACTGCTTTCCTAGTCTGTTACAGATAGTGTATGCCGCATACACGTTCTGCAGGAACACCGCTTGATGATTCAATTGCTGAGATCGACAGAGTCTACCACCAAAGAAGGCGACTACTTGAAAGGCGCGCACTAGAGGAAATAGAGGATACCGATTTCTCTGAATCTCTACACATTCTTTTCAAGGAAATCGACGGAATGGCAGAAGCTAGACCACTGAAGGCATGGGTTCAACCCACCAAGGATCGTATGAGAGGACCGGCGATTGTTCTTTCGTCTGCAACCCGAGATCTGGAGATCAAGAACCACGCATTCCAACAACTTCCGAGGTTCTATGGCTTATCAAGGGAAGATGTGATTGGGTACTTGCACGATATCGATGATTTCGTCAACCAACTCCCACGACCCGGAGCTGATATAACAACGGATGAGTTGAAGATGAATGTTTTTGCTATGGGACATGGCGACAGAGCCAAGTCATGGCTGAGTTCTCTACCAGCAGGCTCGCTGGACACTTGGGAGAAGGTTTTTTCAGCTTTCATGGGGAAATACTTCCCTCACACCTTGACTACCGCGCTAAAGGCGCAGATCACTGGATTCAAGCAGGACTATGATGAGACCATCTACACCGCGTTTGAGAGGTTCCAAGATCTCATGAACAAGTGCCCTCACCATGGTTTTGAGCTTTCCGACCTAGTCCAACACTTCTACAATGGACTAACCTTCGAGAACCAACAAGTGGTGGATTTCCAATGCCGATGCAATATTTGGGAGGAAACCGCAGAAGCCGTCTGGGCAGTTTTCGAAAGGCTTGCTAAGAGTTCGCAGTTCAAGGACCCAAGAGCAATGGTTAGGAGACGTGGACCTGAAGCTCCACCGACTCAAGAAGCCCCTATGTATAGGGAGAATGGGGATCAATTCGAGTGCTTTACCAATAAATTGAAGCAAGTCCTCAAGAGCGCCACCGGAACAACTGTTTCGAACGAAGTATGCCGAATATGCAAGAACTATGGGCATGGGGCCCATATGTGTAGATCGGAGCTGGCATACGATGATGGCAACTGGGCTCGAGGAGGCTGATGATGTCGGTTTTCACCAATTAAATTTGTTTAAAAGCCAAAGAACACTTATCACTACACAAACTAGAGTGCAATGGCAAGTTTTCCCCGAGTGTCGTTCTCTCGGGACCTAACGTGGCTTTGGTTGCGGTTTTTGCTAGTTATTTCACACAACGAGTTCAAATGTTTGTAGAATTGCTTTCTTAGAACAAAGCAACGAGAAATCAGATTGTTGTAATCAAGTTTGGAAAACGGTTGGTGGTAGAAATCAAATACACATGCATGGGTTACGAATATGCTCACAAGTTCAGTGCGTAAAACCTTCGATCAAGTCTGCTAAGCAACTCGTCTAGGTAACTTTCAAGACACATCATAAAAGACGACTATCAATACTTTAGAGGTGCTTGTCACTAACACCATTTATCTAGCATGCTGCAAATCTCTAACATACAATCCTATAGCTTTCATTGACCAAGAGTTTGTCACTATACTCAATTCGAATATATTTTATAGGCAACTAAGAATCATATGAAGGGATTTGCAGCAAGATTGAATCACAATCTCATGTATGCATAAACATAACCCATAGCATGCATATTCTACATTCTACCACCAACACAAAGGATTTAGCTACTCATATTCATCAACATAGACATCAAATCATATGAATTGTAAATAGAATACATCAAATCAAACTACTAGACAAGAGATAATGATACAATGTTACCACCAAGCTGTCACTAATCGGTGGCTATTGATGAAAACCTCTCCGTAGATGAAACAATGGATGAAATCCTATGCCAAAACCTTTAATCCAATCTAAAATACAATGTAATCTGAATTTTCTCTGAGTTTTGGGGCTTAGGAGCTCTCCAAAACGAAGCTACAGTTCAAAAGTATTCAAAAAATGACTGAAGATTAGATCTAAGAAGGAAAATCCGAAAATGTAACCGCTGCCAAGCGGACCGCTTGGAGAGGCCAAGCGGAGCGCTTGGCAAGCGAAGCGGTTTGGCCCTCCAAGCGCTTCGCTTGGCTGCTGTGCCAAAGCTCCCGGAAAATGAAGCGGAGCGCTTCACTATTCCAGGCGCTTAGCTTGGTTCCTGGGTAGATTTTTGTCTTCAAACTCAATCTTTTTGCCCTCGTACGGCCCTCGGGTGCCTTGGACTCATCCTTCTCGATGCTTATTGATGCTCAAACACTCACGAACAAGCCGTGGAGATCACGGAACTTCAACGGGGCCATTTCCTAGGCTCGTTTTTAGCTCCAAAAACGCCATTTCGTACCTAAGTGCCTGAAAATGCAGAAAACAATAACGTGACACTATTCTACAAAACTAACCAAAAAACAAGGTTAAAAGATAACAAAAGAAGGTAAAAAAGACAAGATGAACGCGTCAAAAATACGTTCATTAGAGTTTTGGGTGATGGGCTTTGTAAAATGCACAAGATTGCAAGAATTGGTGGAGAATTGAGAGAGATTGAGATTTTTTGGGTGCTAAATCGGCAATGGAGGAAGAAAAACGAAGTGGGGAGCTTTGATACACAAGTGCTCCGCTTAGCTTTCTTAAGGAAAGCCAAGCGAAGCGCTTGGGCCGTCACAAGCGAAGCGCTTGGCAAGCGGTCCGCTTGGTACCTGCCAAGCGCTCCGCTTGGATTTCCAGTAAGAATGAAATCCGCTTGGACCTGCCAAGCGCTCCGCTTGGGCTTTCCAAGCGGTTCGCTTGGGACCTGAAGCTCCCAAATCCATTTTTTTTCGACTTTTGCTAAATATTCACCCCAAAAACCTTGTCTAATCAACGAAACAAAATTTTAAACGTGCTCCTAATCTATATGCAAGTACCTACAACCTCGGGTTGCCTCCAGAGAAGCGCCTTCGTTTAAAAGTCGTTGGCTCGACTCTTCACAACTCATGCGGAATTGATTTCACCTTGGGTACTAGACTTCCCCCTCCAATTGCCTCTCAAAGCATCAATTCCCTGCACATCTTGATGAACATAAAGTGGACCAAAAAATCCTACAAGTTCGTTAATATCAACATAAGCACATGAATCAACAATGGCTCGCAACGTATGTTGCTTGCCATTTACCTCAAAGTGACATGTTCGGCGATACATGTCTATGACCATACGCACTTTGTTGATGAAGGCTCTACCCAAGAGAACCACATCCTTGAGCTTAGCAAAAGATGTAGGCATAACGATGAAATTAGTCTTCACCTCTACACCGCCAAGTTCTCAATCACACCCAACGGCTTTTTCATGGACCCATCCGCTAATTGCACCATGCATTACATAGGTCTCAATCCAGACAAACCCGACTCTTCATACACGTTCAAGGGTATAACATTCACACCCGCTCCCGTGTCTAGAGTTGCCACTATTCCGTCCTTCTTCCCCAAGCCGATTTCAACATCGAAGCTCTCTTGGATGGGAACTTCCACCATATCCACCATCTCATCCTCAGACGATGAGTTTTCTTTCACCTCTTCAACTATCGCATCAGATTGTGCGACAACTTCCTCTTCCATAACCACCTTAGGAGTCTCGACCTCCTCACTCACTTTGCAAGTTTCAGTTATCTTGCAACTTGGCACCTCAACTAGTGCATTGTCTTTCACAACCGTGATCTCCACGGGCAAATCAGTCACCACGGTTATGGCCATAGCCTTCTCCGTGTTCCCGGGAAACTTCCCTTGCTCTCTACTAGCCCCCCGATCTATCAGCTCTTGCAACTTCTTATGGAGGTTGCTACTACTAGCCTCAAGCTTCTCAAACCGCTGATTGTTAGTAGCTTCATTACGATAGTAATGCTCCATAAACTTATTAGTGTTCAACACAAGATCGTTGAGAGAAGAGACAAGAGGTGAAGGAAGCACCCCTCCACCTTGTGGTCCCGAACTAGCAACCTGAGGAGGAGGTGTAGGATTGGAAGGCGGTGCTCCTTCATACCAATTGTTCCCATAGCTGAGACGACTTCTATCTTGATTAGGCCCATAGGCATATTGATCCGGGTTATGGACATAACCACGATTGCCTTGATTCTGGTACCCACCTCGGGGCCCACGGTTTTGTGGCCTCACATTGCCATATCCTTGCCCGTAGTTCACATCTCCAACTACTTGCTCTCCCTCAGCAGCATACACTTCTTGACGGACATCGTTCGTGATATTTTGCTCTCTAGCAAATTCAGAATGGCATAAATAGGTCGGGTGCCCATAGTTCTTGCACACACCACAAACTTCCGTAGAAGGAGAAGTAACGCTTTGCCTCAAAGCTTGCTTCACTTCATGGGCGAACCCATCGAAGGCATCTTGTTGTACCACTATCTTGGCCTCACCTCTTTGCTCCTTTTGGAGCACACGAGTCCTCACATTCCGGTTTTGGGAATTCCGGTACATCATGTCCAGCTTCACTTGAGCTTGAGAAGGAAGCAACTCCCCCATACTACCTCCACAAATACTATCCACTTGAGATTGAATCTCGGGATGTAAACCATTGTAAAAGAATTGGAGAAGCTGACCTTTATCATACCCGTGATGTGGGCATCGATGATGCAACCCCATGAATCGATCATAGGCCTCGTGGAAAGGCTCATCATACCTCTGCTCGAAGGAGCTAATTTGGCTCTTCATAGCCATTGTCTTGGAAGCGGGGTAGTAACGCTCCATGAACTTATCAAAGCAAAGATCCCATGTTGTCAAAGACCCGGCCTCCAAAGTATTAAGCCAAGCCTTTGCACGATCGCCTAGCCCCATAGAAAAGACCTTCTTACGGAGATCATCATTCGTAACACCAGCTCCCGGTCGCCCAAGATGGAGAACAAAATTCTCGAGCTCATTCAAGTACCCAATCACGTCCTCATTAGCCATCCCATAGAATTTGGGAAGTTGTTGGAACATGTGATTCTTGATCTCCAAGTTCCTTGTGGCATCATTGAGGACAATTGCTGGTCCTCTAGCCCCAACTGTAGGCTTAGTAAGTGTACGTATAGACCGCTCCGCCATTTCACCTTCCAAGTAAACAAATTCAAGAATTGGCTCCAAAAGATAAGAAGAAGACTTTTCCTGAATACCAGAAGTGGAAGCTCTAGATGCTACTCCTTCAAACTCGAGATTCAAATTCCTCCTTCTCCTTTGAAACAAACGATCGATCTCGTCTACAAAAGGTTCAATAATAGGTCCACCCGTTCGGGTTCTAGGCATGCACTAACCTGAAATGAAGAGTAGTGTGTTTCCAAGTCAAAAAGAAACAAAAAACAGAAATGAGACAAAGAAGAGATGTTGGCTGAAAAAACCAAAACAAAAACACCAACCAAAGGAGTTAAGTCCCCGGCAGCGGCGCCAAATTGATGATGTCGTTTTTCACCAATTAAATTTGTTTAAAAGCCTAAGAACACTTATCACTACACAAACTAGAGTGCAATGGAAAGTTATCCCCGAGTGTCGTTCTCTCGGGACCTAACGTGGCTTTGTTTGTGGTTTTTGCTAGTTATTTCAGACAACGAGTTCAAATGTTTGTAGAATCTCTTTCTTAGAACAAAGCTACGAGAAAATAGATTGTTGTAATCAAGTTTGGAAAACGGTCGGTGGTAGAAATCAAATACACATGCATGGGTTACGTATATGCTCACAAGTTCAGTGCGTAAAACCTTCGATCAAGTCTGCTAAGCAACTCGTCTAGGTAACTTTCAAGACACACATCATAAAAGACCACTATCAATATACTTTAGAGGTGCTTGTCACTAACACCATTTATCTAGCATGCTGCAAATCTCTAACATACAATCCTATAGCTTTCATTGACCAAGAGTTTGTCACTATACTCAATTCGAATATATTTTATAGGCAGCTAAGAATCATATGAAGGGATTTGCAGCAAGATTGAATCACAATCTCATGTAAGCATAAACATAACCCATAGCATGCATATTCTACATTCTACCACCAACACAAAGGATTTAGCTACTAATATTCATCAACATAGACATCAAATCATATGAATTGTAAATAGAATACATCAAATCAAACTACTAGACAAGAGATAATGATACAATGTTACCACCAAGCTGTCACTAATCGGTGGGTATTGATGAAAACCTCTCCGTAGATGAAACAATGGATGAAATCCTATGCCAAAACCTTTAATCCAATCTAAAATACAATGTAATATGAGTTTTCTCTGAGTTTTGGGGCTTAGGAGCTCTCCAAAACGAAGCTACAGTTCAAAAGTATTCAAAAAATGACTGAAGATCAGATCTAAGAAGGAAAATCCGAAAACGTAACCGCTGCCAAGCGGACCGCTTGGAGAGGCCAAGCGGAGTGCTTGGCAAGCGAAGCGCTTTGGCCCTCCAAGCGCTTCGCTTGGCTGCTCTGCCAAAGCTCCTGGAAAATGAAGCGGAGCGGTTCACTATTCCAGTCGCTTAGCTTGGCTCCGGGGCAGATTTTTGTCTTCAAACTCAATCTTTTTGCCCTCGTACGGCCCTCGGGTGCCTTGGACTCATCCTTCTCGATGCGTATTGATGCTCAAACACTCACGAACAAGCCGTGGAGATCAAAGAACTTCAACGGGGCCATTTCCTATCAAAAAGGCTCGTTTTTAGCTCCATAAATACCATTTCGTACCTAAGTGCCTGAAAATGCAGAAAACAATAAACGTGACACTATTCTACAAAACTAACCAAAAAACAAGGCTAAAAGATAGCAAAAGAAGGTAAAAACGAAAAGATGAACGCGTCAAAAATACGTTCATCAGAGGCGAAGAAGAAGCCTTTGCTACGGAGTTTGGTACTCAAGAAGTTAGCTACGGACAAGACGGTAGGAATCCTCGAGGTGGATTTTTGAGAAGAGGATACCGTAACAATCAAGGATATGCACCGGCTAACCAAACTTATGGACCTAACCAAAACCGTAGTAGGCTAAACTATGGTAATGACCACTGCGAATACCCCGCTATGAAAGAGCCACCAAAGTCGAAGTCGGCTCAACTGATGGAGAACTTGCAAAAGATGGTTGATCACACACAAAGTTTTCTCAAACGGTATGAAGAAGATTTTGAGAAGACTAGGGCAAGGCTCGATAGGTTGGAAGAGAGCACTAGGCTTGCCCATCAAAATATGCAAGAGTTGATCGACCGAGGAGCAAGTCGGGAGCAAGGAAAGCTGCCTAGCAACACTGTGAAGTCGAATGCCATTACATTGGCTGGTGATGTACCTGACGAAATCACCATCAAGAAGGTTGTTAAGTGCGAGTGTTGCATGAAGGAAGAACTTCTACAGGCTGAGGAAGAACAGAAGGACCTTGGTTCTGACGCAAGTGATGAGGAGCAAGAGGATCCCGAACCACTCCCTAAAAGTTTCGATGTTAAGGTAGGGATTGGTGAGCTTGAAGATGTTCGTGCCACACTAGACACGGGATCCTACTCAAACATAATCCCTTTGAATGTGTTTGAAAAGAGCAACCTTGGAAAACTATCTGAGCAAAGGCTATTGTGCAACTGGCGGATGGATCGTTTATGAGACCCGAGGGCGTTGTGAAAAATGTGTTGGTCAAGATTGGTTAAGTGTCTATATACACCAATTTTGTAGTTATGTCGGCATCTGCACCTGGGACGGGGGATGTCATACTCTTAGGGCAAACGTTATTGAACAAACTACGCTCCGTGATGGACATCTACCAAAGAACTTGCACCATCGAAGTGGATGGCAAGCAACACGTGTTGCAAGCCATACCTGATCCACCTAAACCGCCTGATATTTCTTTCACTACTCACTACTATGGTCTTGCAGCCTATATTCTTTCTTATTCACAGGTTTATGGCATGGAGAGAAGATCAATAAAGGGGAAGCCTAGTACCCGCAAAAAGAAGAGATAGGCGCAGACAGGAGTCGAGTCAAAGACTTTAAACAATGACGCTATCCGGGAGGCAACCGGGAATTTTTATCGCTTTCTTTACTGCTTTTCTGCAAGCATTCATCCTTGAACTATTTGCTTCTCGTATGCGAATTTGTTCATGTCTGTGTTGTATGTGCTTTTGTTTGAGTGAGATTTTTCGAGTGCTTTTTGAAAAATTGGTTTCGGGGATTAAAATCACGTTTTCTGACGACGGAAGCCGTCTCCCCGCATCAGGGAGCACGGGGAGAACCGCCCCGTGTGGGGCGAACCGCCCCACGGCTCCAGAAACTCAAAAACGCGGATTTCTTCCCCTTTTCCTCATTTTCTTCAAATTTCATCATTCCACCTTCCCCAAAACCAAATTTCGCAATTTCAACTTCAAATCTTCATAACTTCTTCAATTCTTGACCAAATTTAGTGTTCTTTAGCTTAAATTGAAGCCTATTACATGATCTATCATCCCATCCGAACAGATTTCGTCCTTATGCATTAGATTTTCAGATCTGAGGTATCATCCTTAGAACCCTAATTTTCGAATTTGGGGGTTTTCTAATTTGAGCTTCAATTATGCTTATTTGATGCATGGGTATGTTGTTTGTATGATTAGACATGTTATTTACTATCAATTGCATGCTCAATTTTGCTTGGATTGTTGATTTGGGTATTTTGCTACTAGATGATATATCTTGTTATGCAATATGTCTTTATCTTTGATTTCTAGCACATGATTGTGTGTATTGATGTAATGTTGGTTGATTTGATGCTAGAATACTTAATTGTTCAGTATGAGGAATTATGATGCTTGAGTTTTTCGCTGCTATGATATGAATTGAGCCTTGTTATCTAGGATATTGGTTGTCTAGTAAGAGCATTATGAGATGTATTGCATGTAGTAGTTACATTGGCATGTTGAATGATGAAGAAGCTAGGCTAGACATTACGGTTTGGGGAGCTCGATTGTTGATTTTATCACTTGTGTGTTTCGCTTTTACACTAGCATATATTTGAGTCAGTTTTGTGTCATACGAGGTACTAACTGCTGTTTGTAGGAACCATACAAAGGGAAAGGAGCATTCCCGTATGATTGCTGTGAAGAACCATGTCAAGGAAGGTGACCTCGCTAGGTGTGCGTTCGAGCCAAGGAGTTTTGCAACAACGTCGTGGATTATCCAGGAGGGGGAGCTAGAGTACACCTGGAGTAAGGACTCCTATGCCTATTCATGCACCACCGAAGGGACAGAAACCATTATTACGTTAGCACTCCATCATGAGGACTGCAAAGTTCGAGTGAACTGGAAGGCACCGGGGCATTCTAGGATTCAATCTTGAGTTCGAAGATGCTAGAAGGTTCCGAAGCGCTAGCTTGGTTCCAAAACATAATGACATGGGTACCCAGTCCCTCGTTGGGGTGCCCCTTGCCTGCCTCTAAAAAGAGCATCATATTGACATTGGGAGCATCAACTGTAGAGAATGTGGTCGACATTGGAAAACATGGAAGACAACCTCTGAATATCCGAACAGCTTGTTGTAACCTCCTTGGGGTGTAAAACACTGGAGGGGGAGGTCCTGATACCACTGACCTTTCCCCTTCAACAGTTCATAGCCTGTTCGAGAGATACCGGGTAGAAGATTCCATAACAGAGATGACCAATCTTGAAGATTCACTTCGACACTGCAACTCTACTAGTGACGATGTGCGTGATAGTAGTGACAATGAAGACAATAGGAACAATGATGATACAGATGGTTGAATTGGTCCTATCCGGTCTATTGATGGAACTACCGCCACTACCACAAGTCCCGATGATCATATATGAGGCTCCCAGAGCAGTTCCACAACCTCATTGGTTCCTTGTTGTATTTAACAGCACGTAGACCTGACATTCAGTATGATGTTTGTGTGTGTGCAAGATTCCAATCTGATCCAAGAGAATCACACTCCAAAAAGGCAATCAAGATACTGAAATATGTCAAAGGTACAATCAATGTTGGATTATGGTATCCTAAAGATTCTGGACTTGAATTGGTTGGTTATTCTGATGCTGATCATGGAGGATCAACTCTTGATAGAAAAAGTACCTCTGGAACTTGTCAGTTCTTGGGTACTAGATTAATATCATGGTTCAGCAAGAAACAAACATGTGTTGCCAAGCTGGTTGTTGCACAGCTCAAATCCTATGGATTCACCAACAATTAAGAGATTATGGTATTTCTGCAAAGAAAACACCAATCTTTTGTGATAATACAAGTGCTATTGCTATCACGCAAAATCCGAAGTTTCATTCAAGGACCAAGCAGATTGATATTAGACATCATTTCATTAGAGATCATGTAGAAAAAGGAGATATTGAGGTTATGAAAGTAGGCACTGATGATCAGCTTGCTGACATCTTTACAAAGCCCCTACCAGATAATAGGTTCGCAATGCTAAGGTATAACCTTGGATTGATTGAACTACCTCAATAAAGGATACATTTGGCAGAATGCTGAAACAGGTATTCAGCAAGCCAAAGTATTCTTACTTAAAAGCTCCGTCTACTAATTTCTCCTAAGAAATGATAAGTCACTACATGTTTGCTGAAACAGGCATTCAGCAAATAATTCCTTCAAAACGGGTATTTGTTAGGAAACTTGACCACTTGCTGAGACAGGCACTCAGTAAGAGAAAAACCTTAAGGATTGCTAAAACAGGCATTCAGACAATCATAGATACTGGAACAGGTATTCAAGTATCAAGGGAATATTCTGAGACGGGTACTCAGAAAAAGAGCAAAACTCATTTCCCAGATCTTACCAAAGGATATCTCAAGTACAAAAGAATTTACTGATACGGGAAATCAGAAATATCTTTTAAACTTAAGAAAATATGAGATATCTGAGTAAGGGGGAACTTTCAGCAAGTATCTAGGATGATAATGCAAACTCGCTGAAAAGATTCTTGTCTATTTCAGCAAGCAATCTAATCCCTTAATACTCGGTAAAATCAATTTGTGACGTTAATCAGGCACAGATAAACTCGTAATAATCATGACATGAAATTCAATCGTGGCCATTGATTAAAAGGAGTTACTAATCTAACGGTTAATAAAACAAAGAGAGAGAGTGCTCTGACGGTTTCAAGTTAGTGGGCCACTACGCATTTAATGCAAAGGCTCCACTAACGCCTGTGTTTCTCGGTTTTACCCTTGCTGAGAGCTCAAATCGACTGAGTTTCTCACACATCAGAGACACTATATAAAGAAGGAGTTAGAGAAATGACAAAATTCTTTAACTCACATTTCCTTTCACTGCAAATTTTAGCCTGAATCTATTGTACCTCCGGTCAAAAAGCAAACTATCTCTTTTCGTACACATTTTCTTCTCTATAAAAGAAATGGCACCAAAGAGACAGTATTCTAAGTCCTCAAAGTCATCTAAGGTTGACAATGCTGAAACACGCACTGCTCCGGTGACTACTCCGGCAACAAACACAACGAAAGTTGTGTTGAAAAACGATAGAATATCGGAAAAACCTATGCCTCCGTCATATCTTGACACTGCAAAGTGTGAGATGTTGATGCAATGGGGAGGTTTTGCAAAAGAGAAGTACATTAGGTACTTCTATGAACAAGAACTCGATGACGAGAATGAAGAGGCGCTTGAGTTTATCAAGCAGCAAGGCCTCATGCACTTTATATCTGCTCGCACTAAGCAAGTGAGCATGATTGATACCATGGAATTCTATAATAATGCAGAAATCCAGTCCGTTACTGATAGTAAAGGAGTCACTGAAAAAGTGATCTTTACTACAGTTCAGAACACGCAAATCGTCCTGAAATGGACTGATTTAGCGGAAATATTTCAGATTCCAACCACTGGAACTGAAGATGACGTCACTGCCACTGACGAAGAAATTGAAGCTTTCTACAGTGACGTCAGAAATGAGAAAATGAAGAAAGGCGAGATTGCTCCCGTGACTTGGACAAAGCACGTTAAGAGAAAGAAGCTCTGCCATTCACTTGGTCTAGTAGCTCTGCTACTGATAAAAGTTCTTGACTCCCAAGTTGGAGGAATTGACCAAGTAGGCCTGAGAAGATGGCCACTGCTGATGCATATCCATGAAAATAAAACGGAACTTAACTGGGCTAAGTACATTTTCAACAGGCTTGTTGATTGTGTCACTAAGTTCAAGGTAAAGGTAGAAGACAACAAGGTCTCACCTTCCTTTTCAGTTATGTATGGAATAAAGATATGCTATATCCTTGAACATTTCAGATTCAGCTGAGAAACCCATTGCCAATCAAGAAATCTGTGTGCAATGTGGGAAGATCTTTCTACAAGCAGAATGTACCTAAGACTGCTGGCAAGAAACTTGAAAAATCTAAAAAGACAACAGCTGCAAATGTTGTCAGCACAAGCCAACAAGAAAGGTATACAACAGCTGCAGATGTTGGTGGTGGTGACATAAATGAAACTGTTGTAGATGATCAACAAGGTACGTGTACAATAGCCGTTGCTGAAAATGCAACTACTGACGTACTTGCTGGGAAATCTAACAAGAAAATGAGGAAAGCTGATGATGACACTCAGACTGCAGCGTCATCAGCAAATCCCGTACCAAAGAGGAAAAGGACAGACAACACAAGGAAGAAAACACTGGCTCGCAAGTCAGTTCCTATTGTCCAAGACCTCTCAGACAATTCCTAGACAAATTTGCCAGTAGATGTTGACAAGGTAGTTACTGATGAACGCGGATGTCGTGCTCCGAATTCAAGCAAATAAATTTGTAATTAGCCAAAGGCAATCCACAACTACAACGAAAACCGTAGTGTAGCAGTAGAATGACCCGAGTGTCGTTCTCTCAGGACTATAACTAGCTTTATCAAATCTAATTTAGAATATAAAAACAGCAAACAGATAGCAAAGGGGTTTCTAGCAGATAATGGAGATTGGTGATAGTATGATTCTTCTTAACATAACGGGTCGATAAACATGCATAAATTCCTCGGTCTTGCATAGAGATCTTTGAATCAATCTAGTGTCCTGTTGCAAATATTAAGCACTACGAAGATAACTGGTCTGACAAGTCAATCACTATTGTCCTATTGTGTTCCGTAATTATTCAACACTACGAAGATAAACTCGCACACAGGTCGACAAGTGTCCAATTGTGCATAATAATTAATACAACATACGAGAATTTAGGCTGTGCCTGATCAACGAAATAAAGCAATGACACGGAGTATAATGCGCGATATAGCCATTAGCATGATTATCTTCCCTTCGCTAAGAATTCACATACTACCACCAACGATAAGTTTAGCTACTCATAATAGGCATGCAATCAACAGAAATTATAGAAGAAAACATATTGAAAGATATATAAAATAAGTAGATTAAACTGTAAGATACAAGTTACCGAAGGTTGTCAATCTCCGGAGAATCGCGATCCTACGAGCTCCAATCTGCTATGAAAAAGTGTCCCCTAAGCTACGGACCCCCAGAACAGGCTCTGGGAAGTCCCTACCTAAAACTACAGAGAGAGGTGAGAAAGTAGGTCTGGAAAGATATGATTTTCGGAGAAAACTGAGCAACTATATATAGACTTCGAAATACTGTGGGGCGGTTCGCCCCACACAACGGGCGGTTCGCACGGTGTGGGGCGGTTCGCCCCAGACAATTTCTCGCGGAATTCCGCGTTTTCGACGCGTTTTTGGATTTCTTCCCCTTTTCGGACTCGGTTTCTGTCTCGAAACCTTCAGATACTCCAATTAGGCTTCTGGAACACCAATTCCTTGTCAACTTCAATATAATTGCCCGGAAATCTTCGAATTTCAACCAAAACCTGTAAAATAAAATCTAAAGGGAAACTTGACACTATTCTAATAAAATGCATTAAAATATAGCTAAATTATCATAGAGGATAGCTAAAATAGGTGAAAAAGACTCGAATGAAAGTGTAAAATACACATTCATCAAACTCCCCAAACCGAACCTTTGCTTGTCCTCAAGCAACTAAGCTAGACTCTAATACAAAAAACATGCAAGACACACAATGGAGTTTCATGCCAAATAAAATGAACTAATCTACTGAATCTATCAAATAACATATGAACAAAAACCATATAAATCAAAGCATGAATATAGGTTGAAGAATACCTCGATTGACTTATACACATCCACATAAGCACTTATGTCAAGACAAGATAGACTCTCGTAACATTCTCTACCTGGACTAGTCAGTGACGACGTAATGAAGCATGCTAAGATACGAATGGTTGCCCCGTGCCTATGAAACTGAGGACTTACTGCTGTTCCACCATGTTAAGACTTTTCCTCAAAAGAGGTCGAACCAGTACTGGCTCTCATCAAACGAAGGAGGGTTCCCTATAAAAGATAACTCTCCCCTATTCTACCCATCTCTCAAGTAAAGTCTTAAGCTATTCACCACTTCCTGAATGGCAGGACGAGGGTGGTCTAGAACAGATGACACTCAAGACAAAAAAGATAAAAAAATAGAAAAACACGATTACGAACATTACAAAAATGGAAAAGACTCAACACTTTGCTAAACTGCTATTTGGCTTTCTTTTTTGGACCCTTCTTTGCTTTTTTGGGGTCTTTTCTTTTTTTTTTTTCTTTTTTTCTTTCCAGATTCTTTTTTTCTTTTTCTCTTTTTTCCTGGAAATTTTTCTTTCCTTTTTTTTCGATTTTTCTAGCCAGCAGTAGCATAATAAAAAGAGAAACAAAATGACTCACACGACTTCCCCAAACCTATTCGAAAGAATAGGTTGGAGTACAAAATTTACGGAAAATGAAAAATAAACTCACGATACGAAAATGAAAAACAGAAACAAGTCTAATGATGGTGTAACCCCCTCCCCAAACCTATTCGGAAGAATAGGTTATAAACAAAGGATCACACAACCTAACACTACCTCCTTCCTAGGCATTTAGCAATCTCAAAGCATGGTGAAGACTTGTTGCCTCTTAGGTACATAATTACTCGGGAAAACAACCATAAGACCCTAACATGCATCATCCTATTATAAAGGCCTTCGTGAACCGCAGTAGAGAAAACACCACTAAGTGATGTCGAGACTACCAAGCTTAACTAAGCGCAATACACAAATGTTACAAGCCAAGTGAGAAAACCTCAAACAAACTCATAGAGATGAAGCATACGATTAATGGCACAGTTGGTTGATCTACCCAATAAAAAAGTTCAAAACATTCGGCAATAAACTCCATATAAAACATGCAAGACTATCCTAGGATGAATGTAGTGAAATGCAACCTAAAAATCTAAGAAAGCGGTAAACGTGCAAATGCAAATGCAGACGGATAAAGCATGCGAGGTACTATACTCAGCCTACCAATGTCAAGCTCCAAACTAACAATACTAGATCACTTAAACCCATCCCCCCTCATGAAATTAACGCTAGTCCCTAGCAGTAAGAAAATGAGAAAATAAGATGTTATACTAGATGTTACCCCATGGTTTGGCCTCGGTCGGCTGAGCGTGCTGCTTGTGAGTTATTTTCTCATCCTCTTTGATCCTAAACTTTATGAGCATTTCTTTCGCATACTTTGCTTGATTTATGAATATTCCATCTTTGAGTTGCTTGACTTGCAATCCTAGAAAATAATTCAATTTACCCATCATACTCATTTCAAACTTGTTTGTCATGAGTTTGGCAAAATCATCACAAAGTTGCTTGTCCTTAGATCCAAAAATTATGTCATCCACATAAATTTGAACTAAGAGTATTTTACCATCATGGTTCATGGTAAATAAGGTTTTGTCAACTTCTCCTTTCTTGAAACCATTTTCCAACAAGAACTTAGCCAAGGTATCATGCCATGCTCTTGGTGCTTGCTTTAGACCATATACAACTTTTTGAAGCTTGTATACCATCTTGATTTCTGAGGGAAGTTCAAAGCCAGGGGTTGTTCTAGGTAGACTTCTTCAGCAAGTTCACCATTCAAGAATGCACTTTTAACATCCATTTGGTAAACAATGAAATCATTGTGAGCAGCAAAGGCCAAGAAAAGTCTAATTGCATCCAATCTTGCGACTGGTGCATAAGACTCGTCATAGTCCAATCCTTCAGTCTGATAGTAACCTTGAGCAACTAAACGTGCCTTATTTCTTGTTACTTCACCAGACTCACTCAGCTTATTTCTGAACACCCACTTTGTACCAATAGCTTTCTTGCCTTCAGCAAGTGGTACAAGTTTCCAGACTTTGTTTCTTTCAAATTGATCCAGTTCTTCTTGCATTGCCTTTATCCATTCAGAATGCTTTAAAGCTTCTTTTATGGTTTTAGGTTCAATTTCTGAAACAAAGCAAGAGAACAATGATTCTACTTCTACGACAGTTGCTTCTTCAGCAAGTCCATGAGTAGCTTTGGATCTAGTCACTTGGCGTTTGTTAATATCGCCAATCATATCCGTAGAGGGATGATCTCTAATCCATTTATTAACAGGTTTTCTGCTTGTTGGATCAGGATATGTTTGCTCATCAGCATGTGACTATTCAGTATGTACTTGTTCAGTACTACTGGGAATTTGTGTCTCTGCTGAGATTTGTTCATCAGCAACTGCTTGTTCAGCATTGCTTGATTGAGGTAGCTCATCAGCAGGCACTGGAGATTGCGTAATTTCAGCAACTTCCGGAGTAACCGCGTCTTTTGCTGGAAATTCTTTGTCGTGAACTATATTTATCTTTTCATGACTAGGGGAAGGAGAGTCATTGTCAGAATCATCATTTAGTTCAATTGACTTGATTTGCCTAGCATTAGATTCAGTTCTTTGCTCATGTATGATTAACTTTTTCATACATTCTGATATTTCTTCTTCAGCAGGCACTCCTTGTGATTTTTCGTAGAATACAACATGAACTGATTCTTCAATCTTCTGTGCCTTTTTGTTGTAAACTCTATAAGCTTTACTATGCAAGCAGTAGCCGAGAAATATCACTTCGTCTGCCTTTGGTTGAAATGTTCTTAGGTATTCTCTACCATTGTTAAGAACAAAACACTTGCAACCACATACTCTTAGATGAGTGATGTTAGGAGGTCTTCCAACAAACAATTCATAAGGAGTTTTGTTGTATTCCTTAGTAATCAAACATCTGTTTTGAGTATAACAGGCGGTATTAATCGCTTCAACCCAGTAAGCTTCACTTATTTCAGTGTCAGCAAGCATTGTTCTTGCGGCTTCTTTCAGGGTACGATTCTTCCGTTCAGCAACACCGTTTTGTTGTGGTGTTCTTACTGAGGATAACTGATGTTGTATTCCTTTTGAGGTACAATATTCAGTTATGTACTGGTTTACAAACTCAGTACCATGGTCTGTCCTTATGACTTTTACCTTGTCATTTTCATGACTTCAAGCTTATTCAGCAAGTTAGGTACTTCAGTCTTGGTTTCAGATTTGTGCTTGATGAATACTACCCAAGTGAATCTTGAATAGTCATCCACCACGACCAGACCATACTTCTTACCAGCATAGCTTGTTGAAGAAGATTCAAACAAGTCCATGTCCAAGAGTTGTAAAGGTTTTGTAGTTGACTGTACTGCCTTGTTCTTGAAAGAAGATTTGGTTTGCTTTCCTTGCTGACATGCATTGCAAACACCATCCTTCTTAAAAGTAACCTTAGGTAATCCAACTACAAGTGCCTTTTTAGACAGCTTATTCAGCGTCTTGAAGTTTAGATGACTTGTTCTTTTATGCCATAACCATGCTTTTTCAACAAGGCAATCGTGATCTGAGACAAGGCATTTTTCAATGATTGCTGAAGACCAATCAACGGTGTACAAGCCTCCTGATCTTCTTGCAATCATAATTACCTTTTTAGTCTCGAAATCGATAACTTTACATTCATCACTTTTGATTTTGATGAAGTATCCTTTGTCAGCAAACGGACTCATGCTGAAAAGGTTAAACTTAAGATTTTTCACATAAAGAACTCCAGTAATGGTTATGCAACCTAACTTCACGTCACCATAGCCTTTTGTAGAACCGGAGCCTCCACCAGCATACCTTATTGTTGGACCTTTAGACCACCGTCTATAGTTTATAAGGTTATTCCTGTTGCCCGTCATGTGCTTTCCACAACCACTATCAAAGTGCCAGATTGCATCATTTGTCTCTGTGGCTGAAGTCTGCACAATCAAGAGCAAACAAGTTAATTATCCAATAATGGATGTCCATTAACATGTTCAAGAATGCGTCCAGTGGAAACCCAAGTCTTAAGTTTTTCAACTTTGACTTGTTTTCTACTTGCTGAGGAACTAGGAGGTTTTGAGCTGAAAGACTTTTGATTCGTGCTGATCAAATCCACTTTCTGATGTGGTGTCTTGCTCGGATGACCTTTTTGCTGGACATACTTTTCAGTAAGTTCTTTTCTAGCAAGGTTCCTTCTAGCCCTAGCATTAAGAGTCTTTTCAGAACTCTTAGGCTTGATTTTCTTCATCTCTTTGAAGTATCTTTGCTGACTTTGCTTATACTCGTGAAAAAGTTGACTTTGCTTGGTTTTGAAACCGAGTCCACTTTTCGGAGAATGCTGAGCTTTTGTGTCAGCAACCTTACTTGATTCAGGTTTGTGAGCAAAGGTCTTCTGATTACTTTTAGTAATCTTGCCTTTTGACTTAACAACTTGCTTTTCAGCAACTTGTTTGGCGGGATGCTACACAACATCCTTCTTCTTTCCAGTTTGCTTCTCAGCAATCTGTTTTCCTTTTAAAGTCTTGTTACTTTGAGTAGCAACAGCGGGCTTTATGGTCATAGGTACTTGATTGCATGTTTCAGCAACCTTAGATTGACCAAACTGATAGAGTTCTGGTAGACCACTATCAGTAGCACGTACAAAGGAGATTGGTGATTTATCTTTACTCAAAATTTCAACGTCATCACCTTCATACGTTGCACCTAAACCTTCTTTCTGAGATGGATCTCTCAAGTAAGAGTTTAATTTCAGTCAGCGTATTACTTGCGTCCACATAAGATTTCAAATTGATTTTCATCTTTTTCATCTCTTGGATTTCAGCAAGTAACTTTAGAATTGAGGATTGATATTCTTCTAATTCTAATGCCATTTGAGAATTCTTCTCTGTAGCTTCAGCAATCAACTTCTTAAGACGCCTTATTTCAGCATCCTTTTCTTCTGTCTCTTCCTTCAGCAAGACATACTTTTAAGTAGTCTGCTTGGTCAGAGTTTCAGCAATCTGTAGTTTCTCTTACTGTCTGCTCAGAGTTTTCTCAAATCTTTCGATTTCTCCATGAATCTTGTCAAGGTCAATCTCGTCTTCACTTTATGAGTCTGAGTCAGAGGTAGGGGGTTGTTTACCTGACCGGCCATTGATGAATGTGTATTTTACACTTTCATTTGAGTCTTTTTCACATATTTTAGCTATCCTCTATGTTAATTTAGCTATATTTTAGTACATTTTATTAGAATAGTGTCACGTTTCCCTTTAGATTTTATTTTACAGGTTTTGGTTGAAAATCGAGGATTTCCGGGCAATTATATTGATGTTGACAAGGAATTGGTGTTCCAGAAGCCTATTTGTAGTATCTGAAGGTTTCCGGATAGGATTTGGAGTCTAGGGGCCGAATCTGGAGGTTAGAAGGCCACTAGAAGTCAGAAACCGAGTCCGAAAAGGGGAAGAAATCCAAAAACGCGTCGAAAATGCGGAATTCGCGAGATTTTCTCCCGGGCGAACCGCCCGTGACGTGGGGCGAACCGCCCCACACCGGGCGAACCGCCCGGTGTGTGGGGCGAACCGCCCCACACTATTTCGAGGCCTATATATAGTTGCTCAGTTTTTCTCCGAAATTCATACTTTTCCAGACCTACTTTCTCACCTTTCTCTGTAGTTTTAGGTAGGGACTTCCCAGAGCCTGTTCTGGGGGTTCGTAGCTTAGGGGACACTTTTTCATAGCAGTTTGGAGCTTTTAGGATCGAAATTCTTCGGAGATTGACAACCTTCGGTAATGTTGTATCTTACAGTTTATTCTACTTATTTTTATATATCTTTCGACATGTTTTCTTCTAGGATTTCTGTTGATTGCATGCCTATTATGAGTAGCTAAACTTATCGTTGGTGGTAGTATGTGAATTCTTAGCGAAGGGAAGATAATCATGCTAATGGCTAAATCGCGCATTATACTCCGTGTTATTGCTTTATTTGGTTGATCAGGCTCAGCCTAAATTATCGTATGTTGTATTAATTATTATGCACAATTGGACCCTCGTCAACCTAGGCGCGTGTATATCTTCGTAGTGTTGTATAATTACGGAACACAATTGGACAATAGTGCTTGACTTGTCAGTATCATTATCTTCGTAGTGCTTAATAATTGCAACAGGACATTAGATTGATCAAAGATCTCCATGCAAGACCGAGGAATTTACGCATGATTATTGACCCGTTATGCTTTGAAGGATCATTCTATCACCAATCTCCATTATCTGTTAGAAAAACCCTTTGCTATCTGTTTGCTGTTTTTATATTTCTAGTTAAATAGATAAAGCTACTTATAGTCCTAAGAGAACGACACTCGAGGTCATTCTACTGCTACACTACGGTTTTCGTTGTAGTTGTGAATTTCCTTTGGCTAAATAACAAATTTATTTGCTTGAACCGGAACCGACAAACCCGCGGTCATCAAATTGGCGCCGTTGTCAGGGACTATAATCCTTTTTTCTGTTTAATTTGTTTATATTTTCAGCTTTCGATTCCTAATTCTTTTAGTTTTAGTTTTCCTTTTTAATCTCTCTCTGATACTGCTTTCCTAGTCTGTTACAGATAGTGTATGCCACATACACGATCTAAAGGAACACCACTTGCTGAGATCGACAGAGTCTACAACCAAAGAAGGCGACTACTTCAAAGGCGTGCACTAGAGGAAATAGAGGATACTGATTTCTCTGAATCTCTACACAGTCTTTTCAAGGAAATCGACGGAATGGCAGAAGCTAGACCACTGAAAGCATGTGTTCAACCCACCAAGGATCGTATGAGGGGACCGGCGATTGTTCTTTCGTCTGCAAGCCGAGATCTGGAAATCAAGAACCACGCATTCCAACAACTTCCGAGGTTCTATGGCTTATCAAGGGAAGATGTGATGGGGTACTTGCACGATATCGATGATTTCGTCAACCAACTCCCACGACCCGGAGCTGAAATAACAACGGACGAGTTGAGAATGAAGGTTTTTGCTATGGGACTTGGCGACAGAGCCAAGTCATGGTTGAGTTCTCTACCAGCAGGCTCGCTGGACACTTGGGAGAAGGTTTTTTCAGCATTCATGGAGAAATACTTCCCTCACACCATGACTACCGCGCTAAAGGCGCAAATCACTGGATTCAAGCAGGACTATGATGAGACCATCTACAACGCGTTTGAGAGATTCCAAGATCTCACGAACAAGTGCCCTCACCATGGTTTTGAGCTTTCTGACCTAGTCCAACACTTCTACAATGGACTAACCTTCGAGAACCAAGAAGTGGTGGATTTCCAATGCCGAAGCAATATTTGGGAGGAAACCGCAGAAGCCGTCTGGGCAGCTTTCGAAACGCTTGCTAAGGGTTCACATTTCAAGGACCCAAGAGCAATGGTTAGGAGACATGGACCTGAAGCTCCACCGACTCAAGAATCCCCTATGTATAGGGGGGATCAATTCGAGTGCTTTACCAACGAATTAAAGAAAGTCCACAAGAGCGCCACTGGAACAACTGTTTCGAACGAAGTATGCCGAATATGCAAGCACTATGGGCATGGGGCTCATATGTGTAGATCGGAGCTTGCGTATGATGATGGCAACTGGGCTCGAGGAGGCGAAGAGGAAGCCTTTGCTACGGAATTTGGTACTCAAGAAGTTAGCTACGGACAAGACGGTAGGAATCCTCGAGGTGGATTTTGGAGAAGAGGATTCCGAAACAATCAAGGATATGCACCGGCTAACCAAACTTATGGCCCTAACCAAGACAATTATTTTACAGGTTTTGGTTGAAAATCGAGGATTTCCGGGCAATTATATTGAAGTTGACAAGGAATTGGTGCTCCAGAAGCCTATTTGGAGTATCAGAAGGTTTCCGGATAGGATTTGGAGTCTAGGGGCCGAATCTGGAGGTTAGAAGGCCACTAGAAGTCAGAAACCGTGTCCGAAAAGGGGAAGAAATCGAAAAAACGCGTCGAATACGCGGAATTCGCGAGATTTTCTCCCGGGCGAACCGCCCCACACAGGGCGAACCGCCCGGTGTGTGGGGCGAACCGCCCCACACTATTTCGAGGCCTATATATAGTTGCTCAGTTTTTCTCCGAAATTCATACTTTTCCAGACCTACTTTCTCACCTTTCTCTGTAGTTATAGGTAGGGACTTCCCGGAGCCTGTTATGGGGGTTCGTAGCTTAGGGGACACTTTTTCATAGAAGTTTGGAGCTTGTAGGATCGCAATTCTTCGGAGATTGACAACCTTCGGTAACGTTGTATCTTACAGTTTATTCTACTTATTTTTATATATCTTTCAACATGTTTTCTTCTATGATTTCTGTTGATTGCATGCCTATTATGAGTAGCTAAACTTATCGTTGGTGGTAGTATGTGAATTCTTAGCGAAGGGGAGATATCATGCTAATGGCTATATCGCCCATTATACTCCGTGTTATTGCTTTATTTCGTTGATCAGGCTCAGCCTAAATTCTCGTATGTTGTATTAATTATTATGCACAATTGGACCCTCGTCAACCTAGGCGCGTGTATATCTTCGTAGTGTTGAATAATTACGGAACATAATTGGACAATAGTGCTTGACTTGTCAGTATCATTATCTTCGTAGTGCTTAATAATTGCAACCGGACATTAGATTGATCAAAGATCTTCATGCAAGACCGAGGAATTTACGAATGATTATTGACCCGTTATGCTTTGAAGGATCATACTATCACCAATCTCCATTATCTGTTAGAAAAACCCTTTGCTATCTGTCTGCTGTTTTTATATTTCTATTTAAATAGATAAAGGTAGTTATAGTCCTGAGAGAACGACACTCGAGGTCATTCTACCGCTACACTACGATTTTCGTTGTAGTTGTGAATTGCCTTTGGCTAAATAACAAATTTATTTGCTTGAACCGGAACCGACAAACCCATGTTCATCAAATTGGCGCCGTTGTCAGGGACTATACTCCTTTTTTCTGTTTAATTTTTTGTATTTTCAGCTTTCGATTCCTAATTCTTTTAGTTTTAGTTTTCCTTTTTAATCTCTCTCTGATACTGCTTTCCTAGTCTGTTACAGATAGTGTATGCCACATACACGATCTAAAGGAACACCAATTGTTGATTCAATTGCTGAGATCGACAGAGTCTACCACCAAAGAAGGCGACTACTTCAAAGGCGTGCACTAGAGGAAATAGAGGATACCGATTTCTCTGAATCTCTACACAGTCTTTTCAAGGAAATCGACGGAATGGCAGAAGCTAGACCACTGCAAGCATGGGTTCAACCCACCAAGGATCATATGAGGGGACCGGTGATTGTTCTTTCATCTGCAAGACGAGATCTGGAAATCAAGAACCACGCATTCCAACAACTTCCGAGGTTCTATGGCTTATCAAGGGAAGATGTGATGGGGTACTTGCACGATATCGATGATTTCGTCAACCAACTCCCACGACCCGGAGCTGAAATAACAACGGACAAGTTGAGAATGAAGGTTTTTGCTATGGGACTTGGCGACAGAGCCAAGTCATGGTTGAGTTCTCTACCAGCAGGCTCGCTGGACACATGGGAGAAGGTTTTTTCAGCTTTCATGGAGAAATACTTCCCTCACACCATGACTACCGCGCTAAAGGCGCAAATCACTAGATTCAAGCAGGACTATGATGAGACCATCTACACCGCGTTTGAGAGATTCCAAGATCTCACGAACAAGTGCCCTCACCATGGTTTTGAGCTTTCTGACCTAGTCCAACACTTCTACAATGGACTAACCTTCGAGAACCAACAAGTGGTGGATTTCCAATGCCGAAGCAATATTTGGGAGGAAACCGCAGAAGCTTGCTAAGGGTTCACATTTCAAGGACCCAAGAGCAATGGTTAGGAGACATGGACCTGAAGCTCCACCGACTCAAGAATCCCCTATGTATAGGGGGAATGGGGATCAATTCGAGTGCTTTACCAACGAATTAAAGAAAGTCCACAAGAGCGCCACTGGAACAACTGTTTCGAACAAAGTATGCCGAATATGCAAGAACTATGGGCATGGGGCTCATATGTGTAGATCGGAGCTTGCGTATGATGATGGCAACTGGGCTCGAGGAGGCGAAGAGGAAGCCTTTGCTACGGAATTTGGTACTCAAGAAGTTAGCTACGGACAAGACGGTAGGAATCCTCGAGGTGGATTTTGGAGAAGAGGATTCCGAAACAATCAAGGATATGCACCGGCTAAACAAACTTATGGCCCTAACCAAGACAATTATTTTATAGGTTTTGGTTGAAAATCGTGGATTTCCGGGCAATTATATTGAAGTTGACAAGGAATTGGTGCTCCAAAAGCCTATTTGGAGTATCTGAAGGTTTCCGGATAGGATTTGGAGTCTAGGGGCCGAATCTGGAGGTTAGAAGGCCACTAGAAGTCAGAAACCGAGTCCGAAAAGGAGGAGAAATCGAAAAACGCGTCAAAAACGCAGAATTCGCGAGATTTTCTCCCGGGCGAACCGCCCCACACTATTTCGAGGCCTATATATAGTTGCTCAGTTTTCTCCGAAATTCATACTTTTCCAGACCTACTTTCTCACCTTTCTCTGTAGTTTTAGGTAGGGACTTCCCAGAGCCTGTTCTGGGGGTTCGTAGCTTAGGGGACACTTTTTTATAGCAGTTTAGAGCTTGTAGGATCGCAATTCTTCGGAGATTGACAACCTTCGGTAATGTTGTATCTTACAGTTTATTCTACTTATTTTTATATATCTTTCAACATGTTTTCTTCTATGATTTCTGTTGATTGCATGCCTATTATGAGTAGCTAAACTTATCGTTGGTGGTAGTATGTGAATTCTTAGCGAAGGGAAGATAATCATGCTAATGGCTATATCGCGCATTATACTCCGTGTTATTGCTTTATTTCGTTGATCAGGCTCAGCCTAAATTATCGTATGTTGTATTAATTATTATGCACAATTGGACCCTCGTCAATCTATGCGCGTGTATAAAGCTAGTTATAGTCCTGAGAGAACAACACTCGAGGTCATTCTACTACTACACTACGATTTTCGTTGTAGTTCTGAATTGCCTTTGGCTAAATAACAAATTTATTTGCTTGAACCGGAACCGACAAACCCGCGTTCATCAAATTGGCGCCGTTGTCAGGGACTATACTCCTTTTTTCTGTTTAATTTGTTTATATTTTCAGCTTTCGATTCCTAATTCTTTTAGTTTTAGTTTTCCTTTTTAATCTCTCTCTGATACTGCTTTCCTAGTCTGTTACAGATAGTGTATGCCACATACACGATCTAAAGGAATACCACTTGCTGATTCAATTGCTGAGATCGACAGAGTCTACCACCAAAGAAGGCGACTACTTCAAAGGCGTGCACTAGAGGAAATAGAGGATACCGATTTCTCTGAATCTCTACACAGTCTTTTCAAGGAAATCGACGGAATGGCAGAAGCTAGACCACTGAAAGCATGGGTTCAACCCACCAAGGATCGTATGAGGGGACCGGCGATTATTCTTTCGTCTGCAAGCCGAGATCTGGAAATCAAGAACCACGCATTCCAACAACTTCCGAGGTTCTATGGCTTCTCAAGGGAAGATATGATGGGGTACTTGCACGATATCGATGATTTCGTCAACCAACTCCCACGACCCGGAGCTAAAATAACAACGGACGAGTTGAGAATGAAGGTTTTTGCTATGGGACTTGGCGACAGAGCCAAGTCATGGTTGAGTTCTCTACCAGCAGGCTCGCTGGACACTTGGGAGAAGGTTTTTTCAGCTTTCATGGAGAAATACTTCCCTCACACCATGACTACCGCGCTAAAGGCGCAAATCACTAGATTCAAGCAGGACTATGATGAGACCATCTACACCGCGTTTGAGAGATTCCAAGATCTCACGAACAAGTGCCCTCACCATGGTTTTGAGCTTTCTGACCTAGTCCAACACTTCTACAATGGACTAACCTTCGAGAACCAACAAGTGGTGGATTTCCAATGCCGAAGCAATATTTGGGAGGAAACCGCAGAAGCTTGCTAAGGGTTCACATTTCAAGGACCCAAGAGCAATGGTTAGGAGACATGGACCTGAAGCTCCACCGACTCAAGAATCCCCTATGTATAGGGGGAATGAGGATCAATTCGAGTGCTTTACCAACGAATTAAAGCAAGTCCACAAGAGCGCCACTGGAACAACTGTTTCGAACGAAGTATGTCGAATATGCAAGAACTATGGGCATGGGGCTCATATGTGTAGATCGGAGCTTGCGTATGATGATGGCAACTGGGCTCGAGGAGGCGAAGAGGAAGCCTTTTCTACGGAATTTGGTACTCAAGAAGTTAGCTACGGACAAGATGGTAGGAATCCTCGAGGTGGATTTTGGAGAAGAGGATTCCGAAACAATCAAGGATATGCACCGGCTAACCAAACTTATGGCCCTAACCAAGACCGTAATAGGCTAAACTATGGTAATGATCACTGCGAAAACCCCGCTCCGAAAGAGCCACCGAAGTCGAAGTCGGCTCAACTGATGGAGAACTTGCAAAAGATGGTCGATCACACACAAAGTTTTCTCAAACGATATGAAGAAGATTTCGAGAAGACTAGGGCAAGGCTTGATAGGTTGGAAGAAAGCACTAGGCTTGCCCATCAAAAGATGCAAGAATTGATGGACCGAGGAGCAAGTAGGGAACAAGGCAAACTGCCTAGCAACACTGAGAAGTCGAATGCCATTACATTGGCTGGTGATCTACCTGACGAAATCACCATCAAGAAGGTTGCTAAGTGCGAGTGTTGCAAGAAGGAGGAACTTCTACAGGCTAAAGAAGAAGAGAAGGACCTTGGTTCTGACGAAAGTGAGGAGGAGCAAGAGGATCCCGAGCCACTCCCTAAAAGTTTCGATGTTAAGGTAGGGATTGGTGACCTTGAAGATGTCCGTGCCACACTAGACACGTGATCCTACTCAAACATACTCCCTTTAAATGTGTTTGAAAAGAGTAGCCTTGGAAAACTATCTGAGCATAGGGCTATTGTGCAACTGGCAGATGGATCCTTTATGAGACCCGAAGGCGTTGTGAAAAATGTGTTGGTCAAGAATGGTGAAGCTTCTGTATACACCAATTTTGTAGTTATGCCGGCGTCTGCACCTGGAACGGGGGATGTCATACTCTTAGGGCGAACGTTCTTGACTAAACTACGGTCCGTGATGGACATCTACCAAAGAACTTGCACTATTGAAGTAGATGGCAAGCAACACGTGTTGCAAGCCATATCTGATCCACCTGATCCGCCTGATATTTCTTTCACTACTCACTACTGTGGTCTTGCAGCCTATATTCTTTCTTATTCACAGGTTCGTGGCATGGAGAGGAGATCAATGAAGGGGAAGTCTAGTACCCGCAGAAAGAAGAGATAGGCACAGACAGGAGTCGAGTCAAAAACTTTAAACAATGGCGCTGTCCGGGAGGCAACCCGGAGTTTTTATCGCTTTCTTTACCGCTTTATTGCATGCATTCATTCTTGAACTATTTGCTTCTCGTATGCGAATTTGTTCATGTCTGTGTCGTATATGCTTATGTTTGAGTGATATTTTTCGAGTGTTTTTTTTGAAAAAATAGGTTTCGGGGATTAAAACCGCGTTTGCTGCCGAAAGAACCGTCTCCCCACATCGGGGAGCGGGGGGCGAATCGCCCCACACCTGGGGCGACTCGCCCCACGGTTCCAGTAGCTAGAAAAACGCGAGTTCTTCCTCTTTACCTCATTTTCTTCATATCTTCATCATTTTTCCTCCCCAAAAACCGAAAATCGCGATTTTACCTTCAAAATCTCATAACTTCTTCATTTCTTGACCAAATTTAGTGTTCTTTATCTTGAATCGAAGCCTATTACGTGATCTATCTTTTTCATCCGAACAGATTTTGTCCTAATGCATTAGATTTTCAGATCTGAGGTATCTTCGTAAGAACCCTAATTTTCGAATTTGGGGGTTTTATAATTTGAGCTTCAATTATGCTTATTTGATGTATGGGTAGGTTGTTTGTGTGTTTAGAAGTGTTATTTACTATCAATTGCATGCTCAATTATGCTTGGATTGTTGATTTGGGAATTTTGCTACTAGATGATATATCTTGTTGTGCATTATGTCTTTATCTTTGATTTCTTGCATATGATTGTGTTTATTGATGTGATGATGGTGGATTTGAAGTTAGAATGCTTAATTGTTGAGTATGAGGATTTATGATGCTAGAATTTTTCGCTACTATGGTATGAATTGAGCCTTGTTATCTAGGATATTGGTTGTCTAGTAAGAGCATAGTGTGATGTATTGCATGTGGTAGTTACATTGGTATGTTGCATGATGAAGATTCTAGGCTAGACATTAAAGGTTTGAGGAGTTCGATTGTTGATTTTATCACTTGTGTGTTTCGTTCTTACACTAGCATATGTATGAGTCAGTCTTGTGTCATACGAGGTACTAACTGCTGTTTGTAGGAACCATGCCAAGGGAAAGGAGCATTCCCGTATAATTACTATGAAGTATTGGAGGGGATCATTACAACCATGTCAAGAAGAGTGACCTCGTTAGATGTGCGTTCGAGCCAAGGGGTTTTGCAACAACGTCGTGGATTACCCAAGAGGAGGAGCTAGAGTACACCTGGAGTAAGGACTCCTATGCCTATTCATGCACCACCGAAGGGACAGAAACCATTATTACGTTAGCAATCCATCACAAGGACTGCAAAGTTCGGTGAACTGGAAGGCACCGGGACATTCTCGCCGCGAGGATTCAATCTTGAGTTCGCAGTTGCTAGAAGGTTCCGAAGCGCTAGCTTGGTTCCAAAACATAATGACATGGGTGCCCAGCCCCTCGTTGGGGTGCCCCTTGCTGCCTCTAAAGGGAGCATCATATAGACATCGGGAGCATCAACTGTAGAGAATGTGGTCGACAAGGAAAAACGGAAACAACCTCTGAATATCCGAGCAGCTTACTGTAACCTCCTCGGGGTGTAAAACGTTGGAGGGGAGGTCTGATACCACTGCCCTTTCCCCTTCAACAGTTCACAACCTATTGGAGAGATACCGGGTGGAAGATTCCATAACAGGGCGGCCAATCTTGAAGATTCCCTTCGACACTGCAACTCTACTAGTGACGATGTGCGTGACAGTAGTGACAATGAAGACAATAGGGACAATGAGATACAGATGGTTGAATTGGTCCTATCCGATCTATTGATGGAACTACCGCACTACCACAAGTCCCGATGATCATATATAAGGCTCCCAGAGCAGTCCAATAACTCACAAGCAGCACACTCAGCCGACCGAGGCCAAACCATGGGGTAACATCTAGTATCACATCTTATTTCCTCATTTTCTTACTGCTAGGGACTAGCGTTAATTTCATGAGGGGGGATGGGATTTAAGTGATCTAGTATTTAGTTTGGAGCTTGTATTGGTAGGATGAGTATAGTACCTCGCATGCTTTATCCGTCTGCATTTGCATTTGCACGTTTACTGCTTTCTTAGATTTTTTTAGGTTGCATTCACTACATTCATCCTAGGATAGTCTTGCATGTTTTATATGGAGTTTATTGCCGAATTTTTTGAACTTTTATTGGGTAGATCAACTAACTATGCCATTAATCGTATGCTTCATCTCTATGAATTTGTTTGAGGTTTTTCTCGCTTGGCTTGTCACATTTATGTATTGCACTTAGTTAAGCTTGGTAGTCTCGACATCACTTAGTGGTGTTTTCTCTACTGCGGTTCACGAAGGCCTTTATAATAGGATGATGCATGTTAGGGTCTTATGGTTTTTTCCCGAGTAATTATGTACCTAAGAGGCAACAAGTCTTCACCATGCTTTGAGATTGCTAAATGCCTAGGAAGGAGGTAGTGTGAGGTTGTGTGATCCTTTGTTTATAACCTATTCTTCCGAATAGGTTGGGGAGGGGGTTACACCATCATTAGACTTGTTTCGTTTTTCATTTCCGTATCGTGAGTTTTTTTTCCTTTTCCGTAAATTTTGTACTCCAACCTATTCTTTCGAATAGGTTTGGGAAGTCGTGTGAGTCATTTTGTTTCTCTTTTTGTTATGCTACTGCTGGCTAAAAAAATCGAAAAAAAAGAAAGAAAGAAAATTCCAGAAAAAAAAAGAGAAAAAGAAAAAGAAAAAAGAAATCTGGAAAGAAAAAAAAAAAAGACCCCAAAAAAGCAAAGAAGGGTCCAAAAAAGAAAGCCAAATAGCAGTTTAGCAAAGTGTGAGTCTTTTTCCAATTCTTAATGTTCGTAATCGTGTTGTAATTTTCTATTTTTTGTCTTTTTGAGTGTCATCTGTTCTAGACCACCCTCGTCCTGCCATTCAAGTGGTGAATAGCTTAAGACTTTACTTGAGAGATGGGTAGAATAGGGGAGTGTTATCTTTTATAGGGAACCCTCCTTCGTTTGATGAGAGCCAGTACTGGTTCGACCTCTTTGAGGGAAAGTCTTACATGGTGGAACAGCAGTAAGTCCTCAGTTTCATAGGCACGGGACAACCATTCGTATCTTAGCATGCTTCATTACGTCGTCACTGACTAGGTCCAGGTAGAGAATGTTACGAGAGACTATCTTGTCTTGACATAAGTGCTTATGTGGATGTGTATAAGTCAATCGAGGTATTCTTCAACCTATATTCATGCTTTGATTTATATGGTTTTGTTCATATGTTTTTTGTAGATTCAGTAGATTAGTTCATTTTATGGCATGAGACTCCATTTTGTGTCTTGCATGTTTTTTTGCATTAGAGTCTAGCTTAGTTGCTTGAGGACAAGCAAAGGTTCGGTTTGGGGAGTTTGATGAATGTGTATTTTACACTTTCATTCGAGTCTTTTTCACCTATTTAGCTATCCTCTATGTAATTTAGCTATATTTTAGTGCATTTTATTAGAATAGTGTCACGTTTCCCTTTAGATTTTATTTTACAGGTTTTGGTTGAAAATCGAGGATTTCCGGGCAATTATATTGAAGTTGACAAGGAATTGGTGTTCCAGAAGCCTATTTGGAGTATCTGAAGGTTTCCGGATAGGATTTGGAGTCTAGGGGTCGAATCTGGAGGTTAGAAGGCCACTAGAAGTCAGAACCGAGTCCGAAAAGGGGAAGAAATCCAAAAACGCGGAATTCGCGAAATTTACCTCCGGGCGAACCGCCCGGGACGTGGGGCGAACCGCCCCACAGTATTTCGAGCCTATATATAGTTGCTCAGTTTTTCTCCGAAATCATACTTTTCCAGACCTACTTTCTCACCTTTCTCTATAGTTTAGGTAGGGACTTCCCAGAGCCTGTTTGGGGGTTCGTAGCTTAGGGGAGACACTTTTTCATAGCAGTTTGGAGCTTGTAGGATCGCATTCTTCGGAGATTGACAACCTTCGGTAACGTTGTATCTTACAGTTTATTCTACTACTTATTTTATATATCTTTCAACATGTTTTCTTCTATGATTCTGTTGATTGCATGCCTATTATGAGTAGCTAAACTTATCGTTGGTGGTAGTATGTGAATTCTAGCGAAGGAAGATAATCATGCTAATGGCTATATCGCGCATTATACTCCGGTTATTGCTTTATTTCGTTGATCAGGCTCAGCCTAAAATTCTCGTATGTTGTATGAATTATTATGCACAATTGGACACTTCGTCGACCTAGGCGCATCTATATCTTCGTAGTGTTGAATAATTACGGAACACAATTGGACAATAGTGCTTGACTTGTCAGATCATTATCTTCGTAGTGCTTAATATTGCAACAGGACATTAGATTGATCAAAGATCTCCATGCAAGACCGAGGAATTACGCATGATATTGACCCGTTATGCTTTGAAGGATCATACTATCACCATCTCCATTATCTGTTAGAAAAACCCTTTGCTATCTGTCTGGGTTTTTATATTTCTAGTTAAATAGATAAAGCTAGTTATAGGTCTGAGGAGAACGACACTCGAGGGCATTCCTCTGCTACACTAACGGTTTTCGGTGTAGTTGTGAATTGCCTTTTGTGCTAAATAACAAAGTTATTTGCTTGAACCGAAACCGACAACCCCGTGCGTTCGATCAGCCGATGAGGCAGGAACTCGTAGTTTAACAACATCTGAATAATGTTCGCCATAGGGCTATTCCGAACAAACTATCTGTGCAATCTCCACGTTTAGAGTGGCTTCTTCA